>OX101755.1:43440005-43881848 GCA_944452675.1 Tachina lurida | reverse complement strand
AAATATTTGCCTGCGTATTTTTCAATTTCTTCACTCACTAGTGGCATATTTAAATCACCATGAATATTTGAACTTTTAATGTACCATGGAGCAGATGTTATCAAACGTAAAATTTTGTGTTGCCTTCGTTGGATTTTCTCAATATTTGAAACTGAAGCAGTGCCCCATAGCTGAATTCCATAGCACCATATTGGCTTCAAAAGCGACTTGTATATCAAAAGTTTGCAGTCTAGGCTGAGTGTTGAATTTCTGCCAATTAACCAATATATTTGAGTTAATTTAAGTTTCATTTGGGTTAACTTAGAGTCAATATGATATTTCCATGTAAGCCTTCGATCAAGGTGTATGCCAAGGTATTTCACTTAAGAATGTTGAGGAATATTTTGATTGTTGATTCGAATGGGGGAACAGATATCTTTTCTTAGGGTAAACGTTATATGAACACACTTTTGTTCATTTACTTTTATTCTCCATAAATTCAACCATATTTCAAGCTGGGTAATATGTGCTTGGAGATTGCGGGATGCCTCGTCAGGGTTTTTGTGAATACTCAAACAGGCTGTATCATCGGCAAATGTAGAAGTGTGTATGTTATTGCTCACAGGCATATCACAAGTATATATTAGAGACAATACTGGCCCCAGAATACTACCCTGTGGCACACCAGAAGATATAGACTCGTGAAGACTCCTTCCACAACGGTAAATTTCCTATCAACAATATAACTTTCCAAAAGCTTTTGTATGTTTATTGGTAGGTATGTCTTCAATTTTAAAACTAGGCCTTCGTGCCATACTTTATCAAATGCCTGAGAAACATCAATAAAAAGGGCAGAACAATACTTTTTTTTCCAATGTCCTCCTTACAACTTGAACCAATCTATGCGTTTGCTCAATAGTGCTATGCTGACTTCTAACGCCAAATTGGTGGTCCGGGATGCACCCACTATCAGCGAAAATTATGGACAATTTAGTCATGAGCAGCTTTTCGAAAAGCTTTGAAATTGTTGATAGTAAGCTTATAGGCCTATATGACTCAGCCTTGGTAAGATCTTTGCCTGGCCTTGGAATCATTTTAATCTTGGCAAGTTTCCAGTTATGTGGAAAATTCGTAAAATTGCATTAAAAATAAATAGCAAGATTCTTATTGCAATATGAGGCAAGTTCATCAGCTCTTGTTACTAATGCCATCAATACCTGGAGCTTTCTTCGGGTCGAGTTCAGCAACTATTTTTTGTAGTTCACGCATCTTAAACCTTAAGGGACGAGGGGGTAGAGATACTACACTCGGTAATCCGGCAGCACCCCTACATGAATTGGGAGTGAATACAGATTTTAAATGCTCAGAAAATAAGTTACCTTTCTCACTATCGCTTCTTGCCCAGCCTCCGGTCGAAGTACGCAGTGGTGATTTGAGATCAACGGGTCTTTTAAGATTTCTAGTAGCGCGCCATAAAGAGTAATTAGATGTTGACGTTACATCAAGACCTTCTAAATACTTTTCCAGTAATGCAGTCTTTTCCGACGATAGCAGCTCTTTGAGTCGTTTAGTACATTCTTTAAGTCTGATTTTATTTAGGGGTGATCGGTGTTGTTGCCATTCTCTTCTAGCTCTCCTTTTTTCACATACAAGACGTTCAATTTCCGTAGAATAAATTCTATTAAAGCCAGTCTGCGGATAGGAAGTAGTGGCATGTTCAGCAGCCTGTTTAATATATTCGTTAAGATTGGCAATATTAAATTCAATATCATCAGGTGATCTTAGCTGAATGTTTTATACGCAGTGACTACTAATATATTTTTTGAATCCTAGCCAGTTGACCCTATTAATCGTTTTCACATATGAGTTAGTTAAATCACTCCTTAGTGGGTTGAAAATTGTAACTATTTTGGGAGATTGATCGGAGGACAGATCTAGAGAGCCCTCTACTTGAATTAAGTCCCTATGGATATTTTTCGTGACGCCAAAATCTATAACATCTGGAATTTTTCTTACGTCAGTAGGCCAGTTAGTAGGCTTCCCACTCGAAATAACATCAAAGCCCATTTTTGAAATTATATTAAGCAACGCTCTACCTCTAGGTGTAACAAGACGAGAGCCCCAGTACGTGTGTTTTGCATTGTAGTCACCAGCTGCCGCGAAACAAGATCCAAGTGCTTTGTAGAACTTCTCATACTGATCTTCGGTAACTGAAAATCTGGGAGGTGAGTAAATTGATGATATCACGAAGTTCGCACAAAAATTTTCTACGAAAATATTCGTAGCTTGCATATATTCTTCACTAACGTTCTCAAGGATATAGTGCTTGAGTCTTGACTTAATTAGAATTGCTGATCCACGGCATGCTCTCCCTCTCGGGTCCTTTGAATCATATAGAGTGTAACCATTTATTTTAAAGCAGCTTCTCGAAGTCAAGTGAGTCTCAGAGACCATCATTATATCAATATTTTTTTCCGTGAGGAAGTGCTCAAGTTCATTTTTATGTTGGCGAATGCCGTTTGCGTTCCAGAAACATAGTTTTAACGTGTTCATGGTTTGTTGACTAATGCTTGAAGCAGAGTATTCTGCATTCTCAGCATTTCTTGCATCATGCTAGTCATATTTGTTGTAAAGTTGTTTATAGTTAGCACCAGATTCTCAATAGTAGCTTCAAGACGACTAAAGTTAAAAGTAGAGTTTGCATTCGTTGCATTACTAGGTGGAACATTTTGTGTGGGAATAGAACTAGTCTTAGCAGCATCGGCATACGATACACGTGAAGTAACTAGTTGGCTAGTTTGAGGAAGAGTGGCGGAGTAAGCATTTGCTGATTGAACTGGAGCTAATTTAGATTTTTGACCCATAGCCTGTTTAACGAAAGAATATACAGGGCATCCTCTGTAGTTAGCAGTGTGATTACGTCCACAATTACTGCATTTCTTTTCTGCTTGTACTTTTGGCTTGGTACAGTTAGCAGGACCATGCAATTCACCGCAGATAACACAAACTGTAGGTAATTTGCAGTAGGTTTTTGTGTGGCCATATTCTTGGCAATTATGGCACTGTACGGGACCTGAACGCTTACGTGGCTCTTCAACTGTGATTTTTCGGTGTAAAAGGTATTTTAGACTATAAATTGGGTGCGTCTCATTTTTCTTTAACTGTATATCATTCGGCTCCAGTTCAACACGAAATAGAGGCTGGGGAATCTTCTCTCTATTGATTATATTGGTAACATTTTTTACCTTCTTCAGGCTCAACATATGAAAATATGCCCTTTAATACTATTTGTAGGCCTTTAGCACTCTTAAGTTGATATGTATAAAAATTTGTTTTATTTTTTTCAAACTCACTAACAATTTTTCGGAAATCTTTTTCATCATATATTTGGATTTTAGTTTCATTAATATTACCTCGTTTAATTGGAATGATGTGAAAAGTATTTTCACCAATGGTCGACAGTAGATTTTTTTGAAGCGCGTTTGAATTTTTTTCTCTCAGATAAATAGGTGGTGGCTTAAAAGACTTTTGCGATGATGCAGCGGGCTTGTCGTTTTTGTCTTGCAATAATGAAAAACGATTTTGACGATTGATAGAAGATGTGCTGTTATCCCTAGACATCTTTGGGGCGGATCCAATTTTAGTAGAATTTGGGCTTCGCCCGCGCTTTAAAATGGTTATATATCTGTCCATTCCTACTTGTACCTTTGGTTTTGTACTACTGTTGTCTTCAGTAACAACTTGTTTAATTGTTGACCACGAGCCCGAAGCGGATGATATCGCTGAGTTAAATGTAGAAGTACTAGGCAATAATGTCAACGATTCACTAGTTGGCATTGGACAAAGCGAAGTTGATCGCTGACGAAACTGTGGTTTTGCCGTTAGAAAAAGTCTATTATCAGATTTTTGATTTTTATTAAGAGCTTCAGAACTCACAGCAAGTCTATTATCTCAGATTTTTTATTTTTATTGTTATCATTATGAGCATCAAAACTCACAGTAAAATAAGCATTTCTGCCGTTAGAACTCACTTCACTATTTTTTCCTCTGGGGTACTCATAAAGAGTATTCCTCAAGGGTATTTTGTATGTTTTTTTGTTTACGGTTTTTTTTATTTTTGTTATTTCTATATGTAAAAATATTGTCAAAGCAAAAAAATGCTTATTTATCAAAGTTAATATGTACTACGAATATTTTTTGTATGCTTTTTTTTTGTTTAGTTTGTATATAAGAAAAATTCCGCTATTACGTCTGTTCACTATGAAGGTACAACGAGAAACATGTATAAAAAAAACTATTGCCTAATATGAATCCGTTTGTACCCTAGCCTACCTTTCCGCAATATCCTGCCGTTAAGTTACCAGGGGCGCTTGCTGCCATTTTTATTTCAATCAGACCAAAATCTTACATTGGTTCAGCTGTTTTAGAAATCCATCAAGGCCTCACAAACGAATAAAAACAAAATCTTAATTAATTACTCAAAAACAAACGGGGTATTAGGTACTCGTCTGTCTCACTAAGTATAGACTCATCACTACCTTAGGAACTTTTCCTAATATATTCCCATGCACTTGGTTTACTGACTTTCATGTCGTTTTCTCAGCGTAAATATTACCAACACCTTCGTACAACGGACTTCCAGCCTTCGGCTAAAACGGCTACGTGGTGCATTTAGAATATTTTCGTGGATATGAAGTCATATTCTGGCTTATTGCGCTTTCATTAATGGGCTATTGCATTGTGTTTCGGTCTTATACACTGACATTACGTATGTTTTATAATTCCTATTATTTTTAAATTTGGGCGCCATATTGTTGCATAACCTATAGGCACTCGGACGGTCTCCTCGACTAGCTCAAGAGGGAGGATTTTGATGTGGTGTTCTTAACCCTCATCCGAGCCCAAGGGTCAGTAGCAATTATACAAAAAAAACAAAAAAAAAATGTGAACTTACTTTTTTTGACGCGTTTTAGGGAAGGTAGTTGTTTCTTCCGACTGCCCTAATCCCATCCTTGGTCATTTCTTCCTTTCCACTAACATTTTTTTATTATGACTCCTCTCTCTTTATTACCATACACTCACCTCACTTCGTATTTCAACCCCCTAATTTGAGTTATCCAGACATATTTTGTAATTTCGACTCACAAGATACAATATGAATATTTATTTCGATTCCTTATTTTATGAATTATACTTTTCTATATATACATATACAAATTTTAATAAATTTAGCTTTTCTACAATTTAGATTCAAAATATCAGTAGATGGTCTCCAAAAAAAATCGCATGTAGCTAAACTCTATATTTTCACACTAACAAAAAGACAATGTTACGCACAAAAATGAAATCTATCTCGGGTTTCTTTTCCTCATGACCTTAGAGCCAATCTCGCTCATCTAAATGTTTCAAACTCTAATTTGTTCCTACCTGAAGGAGCTCCCTAAGGCAGTGATGTCAGATGAAATTTTTTAAATTCCCCACGTTTTGATCAAAAATTCCCCATATTTCCCTACGTCAACAAATTTTTTCCCTACAATTTTCCCTACGTTAGTTACTTATCAGTAAAACTCAAAATTTATTTATAATTTTATATATTTAATTTTATTTACTTTAAACAAAAACAAATAACAAACTTAAGTAGCATTTCAGGTAGCTTGAAAAAAAAACAATAAAAATATGCGCATAGTATATCGAGCCTTTTTTTAATTTTATCGTAAGCGACATGTTTTTTGATTTTATCGTAAGCGACATGTTATCGGAAATATACTTTTTTATTGAAATTAAAATTGTATAGACCTACACATAGTTTAGAATTATCAAAATGGCAAAATTGTTCATAACTTTTAAGATACACGCTGTACATTTTTATCGTTAGCGACAATTTACGTACAAAAACAAATTTGAATATTTTAAAAAAACCTGAAAATTTTAATTTTTGTCGATTACGATAAAATTTAAAATAAGGCTCGATATGTATACCACATCTACATAACATAACATATCTATATACGTAACATAAACATTAGTTGTAAAGCAATTGTGAATTCATTTTTTTAAAATGACTTTCTGTACAACGGAAACTTGTACAATTTAACATTTTTGATTGTAAATGAGATCTAAGAATACACATAGAATTTAAAACTCCGTGACTCAATTTATTTCTTTTTTTTGTGCGGACGTCAGTTACAATATCAATACAAATATCCTCTCAGCATCTGCATTGGCATGTGGCAAGCTCAATAGAATTGTGGTTAATTTTGACAGACTGGGGAATACTAAATTATCATTGAAATTCTTCGACTTTGATATATACGACCAAAAAGGTTCCAAATCCAGCTTTGAAAGAGAATTTTTTTCTTCTTCTGAAAAATTATATTCTAAAGTTAGCCATTCTTGAGTAAGAAGGTTAACATCAATACTAAAAATTTCACATAACATTTTAAATTGGTAAGTGTTTTTATTACCAGCATTAAGGGCCAATTTAGGATTTAAGAACTCAATTTCTTTAAAAATTGTTTCTTTTTTTAAAGGCAGTCTCTTCTGTATTTCCTCTAGTGCGGTTATATAAAATTTCAAACAATCAGACTTAATCTGGTATGAATTTGATTTTGGGAAGGTTTTTAGCAGCTCTTCGCATTCATGGCCAACATAAATATCTTCTGTTTGTTTTGTTACATGTGGTGGTTTAATATTGCAGTCAACACATAGCTCTTCCTTTTTAATAAAATTTTTACCAATTTTAAAAAATAATTTGATTGATTCAGAATGTAGAACATGTATCATGGGTTTTTTTTATTGAAACAAAGCATTTAGAGTATTGAAATAATTCAAAACGTACTTTAAAAATAGTAAATAAGCTTTGTTTTATTCATTTGTCAGCTCACTTAATATTAAATCTGCTTGCTTTAGCTTATCTTGTTAAGCTGCATTTTTAAAAAATGCTAATAAAACTACCCAGTTCTCCAATATTCTTTCAATACATTTCTGATGAGACAGCCACCTTTTTGCAGATGTTCTTAAAATTCTTCGCTTCTCTACGTTGAGCATTTCTTGAAATTCCTCTAACTCATAGCATCTTTTAGAGCTTCCAAATATATATGTTCCAATTTGTCGCAATAAATCTTCAGGAGCTCTAGGTAACGTAAGGCAAGCTTTATTTGCAATTATTGCCGCCGAGTGACATATACATTTTATAGTAATGATACTTGGGTTATCCGCTAACAATCTCGATGTAAATGAATTGTGCTGCCCAACCATTACGCTAGCCCCGTCACAGCAAAATCCAATTATATTTCCGAAGGGAATTTCATATCCTAAAATACATTTTTTAAACTCATTATAAAGGGCTTCTGCTGTACAATCAGATCCAAGCTGCAACATATCCAAAAGTTGTACTACAGCTTTTTCTTGTTTTTCATCAAAGAACCGAACAAGAATGCACATTGTTTTTCTTGACGAGATGTCAGTGCTTTCGTCAATAAGGACTGAAAACTTATTCTTCGATTTCTCTTCATTGGCTAAAACATTACGTATTATATGGGTGCATTTAGTACGTGCCAGTTGACATTCTTTTATTATAGCTGAATCTGGTACAATCTCTTTCAATAAGGGAATTAAGTGTTCAATCACCTGTAGAGCAATATTATGTTCAGCGAAAAAAAGTGCCATACGCAGCTCAAAATTTGCAGTACCTCTTTCAACGTTATTCGGTTTGTCTTTTTGAAAAAATGAATGCATATTTTTAGAGTTTTTAGTTGATGAAACATTAGTTTTGTGTGACTTTCCGCTGGCATGTTTCATTAAGTCAGATTTTCCACAATTTAACATCTTTCCGCAAGGCATGCACCTGCATTTAAATTCATCGTCAACTTCAGCAAGCCACCCTTTAAAAGAATCTTCCTCCAACCAACACTTGCGGAATCGTTGCTTTCTATATTTCTTTTGGCAGTCTTTCGAAGAATCAGAATCTGAAGACATTTTCTGCAATATTACGATGTTAGCACAGTTCTTTTTATAAAAATAATACTTACAAGGATAGCGCCTTTAACATATAAATATAAACAGATAAATTTAAATATTTTTATTTTATAAAGAATTCAATTAAGCGGTGAGAGTTGCAAGTGTTGATTATTTAGAGCACAGTTAATGTGGGTTAGATACTGAACACTCAATACTGGTTATTTTTTTGGGTACTCGATACTCAATAGATGCTTTTAAGTATCAAAGTAGCCAGATTGAGGTTATTTCATCAATATACTTTCAAAGGAAATATCCCTACATTTTGATAAAAGTAAAAAATCTGTCTGTTTTTCCCTACAGCGTGATTTTTCGAGAAAAATTCCCTACAAGTAGGGAATTTTCCCTACATCTGACATCACTGCCCTAAGGTATTGAATACTCTGCCACTATGCAGAACCACACTAAAATTTAAATACTTTACGAGGATGAAATTCCTTTCATAAATTCCTTTCTATTTCCACAAAAAATTAACTTTATATACATATATGTATCTCTCTTTTAATTTTGGTTATATAAATATTTTTTTCTTTTTTTGGAGATTATCCTTACATAACGCAATTTAAATCTCTTTTCTTTTTTTAACACTACCATTAACACTTGTTTTACAAAAAAAAAGGAACAAAATCATACATAAAAAGAAATATCAAATGCCTGTCTCATACATTAATTAATATTTCAATCTTTGACTTATTTTGTTTTTAGCACCCTTGGGCCTCACTCATCGCTTGTTTCAGGAATTTTCCTTTGCCGTCACACTGATTCTGATGGTAATTATTATGGTAATTATAAGTTCTCTCGCCTTGATGCTGTCTTCCAAGATATGTACTGGTTTTTACTTTCTGCAGGTTTTATCTTGGCTGACCAAAAAAATTTCGAATGTATTTCTTTCTTCACAAATTTTCTAATCGGAACGATGATCACACATTTTCAATTCTTCTGATTCATCTTCTCACGTTCCAAAATTTTAAAATTGTCGACTGTTGACGATATTCAATTTATTTCGATACTTTCTTTCTTTCTTTTTAACAATATGAGTTCGATTTAGTTTTTTTATAGATATACTGTTCTTTATTTTACAAAAAAAAAAAATTATTTTAACTTTCTTTATTTATTTAAACTCGTTGACTGCGCGCTCACCAACCGCTAGATCAACCTTCTGCTTCAACCTTCACTCGCTGAATCTCCTCTATCGTCGAAATATCTTTTCTTAACTTCACGCATACGTCTTTCCCCGCTTCCAATTCTTCCAATTTTCTTCTACCATCCTTTATAATGGCTATTCCAATCTAGCGGTCTACGTCCGCTATCCTTCCTGACTACATGAGTAACTTAAGGAATTTTCTAGAAATTTCTGCTTCTCCATATTTATTTCTTTTCGCCATCTTTTTTTGCGTTTCCCTCCAAAACTTATTTATCTATTCCTTACTCCTGTTCCCAATCCTACTGTCCTAAATTCCTCTAAATCGCCTTTCCATATCCTCAAATATACCAGGACAACATACAATTTAACGAGACGACTAACCCATTCAACAATTCACGTAACTTCGCTAACATATTTAAATTTCAAATTACTCCATTAACCGTTTTACGCAAAATACTAACGTTGCCAATCACTTGTCGCTAATAGTCAATTATTTCATTCACTATCTTCTATTAGCCTAAACAGCTGTTTTGACCTAAATAAAATCCACAATCATTTGCACGAGATACATCTAACAGAAGACATCACATTGATAAATTAATACCGAAAAGAAATAAGAAAACGTATACGATACGAAACACTTTAAATATTTGCCATATAACTTTCGCCCTTCCCATAATCTCTACGAGTTGGCCTATGCCTTAGAATACTTTCGGCCCGCTAAAAGTGTCGGAGGGTAAAGTATTGTTCCACTTAATTTCATTTACATATTTTGACATTTGCTTTCTTTCCCTACAGGTCCTTAATTGAGCCTTACTAAACCGCGGATTTGCTCAGCCGCCCCCGCATCATTTGCCTTTACCCTCATTACTATCGAGGAATATCGATATCAACGCGAACATCAAAGCTACCTCCATACGAATATGTATATACGTACATACGTATTTTCTTTTACATGTAGATATGTAGGTGTGCATTCCCATTGCCCTCAAGTTACCCTATACCTGGTAATGAACCTGGATTGACTTGGAGAGTGGTTCCTCCAAATTGAAATAAGCTCTTAATCCAAACAAACTGCATATACATATAAAAACGGGCATGCCCACCGCAACAAATTTAATTTATTTCAACAAAAAGAAATTATAATTCATGAGATCGATTAAATAATAATGTTTTATACACATATTAGTCAAAAAATAATACCGTTTCCGGTCTTTATAAAATAGTAATACATACATAGATACCAATATTATAAAAAAGTAATTATACGAGTATTATTAAAAAAAATATTACAAAATATGCCCATATGAAAAAATCATTGTTAAACTTAAAATTGGTTTAACAAACGAATTTTGTATGGCAAAACCAGTTTTAACGCATGCTTTAACTTTAAGAATCGTTTTTGCATCACGGCATATATCTTTGGAAATAGGACTTTAGTACAGAAACAGCTGTTAATGCTGTTAACCGTACTATTTACTAGGGATGTAACGAATACCAGTTTAGCGAATGCGAATGCGAAAACGAATAATACATTTTAATTTTTGCGAAAGCGAATGCGAAAGCGAATGCAAATATTACAATACATTAAAAAAATCACATGAAAATAAATTTATCTAAGAACATGAAGTTGTGTTGTATACATAGATCTACTTGAGTCTTGAATTCAGCAAATATCTATTTATTAATTTATTAGAAATAAAAATTGTTAAACTGAAAGAAATGAAATCATATTATAACAAAAATTAAAAATTTTAAAAACCCCCGATATATCTAGAAAAGATGTAACATCTTCTAAGCGGCTGGAATGATTTTCTTCAAACATGGTTAAGAACCTTCTCGATCAAGTCACCTTTGAAACAGAAAAAACTAAATCAAAATTGGTCCAGCCGTTTGGGCTGTACGTGGACACGGACAGACACACACTACAAACTTATAACACCCCTTTTTGTGGTCGGGGGTTAAAAATAAGTATAGATAATAATTAAAAATAAATTTACAAAATGTTAGGCAATCAACCCATTCGTACTTTGGCCCTAAGTTCAATATTTCCTGTAAAATGCTACCAAAATACATATTAAGGAAAATTAGAATGAATTGTTCATGAACATTTTTTCCAGAAGTAGTACTCTGATCATCTTGGGAAAAACATATGAAATATATCTTCAACATTTTAAGTTTTCATGCGAAATAATATGAGTGGCGCTTGTTTCTCAAAAAATTTACGTCAAAGAAGGATTAGTTAATATTTTTACATTTCAAATTTTTTGAACGAAGTAATGATGTGCTTACCATTTTTCAAAAGTTTTAACAGTTTTTTCTTTTTCAAAAACTGGAAAATATTTCCAATATTTTTGTCTTTAGTATTCGCTTTAAATATTCGCATACATTTTAGCGAATGCAAAAGCGAATGCAAATATCAAAAGTAAGCGAATTATTTGCGAATGCGAAAGCGAATGCGAACATTCGTTACATCCCTACTATTTACCATGTGTGTCAGATGTAAATTCGGCCTTAGTTGTTGTAAAGCTTTAGCTATTGTGATATTGCCATCACCTTATTATTGCACCATCGCATTCATAAAGTGAATAAAGACACTATTCAAGGAATGTGTACATACAAATTAAGTTGCCATAACAAAATAAAAAAATCCCGGAAATTCCCGCAACAATTTCCCGGGATTTCTTTCCCGGAAAATGTGTGGGATCCCGGGAAATCCCGTATGAAAAACACTAGTATGTATGTCCCTTCCTTTTTTTTAATATAACGTTACTTTTATGCATTCGATTGTAGATTTTATAATATTTCGAAAATAAATGATCAAATATACTAAATAGTGTACGGGAAAAAAGCACGCATATGTATATTGTTAATACAGCAGATTGATAAAAAAATTTTATGAATTATTAGTTTCAGCAGGGCGATTCCGGTAAAAGAAAAACTCTGAAACATACAAATTTCGTCAAGGTTGCCAAAAAAATAGCATTTTATGGCTTTTTATGTCAAAAATTGAAGAAATGGCAAGAAGTGGCATATGCCATAAAAAACTTGCCCTGCATAATTAAAAAAAATTAGTATGTCTTAAGTACAACCTTGCGTTGCAGACAGTTTTTGCATTTTATCGGCATTTAGGAACGTCGCTATGCAACTCATACATATGTTTGCATTCAAAATAAAAATGATGCGGGATTTTGAAGTGTATTGATTTTAAATATGCATTGCATTTAAGAGTTTAAGGAGATGAATAAAATATGTGGTTTGTGAGTTAAGCATGGTTTGATATCCGTCCGTCGATGTACATAGTTATATATTACGCATTAATTATGTAGGTACGAAGGCTTGTATGTAGGTTTTTGTTTTGAGGGTGGCGTTGGCTGAAGTAGTTAGCACGTTGACTACAAAACCGAAGGTCCTGGGTTCAATCCCTGTATCCTGTGGCCATATTCTTGGCAATTATGGCACTGTACGGGATCTGAACGCTTACGTGGCTCTTCAACTGTGATTTTTCGGTGTAAAAGGTATTTTAGACTATAAATTGGGTGCGTCTCATTTTTCTTTAACTGTATATCATTCGGCTCCAGTTCAACACGAAATAGAGGCTGGGGAATCTTCTCTCTATTGATTATATTGGTAACATTTTTTACCTTAAATCCTTGTTCGATAAGTGCACATTTTACTTCTTTATGTCTAATTTTGCTGACCATCTATAATAACATAAATTTGTAATGAAAACAAAAGTGTATCATTTAAATTTAATAAAGTAACCGTTTTGGTAATTATTACAATGAACTGTGTTGCAATGCAATTATATTATGATACAGTGTATTACAGTAAGTGAGGTACACTACACCCTCACTCTTAAGAGAAAAATTATGCAAGTAATTTTTTTGTTTTTATCATTATGATTGTAAGTTATAAATCCGTTTTAAGTTACAATGTAAATAGTGTCATTAATTATAAATTTTTATAGAATTAATCATGAAAAAAAAAATTTTTTTTGTACACAATATTTATGTATGTTAAAATTTTCTTAAATTTTAATATATTCTTATTATGTTCAAAAATTTTTTTTTAATTTTTAGCTTTACATAGGTTTATATGGCCTTGAATTGTTATTATGAACTTATTTTATTGTTAAATTAAATTCTTTTATATTCTTGATATAGGAGTAATATTTAATTTATTGTAATAATAATTGTTTAATATTAATTTTCTTTTGATTTTGTAGTTAGTTCATTATATATGTTTAGTGTAAATTGCAACGTGAGTCGTGGTTCTTTTACGTAGTCATGATAATTATTAAATTTCTTCTAATTGTCGGAAACATTGGATGGTAATTTTGCATATAATAATTCATATGACAAATGGCCTGTATCTACATGTGGCTTTCGTCAGTTATCTTTGTTTGGGCATTGTTTATTAGTATTTTTAGTTGAGGACGTTTATTATTTATATTTATCTTGGCATATGCTTCTTTTATTTATTTTTTTTTGTATGTACTTTAAATATTTCATCCTTATTTCATTGCGCTAATTCTCTTATATTTTCTTTATTAATTTTAGATATCAGTTTCCTCAGAATCGAATCTAGTTTCGCTGAGTTATCGCTGAATCTTGCTAGCTTATTAATTTCATTATTCATATTTTAGGTATGTATCTTCTTCATAATCGAATCTGGTTTCGATGAATTATCATTACATCTTATATTCATATTTTTGGTACGCAATTTCTTCATACTCGCATCTGGTTTCGATGAATTATCATTACGTCCTATGTGCACAATATTATTTTCAATAATTATATCTTTTTCTTCTATATTTTCGCTTTTATTTAATTGCATTTTTTTTCATACTTTTGACGTCATTAATGGATATGCATTCCCATATTTGAAGTTGATCAGACTTCTGAGAATTACATTTTTCCATATTTCTTTCTGTTGTGAGCTTATTCTTTTCATTTATATTATTGTTAGTTGCCTCATTGTTTTCTTTTATATTTGCCTCATTAGTTATATTTTTCATTGCCCTACTAGTTAAAATAATTTTCTTTCTTTTTCATTGTTTTCTTACGGTATCATCTGTTTTAGTATGTCCAAATCAAAAAAGTCTAAGTAGTGGTCAGAAACGTGACAAATCGGGTCACGTATAGGACTCCTAGGACACCTAAACTGTATAATGTTACACGCGTGCTCTTCTAGATTTCGCCAAAATGACCACTAATCTTCTCAATAAATGTCACTAAAAAGCAAATTTCAAAATATATTTTTTTTACGATTTCCAAAATTATTTAAGAAACGTGACAAATCGGGTCACGTATAGGACCCCTAGGACTACCTAAACTATATAATGGCACACGTGTGCTCTTCGAGATTTCGCCAAAATGACCACTAATCTTCTCAAGAAATGTCACTAAAAAGCAAATTTAAAAAAATATTTTTTTTGCGATTCAAAAATTATTTAAGAAACGTGACAAATCGGGTCACGTATAGGACCCCTGGGACTACCTAAACTGTATAATGTTACACGCGTGCTCTTCCATATTTCGCCAAAATGTCCACTAATCTTCTCAAGAAATGTCGCTGAAAAGCAAATTTCAAAAATAATTTTTTTTCGATTTCCAAAAATACTTTAGAAACGTAACCAATTGGGTCACGTATAGGACCCCTAGGACTACCTAAACTATATAATGGCACACGTGTGCTCTTTTAGATTTCGCGAAAATTACCACTTTTTTGAAATTTGCTTTTTAGTGACATTTCCTAAAAAGATTTTTTATTTTTAATCTGCTTTTTATTTTAAATATAACAACTGAAATTTTATGACTAACTACAAAAGAGTTGCTGCAGTTTGAACACTGCTGGTTGGTGCTTCAGTGGTTTTCAAATTAACTGCACTAGGCGAAGTTTCACCTGAAGCAACCGAAGGAGTTTCTTCTCCAGGCGTTGTTTGTGGAGCTTCAGGCAGTTTTTGGGGAGCTTCAGAGCTTGCTGGTGGCCAACTTTTGTGGCCTTGGGGGTGGAGGGCAGCTAGGATTAAAGAAACACGGACCAGACGGTGGGTAACCATATTTTTCGTATTGGAAACGGTCTCCGTTTCGTCCTCTGGGTACCCAATAAGGATTTGGTATCCAATATGGGTTTGGTCCCCAATATCCTGCGTGCTGTCCCTGAAAAGAAAAAATAAATCCAATATTTAGTGCAATACACAGATAAAGTGATTCCCGCCATAGACCTTGGGTGTTTTCCGCAGACAAGCTAATCGCTTTGCGGGTTGTGTTTGTTCTTAATAAAAAAAAAAAATTACTTAGCCTTCCTCTTCCACTGCCTCTACCTGTTCCACTGCCTCTCCCACGACCCTGATGGTGACGTCGCTTTTTAAAAACTGCTTTTAAAATTGCCTGGAATAAAATAAAAGAACACACATAATAGCGCATAGTAACACAAGTCTCAGGTGAAAGCCGAGGCAGAGCCAGAACTAAAGCCAACAAATATGGAAGAGGTAGTCGTCTCCAACGTAACTACAAGGCGTATAGAAAACGAAGAAAAAGAAAGGCGATGATGTGCCTATTCGGGACGAATAGGCTTAAGTGGGCGGCAGTGTTACGGAAATTGCCGTCGACAAGATTAATAAGTGTTACGCAAGAATATTCGAACAGGGCCAATATAAAGAAACATCCAGAAGTATTTAAATAGATAACTAAACGTACACTCGTATTAACATACAAGCACTATAGCAAACAACTATATACACATGCGTAGCACATACATACGTGATTAAACGTAAACAACCAACAACAACTACAAGCTTCTGCTTGTTATGAAGATAGACATAGCTACATGCATACATACATACATGCCTGGCAATTCTAGCGAAAGGCAAAAATAAAGTAAACAACCACTTAATCAAAGACTATAAATATATAAAGATGTTCCACGTAGAACATTAAATGAAAACTAAAATTTTTTGTGTTTATAGATGCTGTGGGGGAAGTAACAAGGGAAAAATAAATTGTTTGTTATTTGAACGAAACCACAAAGAGAGCACAAAATTTTTGAGCATGCACACTTATATAAATATGTATGTAGTAATGTTGTATGGCATACAATGTATGCACACACATAATTGAAGCTTATAGAGAAATTTAGTTGTGTGTGTGTTATATTTCTTGTTTAAAGCGCAGTCAAGTAGGAGCAAAAATATGAAATAACTAAAAGAAGTTTCTTGTTTTGATACATTCATGTGCAAATAAATCATGAAAATCAAATGCGACCGATTGTGTTATTGTAGGGTAAAAATACGTGTTTTATTGTTGTAAAATTAAAAATAAGTTGATTCGCACCGAACTATAATTATTTTATTTAGAAATTTCAATTATACCCAGTAAAAAAAGACACTCCAAAAAAGTCATGAAAATGTAGAGTTTGCGATCTGGAAGTAGTGCAAATTTCGATCCGATGTAATGATTTTTACATAGGGTTGTCATTGCAAGAAGTTCTATTTTTCGCTGCCTGGTCACCGAATTGGAAGCGATTTTAAGAAAAATGTCCTTTTTTGTGTTCTATGATAATATTTTCATCTAGGAAAAATTGCTAATAGTTACCTATTTTAACAATTAGTTTCTTTTTATAGGAATTTAAACGCGAAACAGTAATTTAATGTAAATTTAAGCAAATAACTTTAAAATTTTAGACCAAAAATAGTTCATAAGTTTCTTAAAAAAAAAAACGATTTTTTAAAAATTCTGGTGAGTAATTTCTAAAACTAGAGAGGAATTACAAGGTTTTGTATGACTAAAATAAACTTCTACTTGGTTTTCTGCTAACTATCGGCAAATTAAAAATATCGATTTTTTGGAAGCAATGAAAATGTACTTCCTTTAGAATGACTTCCAATTTTTTTTACTGGGTATATATATACATATATACATATATACATATATATATATGTATATATATATATGTATATATATATATATATGTATATATATACATATGTCTATGTATATATATACATATGTATATATATAAAATAAATAAAACGTGAGCTTACTTACATAAGTTTGCAAACCATGATTATTTATTTTTGTTTACAAAAGAATAGGTTTTATTTATTGCTTTAACATTTTGAGTTTTTCACTGCTTGTTGATTTGAATTTATATGTTTCCCACGACGAATGTTTTCGTAGCAGTGTAAGAACTAATAAATTAAGCATCTGCATCCTGTGCTTAAAGCATACGTAGCTCTCGTCAAACCAAAAGGAATATATTGTATTTTTGGTACAATTTACGCATTGCTCAACAATAGTTTTTTTTATGTTTTTTATTTCTTTAGAATTAGTAAAAACATTTTCGAAAACTTTTATGTGAATCTTACACAGTGCAAAAAATAAGTCTGATGGAGCACACAAACTTCCAAAATCTGTTTCTTTATCATAATTTTTAGCGTGAACAAACATTTCTGAAGGATATGACAAAACTTGTGCTGGTTTAATTATATCCACTCGACATTTAGCGCAAGTAATTCGTTGAGCTATATAACAAACAAAATATCGGCTTGATGTTAACTCTATTGGAACATTATTAGAGTTAAAACAATCTGCATCTTCATTAAAATAATCTTCATTTTCATCGAATATGTTTATTACATTAACGTCAGGTGTGCGACTACTTTCTGCCGTACTTTCACTTCTTTGAGTATCTTCTAAAATTGTTTGGAACTCAATAGGTAAAAGTATCGCATCGTCGTTTGCACAATTTGAAGAGGTACTAAATTGCGTTATTTTAAGAGATAGCAGTTTAGCTACTGCGACATTTAATTCATAGACCGAAGGATTTTTGCAGTGTCCGCCCTTGGCACGTATATATGAAAATGGCTCGTTAAAATGCATATCAAATTTGAGTTTTCCGCAAACAAATTCTGACGATAACGATAAAATAGCTCTCGTAGTTTGAATTAGGCCATCAATTGAAAATATTTTATTTCCTGCGTATTCAACCTGTTTCATATAGGTAATTAGCTCTTCGAGTAATTGCCAAGTTGTGCTTTTCGGCTTCAGGCCACGCTTCAGGGGCTTTGCATCGTTAAAATACATGCTGTTTAAGCGATCAAAATAGCTATCGAGTTTTTTTTATAAAAGAGCACGTTGTAGTGGCTATTGCTGCGGAACTTCGTGTAAACTGGCGATTTTCATTTACAGATTGGATTGCAGCAGCAACTGAATTGCTTAAAGTTTGGACAGCTAGGCCAACACGCATGTTCTGAAAATTATTTGGGTTTATGTGCACCGTTGTTAATTTTGTCATTTTGGTTACTTTTCCATACTCCAACTCGAATATTTCTCTAACAACGTCGAATCGCGCTACGCCATGCGGTGTTTTAAAATCGGCTTTGATGAAAGCATTTCTTATGGATTTGAAAATATGGGGTACGTCGTACATCAGGTAAATTTTTGCATTTTTATAAATAAAATAAGGTTTTTCACAAGATCCGCCTAGCATATCATAGCATTTTCTATTATTGGGTCCTTGATCACACGTAAGCCCACGCACATTTAGTCCCATTTCTCTTAAAATTTCAAAGTTTGACTCCACAAGTTTTTTTAGTACATCACCTTTTATTGAACTGGAAGTAACAAAATAGTTTAAAACGAACTTCCAATTTTTTACAACTCCTCTTATCATAAAAACGCAAACTTGGGACCCCATTTGATTCACTCGTTCATGTCCTAAATCGACAACTCCATCTATAACATCTGCACATTTATTATAAGTAAAATTTTTTCTTATAGATACTTCATCAAAAAGTAAAATGCATTCTTTTTCAAAAGGTTGCATCTTTTTAACAGTTTCTGTGAGCGCATTGTATATACATGAATTGTTACCTGGCTGCAAATTTTTAATGCTACTCCATCCACTAAAGGATGAAGGACTCTGAAGGTTCAATTTCAATATATTTCTTAAGAACAAGTATGTGGAGGTTGATCTTTAAAATATGCTTTGAGAAAAGCTTATCTCATGCTCTTCCCAACGCGCATTTGTCCCTCTATTTATCTTAAGGAGCATTTTGCAAAATGTTTTTTCGTTTGGACTTATATTTAAATTAAATAAGTAAATTTATATTCGGTGCGAATCCATGTATTTGCAAAAGTACAACAATAAAATACATATTTTTGCCCTATAAATAGACAATCGGTAACATTAAATTTTATGTAGCTTATGTCCATACTGTTGCGTTTACAACTGTGTAAAAGTTTGAGCACCAAAGGATTCCTTTGGAGCTCAGAGTGTGTGTTTTTTTTTGTTTTGTTTTTAGCCCAGGTAGAATCACCATGTGCTAATATTAGTTGAAGTTAAGTCTTAGTAGAAACACTAAGACTAGTCTAGCAATCAAGAAAGTTAATTTTTGTTTGCCATAATTTCTTTATTTTTCCCAGTCTTTTATACAATTTTAATTTCATACGTCTATATTAAAATTAATAGCAATGTACATTTTCAGCACTTGTCATAAAGCCTGACTTTGCATTTTATGAATTATTGTAATACTATTCTTAAAGGTAAATGACTGAATTAATTGTATGAGTATAAAATGTATAAAGGTAAATGACTGATTGCAATATGAAACTTATTAATTTGTAAATAAAAATTGGTTAATGAACTTAGAATACAACATAAGCAGAAATTACATTAAATATTAATTTATAACAAACCATTGGTTAAATGAACTTAAAATACTACATAAACAAAATTTCATATTTATAATAAAAAAAAGGGAAGGTATTCCTTTAAAAATACATACAACTTCTAATAATAATAAAAGTAATTATGTATGTATTAACATTCTCCGCCGCGTTGAGCAGTCAGCGAAAACCTGTAGTGTTAAACCTCAGAAATAGGATGACGTGGTGTTGGCCTTGGAGGTGCCGGTGTTAGGATTATGAGTAGCGATAGAAGTAGAGCAACGAAGCCTATGTTTGGATGATGAATTGCTGGCTGATATATTTCAAGTGAAGAATTCTTAATGTGCCTTAGTTGTTTTTGAATATCGGTAAGCTGGTCCAATTTGGTATCCAAGACGAGGTTTGGTTCTAATATTTTCTTAACTTCAGAGGGTTTTCCTATTGAGGTGATATTACCAAATGTTGCATAGGAGTTGCGTAAAGTAGTGACACTAGTTTCGTGTCCACGAATGGTAAGAAATTTTCCTTTTATTATACAAGCTGAGTTCATGGTCATTATACCAGAAGTCTTGACCTGTATATGTATGATATCATTGCCGCATACTGCAGTTAGTTCTATAGGTTTTGTTGTTGCATACATCCATTGGTTTACGTTGTGCAATGGAATAAAAGAGATATTGTTCTGGATATAGCCAAAATTACAATCAGGGGATGTTTTGTTGTTGAAGAGAGCAATTTCACAAGAATAACTGCCGGAATCTTTGGCCATTTGTATTTGCAATGCTGGAAAAATGTATATGTCGACTATGACTACAGTACATTTATTGAATTGAAGTATGTTTAGTGCCAGGTATTCATCGCGGTGGTTATTAACAGCAAGATATTTAATGTCAGTTGTTATGACAATGGTCATGTTGTTTATTTGTGTGGGTATTGCAATGACCTTGTAAAGTTCAAATTTTCCTTGGTCCACCAATGGTAACTCAATAACGAAAATTACATTTGTGTTAGTTACTGTGCCTTTAACATTCATAATTTTGTATAGTTCTAGCAAGTCGGTGTCTTCAACTGGTAATGTACGGCCTATAGGAAGGTGTCCTTTAATTTTAGCAATCTCCGATCTTAACTGTTTTGGTGTAAGGATAAGTGGGCTTATATTGCCATGGTTCGTATGCGTGAGGGCAGCGACCAGCTCTGTTTCAATTCTTTGTAAATCTGAGGCAAGTGTATTTAATTGAATTGCCAGAGACATTAGATTTTGGACTTGTCGTAGGTTTGAATTCTCATTTTGAACTTTATTTAGATCTTGATAGATGGTTTTCTTAAGTTCTGAAAAGTGCACTTTAGTATTGTTTTCGCTTTGCTTAAGAATGTTAATGGTAGAATCTATTACTGAAGTTTGATTTTTTAGTAACATATGTAGATACTCTTCATTTTGCTTTACGTTAGTTATAGTTTGAGCCATTTGCTCTGCATAATCTGAGTCCAGGACTCCAAATAGAGCATGGGCCATATTTCCAACGATATCGAGTGCAGCTCTCCGGTTTCTTTTTGAAATTAACAGGTCTGATTCTTGAATAAGATTGTCCCAAGTATGTTGAAGTTGAATTGAAAGCATCTCACATGATTCAAAAGCTACCGATTGCTTGCAGAGCCTTGAAAATGATGTTATACCTACTTCAAGAACCTTATTCCTATCCCAAATTGGTGTTAAGTCGTAATATATAATGAATTTCCAGGTAGCTGTCATCAACTTTGTCGAGCCCATGCCTTCGAAATATAATCCTGGATTGGAAGAAAATTCTGTAACATTGATTGGAGAGGCTAATATTATCGGCAGCAGAAGGAGTGAAACAAAAAGCATATTGAAAACTCCCAGGGAGGCATATGACACTAACTTTCGTTTTGGCTGTATGATGTTAACTTCCGCTGAGCCTTGCCTCTTTTGTGACTTTGAGTTGTCATATCCGGAATGCTCTGTGAGGGAGTCGTTGAACAACGGTGCAAGTCTGTGTATTGGCCTCTTGAAAATTCCCTTTGCTGTTTTGACGTCGCATACCCTGATAAGTCCATCATCTCCTTTGTAAATGCGGTTGATTCTACCCAGTGGCCATTGGAGCACTGGAGTATTATCTTCCTTGAGGATAACAAGCATGCCTTCAATGACGTTCGGTGAAGTAGACTTCCATTTCCCCCTTTGCTGTAGCTCATGTAAATAGTTTTGAGTCCACTCCTTCCAGAATTTATGTTTGATTTCTGAAGTTATTTTCCATCTTGCATCTAATGATATGCTTGGGGGTTGCGCATTTACATCTACTGCTGAAGTCAAGGGTTCCCCTACTAAAAAGTGGCCTGGGGTAATAGCTTCAAGATCATCGTAGCTTGATGACAGAGGGATCAGTGGCCGTGAATTTAAGATTGCTTCTATTTCAACCACTATTGTTTCCAATTCTTCATATGTAAGTGATGCAGCTGACACACTTCTCAGTAAAAGGTGCTTGGCGGATTTGACAGCCGCTTCCCAAAGTCCACCAAAGTGAGGGGCTCTTGGTGGAATGAATTTAAAATTTATTGACTGATTGCTGCATACTCGTGTAATCTTCTCTTGCGCTGATTGAGAATATATTGATTCTTTTAATTCAGTAATTTTATTGTTTGCTCCCACGAAGTTAGTAGCATTGTCGCAATACAAAGTCTGACAGTGGCCTCTTCTGCTGATGAAACGTCGTAGTGCGCCTATGAATGCTTCTGTAGACAGATTTGATACTACTTCCATGTGAACGGCCTTAGTCGCGAAGCAACAAAATACTGCGATATAGGCCTTATCTGGCCTTTTGCCCCTGATCTTGTGATGGATCCATATTGGGCCAAAATAATCCACTCCTGTGGTTATGAAAGGACTTGCTGGGGTTACTCTATCTGCCGGAAGGTTTCCCATTAATTGTTTGAAAAGCACCGGCCTAGCTTTAGTGCATCGTATGCATTTGTGGACGGTACTTCGTGCCAGTGATTTCCCGTTTGTAATCCAGAACTGTGACCTGGATGCTGCCAACAATGACTGTGGACCACAATGACGATTCTCTTCGTGTAGCTTGTGCATCAATAACTTTGTCATAGGGTGATTATGAGTCAAAATCGCAGGATGTTTTGCCTTGAACGATAATGTTGACTGCTCGTTCAGATGCATCGACAAACGTATGAATTTCTGTAGAGACTGGGTTTCCGTGTTTTAATACGAATCTCTATACTTAGTTTGTTTAGGGTTTCTATATTTGTGCGAAATTTATTCCATTCATTCTGAAGATTCATGGGTAACTCGTCATCCCATGAAAGCGGTAATTGCCACAGCTCTTGCAAAAATATCTTGGCTCGTACAACTACCGGCCCAAAAATCCCTAGAGGATCAAAGATTTTGGCTAGTTCTGAACTGACTATTCTTTTTGTTACCCTTGTGGCCGTTGGCTTTTGTGACCGTCCACATAATTGATCAGACTTTGGGAGCCATATTAATCCGAGTGTTTTAATTGAACAATCTGAATTCTCGTCTAAGTCCAAGTTGATTTCCTGGTCTTCAGGTGCAATTCCATTTAATAACTGAGGATGATTTGAACACCACTTCCGCAGCTTAAAACCAGCTTCTCTTAGGATTAAGCTTAGTTGTCGTTGTGACTCTAATGCTGTGTTAATAGAATCAGCTCCGGTGAGGCAATCATCCACATAAAAATCATCGCGTAATATTGCAGCACCTTGTGGATATTTTGTAGCGTTTTGAATAGCTAAATGTTGAAGGCATTTTGTTGCTAGGTATGGTGCAGAGGACGTGCCATATGTTACAGTTTTAAGACGATAATATTTTATGTCTTGATGTTTGTTGTATCTCCATATGATGAGCTGGAACATCTGGTCCGTGTCATTGATTTGAATTTGCCGGTACATTTTTTCTATGTCTGCAGTGAAGACAATTCTGTGCATCCAAAATCGCAACAGTACGGAAAACAGCTCACTTTGTACGGTTGGTCCGGCATGTATTATGTCATTTAAAGAGGAACCACTGGATGTTTTAGCTGATGCGTCAAACACTACTCTTAGTTTTGTGGTTGAGCTGTCAGGTTTCAGTACGCAGTGGTGCGGCATAACGTAATGTAAATTAGGAATGTCGTCTTCTTGTATTTCTACCATGTGCCCCAAGTCTTCGTACTCCTGCATGAAATTGTTGTATCCTGTTCTAAGATCAGGATTAAGGTTCAATCGTTTTTCCAATGCTAAAAATCGATTGAATGCCATTGTTTTGGAACTTCCGAGAACGGATGGATTTTCTGAGAATGGTAGGCGCACAATGAATCTCCCATTCTCGTTTCTTTTTACGTTTTGTACAAAATGAACCTCACATCGTTTCTCAGCCAAAGATAGTGCTCGTTCTGTATTATTCGTGTCTTCAAGCTTCCAGAATTTTTCAATTAGCTGGTTTGTTGTTTGCTCTTCTGGGGTAAACACTACACAAGTTACCAAGTTGCCGTTTCTTTCTTGTAATTTACCCGTGACTATCCAACCCAAAGCTGTGTTTTGGAGAATTGGCAGTTTTTGGTTGATCTTTAGTTGTTGTGGGCGCATCAATTCATGGTAAAATTCTGCTCCGAGCAATATGTCAATTTTATCCATTTGATTGAAACATGGATCGGCTAATTTAATATTTTCAGGAAGATTCCAATCTGACGTGTCGAAAGAATTTGTAGGCTGAGGTGGTACAATGGTTGGAAGAACAAATGCTTCGATTCTGGTGGCATAGCTGCCTGAATATGCATGTAGTTCTATATTGATTCGTTGGGATACGTTTTGAACTTTACGGCCAATTCCTTCAATGCGCAATGAAGAGTTTGAGGAATTCAAGGACAGTTTGTTCATTACGCGGGTTGTAACCAAATTGACTTGTGATCCAGAATCTAATAAAGCTCGGAATGTGCATGTGTGACCATTGGCTCCAACTGCCTTTACTCTTGCAGTGGCTAGTAATACGTAAGTGTTGTCGATGACCTGTTTGTTTGTTGTAGCGACGATTGGCTTATTTTCATTCGATGCAGACGCTAGTTTTTGTGTTCCTTCTGCCGAAATTCCTCTTGCTAATTCTAAGTGCAACAATGTGTTGTGTCTTTTTGTGCACTTTGAGCAAGACCGTGACGTGCATGCTTTGGCAGCATGATCTGACTTAAAGCAGTTGACGCAAAGCTTCTTTTTTTGTGTCCATTGTAGTCTCCCAGATGGGGACATTTTTAGGAACTTTTCACAGTAATATATGGGATGCCCAGGCATTCCACATACTTTACAATTTGGGGTTGATGTAGCTGCAGTTATAAGTTTGGCTCTATCCTTCCCCCCACCAGATTCGTGAGACCTTCCGCGTGTTTCCAATGCTTGGAAACGGTGCTCTATAAATCTAAGAAGATCTTTTAGACTTACGAGCTTTTTGTTGTTTTCTAGCGATTGCTCAAATAAAGTTTGAGTTGATTGATCGAGTTTTTTCAATAAAATGTGAACAATTATGGCGTCCCAACTGTTCACTGGCAGTCCTTGCGCGCTTAAACCATGGATGCATTCTTTAGTGACATCATGTATATTTTTTAGCGCTTGTGCCGTTTCGGTTTTTATTTGCGGATGAGAAAGCAAGTTGTTTAGTAGTGTTGTCACAATGAGCCTTTTGTTATCGTACCTATCAACCAAAATGTTCCATGCAATTTCGTAATTTGCTGTTGTAATTGGCAAATGTTTTACTAGTGGTTCGTCTGCTAGATGTGTAGTTAAGTAAAACATTTTCTCAACTTCGCTCATTGATGCGTTGTGGATTAGCTGGGTATAAAGATCTTTAAAGGCTACCCATTGTAGGTAACTGCCGCTAAATTTCGGAATCTGAATTTTTGGAAGATGGGGTTGACAATGCTCAGTGCTGCGTGGATTATTTTCGCTGATATTATTCACATGCTGCTCTAGCTCACATTGAATGTCGTGCACCTCAGCTTGTAGTTCGTAAAAGTCATCCAAGGTGTAGCCGTCTATTTGTTCTTCATTAGTCATTTGCCATAATGTAGCGTTGTTTGTAGAGAACTCGTGCATATATTTATTAATGAGCGATAATTTGCCTTGATAATATGCTATCTGTTGATTTCCCTCTGTTCTGACTTCATCAATAGTTCGTCTTAATGCTCTCGTCAATGCCCGCTGATTGCGAAGAACTTTGCTTGTGATATCATCAGGTAGTGCCTTTTCCTGCATACCGCTGCTTGCACCTTCTTCTATTTGTCTCATCGATGGTGTTGGTTTCTTCGCTTTTTTGCTTTCGGACTCAAATAGTTCTTTGTATTTGAGTGTATCGTCCGAAATACGTAAATATTGGTCTGTAAAATAATTGTGTTGTAGTGGTAGATTTGAGAGGCACCTTATTTTGTTGTCAGTGGTCTCAAATTCTTGCCATGCCTTGTCAAGCCGCTGTAGACGCTCCAAGAAGTACTCTGAAGTTTTTCTTGTAGAAGAGTCTTTTTTGAAATTGCGGACCATTGCCTCTATTTGCTCCGCAGTCTTCTGTTGGGCTGCTACCAGGTCTTCAAACGATTCCATTGCTTATGTACAAGGAACGATAGTTGATGATGGAATCCAGTACCTTGTTACAGGACCTTCGATTTGAAATGTGTAGTCTGATGATGCAATCCTGTACCTTGTGACAGGACTGTCGTGATGAAATATGTCTTCTGTTGATGGAATCCTGTACCTTGCTACAGGACCGTCGAGTTGAAGAATGTCTTCTGTTGATGGAATCCTGTACCTTGCTACAGGACCGTCGAGTTGAAGAATGTCTTCTGTTGATGGAATCCTGTACCTTGCTACAGGACCGTCGGGGTCACCAAATGTTGCGTTTACAACTGTGTAAAAGTTTGAGCACCAAAGGATTCCTTTGGAGCTCAGAGTGTGTGTTTTTTTTGTTTTGTTTTTAGCCCAGGTAGAATCACCATGTGCTAATATTAGTTGAAGTTAAGTCTTAGTAGAAACACTAAGACTAGTCTAGCAATCAAGAAAGTTAATTTTTGTTTGCCATAATTTCTTTATTTTTCCCAGTCTTTTATACAATTTTAATTTCATACGTCTATATTAAAATTAATAGCAATGTACATTTTCAGCACTTGTCATAAAGCCTGACTTTGCATTTTATGAATTATTGTAATACTATTCTTAAAGGTAAATAACTGAATTAATTGTATGAGTATAAAATGTATAAAGGTAAATGACTGATTGCAATATGAAACTTATTAATTTGTAAATAAAAATTGGTTAATGAACTTAGAATACAACATAAGCAGAAATTACATTAAATATTAATTTATAACAAACCATTGGTTAAATGAACTTAAAATACTACATAAACAAAATTTCATATTTATAATAAAAAAAAGGGAAGGTATTCCTTTAAAAATACATACAACTTCTAATAATAATAAAAGTAATTATGTATGTATTAACATTCTCCGCCGCGTTGAGCAGTCAGCGAAAACCTGTAGTGTTAAACCTCAGAAATAGGATGACGTGGTGTTGGCCTTGGAGGTGCCGGTGTTAGGATTATGAGTAGCGATAGAAGTAGAGCAACGAAGCCTATGTTTGGATGATGAATTGCTGGCTGATATATTTCAAGTGAAGAATTCTTAATGTTCCTTAGTTGTTTTTGAATATCGGTAAGCTGGTCCAATTTGGTATCCAAGACGAGGTTTGGTTCTAATATTTTCTTAACTTCAGAGGGTTTTCCTATTGAGGTGATATTACCAAATGTTGCATAGGAGTTGCGTAAAGTAGTGACACTAGTTTCGTGTCCACGAATGGTAAGAAATTTTCCTTTTATTATACAAGCTGAGTTCATGGTCATTATACCAGAAGTCTTGACCTGTATATGTATGATATCATTGCCGCATACTGCAGTTAGTTCTATAGGTTTTGTTGTTGCATACATCCATTGGTTTACGTTGTGCAATGGAATAAAAGAGATATTGTTCTGGATATAGCCAAAATTACAATCAGGGGATGTTTTGTTGTTGAAGAGAGCAATTTCACAAGAATAACTGCCGGAATCTTTGGCCATTTGTATTTGCAATGCTGGACAAATGTATATGTCGACTATGACTACAGTACATTTATTGAATTGAAGTATGTTTAGTGCCAGGTATTCATCGCGGTGGTTATTAACAGCAAGATATTTAATGTCAGTTGTTATGACAATGGTCATGTTATTTATTTGTGTGGGTATTGCAATGACCTTGTAAAGTTCAAATTTTCCTTGGTCCACCAATGGTAACTCAATAACGAAAATTACATTTGTGTTAGTTACTGTGCCTTTAACATTCATAATTTTGTATAGTTCTAGCAAGTCGGTGTCTTCAACTGGTAATGTACGGCCTATAGGAAGGTGTCCTTTAATTTTAGCAATCTCCGATCTTAACTGTTTTGGTGTAAGGATAAGTAGGCTTATATTGCCATGGTTCGTATGCGTGAGGGCAGCGACCAGCTCTGTTTCAATTCTTTGTAAATCTGAGGCAAGTGTATTTAATTGAATTGCCAGAGACATTAGATTTTGGACTTGTCGTAGATTTGAATTCTCATTTTGAACTTTATTTAAATCTTGATAGATGGTTTTCTTAAGTTCTGAAAAGTGCACTTTAGTATTGTTTTCGCTTTGCTTAAGAATGTTAATGGTAGAATCTATTACTGAAGTTTGATTTTTTAGTAACATATGTAGATACTCTTCATTTTGCTTTACGTTAGTTATAGTTTGAGCCATTTGCTCTGCATAATCTGAGTCCAGGACTCCAAATAGAGCATGGGCCATATTTCCAACGATATCGAGTGCAGCTCTCCGGTTTCTTTTTGAAATTAACAGGTCTGATTCTTGAATAAGATTGTCCCAAGTATGTTGAAGTTGAATGGAAAGCATCTCACATGATTCAAAAGCTACCGATTGCTTGCAGAGCCTTGAAAATGATGTTATACCTACTTCAAGAACCTTATTCCTATCCCAAATTGGTGTTAAGTCGTAATATATAATGAATTTCCAGGTAGCTGTCATCAACTTTGTCGAGCCCATGCCTTCGAAATATAATCCTGGATTGGAAGAAATTTCTGTAACATTGATTGGAGAGGCTAATATTATCGGCAGCAGAAGGAGTGAAACAAAAAGCATATTGAAAACTCCCAGGGAGGCATATGACACTAACTTTCGTTTTGGCTGTATGATGTTAACTTCCGCTGAGCCTTGCCTCTTTTGTGACTTTGAGTTGTCATATCCGGAATGCTCTGTGAGGGAGTCGTTGAACAACGGTGCAAGTCTGTGTATTGGCCTCTTGAAAATTCCCTTTGCTGTTTTGACGTCGCATACCCTGATAAGTCCATCATCTCCTTTGTAAATGCGGTTGATTCTACCCAGTGGCCATTGGAGCACTGGAGTATTATCTTCCTTGAGGATAACAAGCATGCCTTCAATGACGTTCGGTGAAGTAGACTTCCATTTCCCCCTTTGCTGTAGCTCATGTAAATAGTTTTGAGTCCACTCCTTCCAGAATTTATGTTTGATTTCTGAAGTTATTTTCCATCTTGCATCTAATGATATGCTTGGGGGTTGCGCATTTACATCTACTGCTGAAGTCAAGGGTTCCCCTACTAAAAAGTGGCCTGGGGTAATAGCTTCAAGATCATCGTAGCTTGATGACAGAGGGATCAGTGGCCGTGAATTTAAGATTGCTTCTATTTCAACCACTATTGTTTCCAATTCTTCATATGTAAGTGATGCAGCTGACACACTTCTCAGTAAAAGGTGCTTGGCGGATTTGACAGCCGCTTCCCAAAGTCCACCAAAGTGAGGGGCTCTTGGTGGAATGAATTTAAAATTTATTGACTGATTGCTGCATACTCGTGTAATCTTCTCTTGCGCTGATTAAGAATATATTGATTCTTTTAATTCAGTAATTTTATTGTTTGCTCCCACGAAGTTAGTAGCATTGTCGCAATACAAAGTCTGACAGTGGCCTCTTCTGCTGATGAAACGTCGTAGTGCGCCTATGAATGCTTCTGTAGACAGATTTGATACTACTTCCATGTGAACGGCCTTAGTCGCGAAGCAACAAAATACTGCGATATAGGCCTTATCTGGCCTTTTGCCCCTGATCTTGTGATGGATCCATATTGGGCCAAAATAATCCACTCCTGTGGTTATGAAAGGACTTGCTGGGGTTACTCTATCTGCCGGAAGGTTTCCCATTAATTGTTTGAAAAGCACCGGCCTAGCTTTAGTGCATCGTATGCATTTGTGGACGGTACTTCGTGCCAGTGATTTCCCGTTTGTAATCCAGAACTGTGACCTGGATGCTGCCAACAATGACTGTGGACCACAATGACGATTCTCTTCGTGTAGCTTGTGCATCAATAACTTTGTCATAGGGTGATTATGAGTCAAAATCGCAGGATGTTTTGCCTTGAACGATAATGTTGACTGCTCCAAACGACCACCCACGCGCATTATCTGATGCTCATCCATGAATGGGTTTAAGGAGGCCAAGGGACTTGATTTATGTACAGGTGTTTGATGTGATAGCCTTTCTAGTTCTTCCCCAAACTCTGCGGCTTGGATGATCTTGATGATAATGTTTAGAGCTTCTTCTAATTCGAATGCATCAAGTTCCCTTTTGGTTGACCGATAAACATTTGTAGTTTTGGAATTTCTAATAAATCTCAACACATAATCAATCGTGTGTTGAAGAGTTTTAAATGAGTTCCGGTGGTTTATCTGATTTATAATGTCTGCATAATTTTGCTGCAAGGGGGTTATTGTTAGAACATGCTTCGTCACCTTACGTTCTTCGTCGCAAGGTGTCTCAATTGCTTGTGAAGTTGAGGTTGTCCATTCACTCCGTTGTCCCGAAAGAAATAGAGGGCCATAAAACCACATTGAATGTTGTGATAGGTTTTCGGGTGCTATTCCTCGAGATATTGCGTCGGCTGGATTTTCTTTAGAACTAACGTGTCGCCATTGATGTGAATCGCTTAGACCTTGAATTTTTGTTATCCTGTTTGCTACAAAAGTGTGAAAGGATGCTGCTGACGAGTTTATCCAAGCAAGAACAATTTTTGAGTCCGACCAAAAAAAGTTTGCTATATTTTGCAGACGAAGATCTTCTTTTACCCTACTTGTTAGTTCAACACCTAATACCGCGGCGCATAATTCCAAGCGAGGCAACGTTTGCCTTTTTATGGGTGCTACTCGGGACTTAGCACATAGCAGTCTGGTTAAAACAGTTTTGTCTTTATATGTTGAACGAATGTAAATTGCTGTTCCATAGGCTCGTTCAGATGCATCGACAAACGTATGAATTTCTGTAGAGACTGGGTTTCCGTGTTTTAATACGAATCTCTATACTTAGTTTGTTTAGGGTTTCTATATTTGTGCGAAATTTATTCCATTCATTCTGAAGATTCATGGGTAACTCGTCATCCCATGAAAGCGGTAATTGCCACAGCTCTTGCAAAAATATCTTGGCTCGTACAACTACCGGCCCAAAAATCCCTAGAGGATCAAAGATTTTGGCTAGTTCTGAACTGACTATTCTTTTTGTTACCCTTGTGGCCGTTGGCTTTTGTGACCGTCCACATAATTGATCAGACTTTGGGAGCCATATTAATCCGAGTGTTTTAATTGAACAATCTGAATTCTCGTCTAAGTCCAAGTTGATTTCCTGGTCTTCAGGTGCAATTCCATTTAATAACTGAGGATGATTTGAACACCACTTCCGCAGCTTAAAACCAGCTTCTCTTAGGATTAAGCTTAGTTGTCGTTGTGACTCTAATGCTGTGTTAATAGAATCAGCTCCGGTGAGGCAATCATCCACATAAAAATCATCGCGTAATATTGCAGCACCTTGTGGATATTTTGTAGCGTTTTGAATAGCTAAATGTTGAAGGCATTTTGTTGCTAGGTATGGTGCAGAGGACGTGCCATATGTTACAGTTTTAAGACGATAATATTTTATATCTTGATGTTTGTTGTATCTCCATATGATGAGCTGGAACATCTGGTCCGTGTCATTGATTTGAATTTGCCGGTACATTTTTTCTATGTCTGCAGTGAAGACAATTCTGTGCATCCAAAATCGCAACAGTACGGAAAACAGCTCACTTTGTACGGTTGGTCCGGCATGTATTATGTCATTTAAAGAGGAACCACTGGATGTTTTAGCTTATGCGTCAAAAACTACTCTTAGTTTTGTGGTTGAGCTGTCAGGTTTCAGTACGCAGTGGTGCGGCATAACGTAATGTAAATTAGGAATGTCGTCTTCTTGTATTTCTACCATGTGCCCCAAGTCTTCGTACTCCTGCATGAAATTGTTGTATCCTGTTCTAAGATCAGGATTAAGGTTCAATCGTTTTTCCAATGCTAAAAATCGATTGAATGCCATTGTTTTGGAACTTCCGAGAACGGATGGATTTTCTGAGAATGGTAGGCGCACAATGAATCTCCCATTCTCGTTTCTTTTTACGTTTTGTGCAAAATGATCCTCACATCGTTTCTCAGCCAAAGATAGTGCTCGTTCTGTATTATTCGTGTCTTCAAGCTTCCAGAATTTTTCAATTAGCTGGTTTGTTGTTTGCTCTTCTGGGGTAAACACTGCACAAGTTACCAAGTTGCCGTTTCTTTCTTGTAATTTACCCGTGACTATCCAACCCAAAGCTGTGTTTTGGAGAATTGGCAGTTTTTGGTTGATCTTTAGTTGTTGTGGGCGCATCAATTCATGGTAAAATTCTGCTCCGAGCAATATGTCAATTTTATCCATTTGATTGAAACATGGATCAGCTAATTTAATATTTTCAGGAAGATTCCAATCTGACGTGTCGAAAGAATTTGTAGGCTGAGGTGGTACAATGGTTGGAAGAACAAATGTTTCGATTCTGGTGGCATAGCTGCCTGAATATGCATGTAGTTCTATATTGATTCGTTGGGATACGTTTTGAACTTTACGGCCAATTCCTTCAATGCGCAATGAAGAGTTTGAGGAATTCAAGGACAGTTTGTTCATTACGCGGGTTGTAACCAAATTGACTTGTGATCCAGAATCTAATAAAGCTCGGAATGTGCATGTGTGACCATTGGCTCCAACTGCCTTTACTCTTGCAGTGGCTAGTAATACGTAAGTGTTGTCGATGACCTGTTTGTTTGTAGCGACGATTGGCTTATTTTCATTCGATGCAAACGCTAGTTTTTGTGTTCCTTCTGCCGAAATTCCTCTTGCTAATTCTAAGTGCAACAATGTGTTGTGTCTTTTTGTGCACTTTGAGCAAGACCGTGACGTGCATGCTTTGGCAGCATGATCTGACTTAAAGCAGTTGACGCAAAGCTTCTTTTTTTATGTCCATTGTAGTCTCCCAGATGGGGACATTTTTAGGAACTTTTCACAGTAATATATGGGATGCCCAGGCATTCCACATACTTTACAATTTGGGGTTGATGTAGCTGCAGTTATAAGTTTGGCTCTATCCTTCCCCCCACGAGATTCATGAGACCTTCCGCGTGTTTCCAACGCTTGGAAACGGTGCTCTATAAATCTAAGAAGATCTTTTAGACTTACGGGCTTTTTGTTGTTTTCTAGCGATTGCTCAAATAAAGTTTGAGTTGATTGATCGAGTTTTTTGAATAAAATGTGAACAATTATGGCGTCCCAACTGTTCACTGGCAGTCCTTGCGCGCTTAAACCATGGATGCATTCTTTAGTGACATCATGTATATTTTTTAGCGCTTGTGCCGTTTCGGTTTTTATTTGCGGATGAGAAAGCAAGTTGTTTAGTAGTGTTGTCACAATGAGCCTTTTGTTATCGTACCTATCAACCAAAATGTTCCATGCAATTTCGTAATTTGCTGTTGTAATTGGCAAATGTTTTACTAGTGCTTTTGGTTCGTCTGCTAGATGTGTAGTTAAGTAAAACATTTTCTCAACTTCGCTCATTGATGCGTTGTGGATTAGCTGGGTATAAAGATCTTTAAAGGCTACCCATTGTAGGTAACTGCCGCTAAATTTCGGAATCTGAATTTTTGGAAGATGGGGTTGACAATGCTCAGTGCTGCGTGGATTATTTTCGCTGATATTATTCACATGCTGCTCTAGCTCACATTGAATGTCGTGCACCTCAGCTTGTAGTTCGTAAAAGTCATCCAAGGTGTAGCCGTCTATTTGTTCTTCATTAGTCATTTGCCATAATGTAGCGTTGTTTGTAGAGAACTCGTGCATATATTTATTAATGAGCGATAATTTGCCTTGATAATATGCTATCTGTTGATTTCCCTCTGTTCTGACTTCATCAATAGTTCGTCTTAATGCTCTCGTCAATGCCCGCTGATTGCGAAGAACTTTGCTTGTGATATCATCAGGTAGTGCCTTTTCCTGCATACCGCTGCTTGCACCTTCTTCTATTTGTCTCATCGATGGTGTTGGTTTCTTCGCTTTTTTGCTTTCGGACTCAAATAGTTCTTTGTATTTGAGTGTATCGTCCGAAATACGTAAATATTGGTCTGTAAAATAATTGTGTTGTAGTGGTAGATTTGAGAGGCACCTTATTTTGTTGTCAGTGGTCTCAAATTCTTGCCATGCCTTGTCAAGCCGCTGTAGACGCTCCAAGAAGTACTCTGAAGTTTTTCTTGTAGAAGAGTCTTTTTTGAAATTGCGGACCATTGCCTCTATTTGCTCCGCAGTCTTCTGTTGGGCTGCTACCAGGTCTTCAAACGATTCCATTGCTTATGTACAAGGAACGATAGTTGATGATGGAATCCAGTACCTTGTTACAGGACCTTCGATTTGAAATGTGTAGTCTGATGATGCAATCCTGTACCTTGTGACAGGACTGTCGTGATGAAATATGTCTTCTGTTGATGGAATCCTGTACCTTGCTACAGGACCGTCGAGTTGAAGAATGTCTTCTGTTGATGGAATCCTGTACCTTGCTACAGGACCGTCGAGTTGAAGAATGTCTTCTGTTGATGGAATCCTGTACCTTGCTACAGGACCGTCGGGGTCACCAAATGTTGCGTTTACAACTGTGTAAAAGTTTGAGCACCAAAGGATTCCTTTGGAGCTCAGAGTGTGTGTTTTTTTTGTTTTTTTTTTAGCCCAGGTAGAATCACCATGTGCTAATATTAGTTGAAGTTAAGTCTTAGTAGAAACACTAAGACTAGTCTAGCAATCAAGAAAGTTAATTTTTGTTTGCCATAATTTCTTTATTTTTCCCAGTCTTTTATACAATTTTAATTTCATACGTCTATATTAAAATTAATAGCAATGTACATTTTCAGCACTTGTCATAAAGCCTGACTTTGCATTTTATGAATTATTGTAATACTATTCTTAAAGGTAAATGACTGAATTAATTGTATGAGTATAAAATGTATAAAGGTAAATGACTGATTGCAATATGAAACTTATTAATTTGTAAATAAAAATTGGTTAATGAACTTAGAATACAACATAAGCAGAAATTACATTAAATATTAATTTATAACAAACCATTGGTTAAATGAACTTTAAATACTACATAAACAAAATTTCATATTTATAATAAAAAAAATGGGAAGGTATTCCTTTAAAAATACATACAACTTCTAATAATAATAAAAGTAATTATGTATGTATGTATTAACACATACACATATGCATATGTGCGAAAACACAAGTTCCTTTTGTTTGTGTAAATTTTTTCTTTGCTTTAGGTTAAATACACACATCCATTCATACTTACGCATGCAAAGGCACACACACATGCATGCGTATGCAGATGAATAGCGAAGACATGAGAATAATAAGTGCTCTGAGAAAATAAATTACTCTCTTTGAAACAAATGGATTTAGTAGTAAATCCACCAGCAAATTAAGCACTGGCAGTACAATGTATGGACGTAGAACATCTTTATATATTTATAGTCTTTGGTATGGACGTAGAACATCTTTATATATTTATAGTCTTTGACTTAATGATGTATGCATATACACACGTATGTACATAGTTACCACATGAACTTAATTACGCGCTTTATAAACAACATTGAAGATAATGATGATTCGGTCTAGACTTTGCATGAAAATTCTAGTAGTTGTTGTGCGAAGTATAAAAAGGGGTGACGCATCCAACAGCAGTTGCGATCAAAAGTTAGTTGTGAACAAGTCAGTTGCGAAGAAGCTCAGTTGCGAAGAAGCTCAGTTGCTAATAAGAAGTCTGTTGTTAATCAAGTGAGTTGACAATTAAGTTGTGCGCAGTCCGTGATTTGTGATTAGAGTTTTTCTTTTCCCGGACTTTTTCATTTCCCGGGAAAGCGGGAAAGATTTTTCAGTTTCCCGGGAAATCACGGGAATTCCCGGACAGTACAAAACACTACAAAATATTTTTAAATTTAATTTATTTCATCAAAAACAAATTATAGTTCAGGAGATCGATTAAATAATAACGTTTTATACACACATTAGTCAAAAATAATACCGTTTCCGTTCTTTATATAATAGTAATACATAGATACCATAATATTGGTATATTATACGAGTATTATTTAAAAAATATCGGTGGCTATTCTGGAATACGCGTCGACTTGGTGAAATTTACATGTAGAACAAAAACAAAACTTCACAAATGTTAAAAATTTGTTTTTGTTTATCATACAAAATTTACCGTTTTTAACAAAGAGAGCAACGCGTTCAAACTCTCACGTTTATTTCATTTTAGAATTGTATGGGAAACAAAAACAATTTTTGAAACTTTGTTTTTGCTTTAATGTAAAGTTTCACTTCTTCGACGCGTTTTCCCGAATAGCCACCATTACAAAATTTCCCCCTTATGAAAAAATCATTGTTAAACTTAAAGTTTGTTTAACAAACGAGTTTTGTATGACAAAACCGGTTTTAACGAATGCTTTAACCTTAACAATCGTTTTTGCATAAGGGCATATTTCTTTGGAAATAGGACTTTAGTACAGAATAACCTGTTAATGCTGTTAACCGTACTATTTACCAAAGAGAATCTGTAATTATTTGTAATTTTCTTTTATTTCCTTGCTCATTTCTGTTTTTTACTTTTATGAATTGTTGTAGAATTAAATTTTAACGTCGCGTTCTGCTTATTCTAAATAAAGGCATCTAAGTCTCAGAACGCATGTGTGTCAGATGTAAACCCGGCCTTGCACCATCGCATTCATAAAGTGAATAACAACACGGAATGTGTGCATACAAATTAAGTTGCCATAACAAAATCAAAAAATCCCGGGAATTCCCGCACAAATTTCCCGGGATTTCTTTCCCGGAAAATGTGCGGGATCCCGGGAAATTTTTCCCGGGAAATCCCGTGTGAAAAGCACTATTTGTGATACAACAGTGAGTTGATATTTGAGTCTGTGCTTTACAATACGTGAGTCGGAGATTGAACAGACTATAGTACAGCATCTATAGTGGAGTTAAAGTCTGTCGTGACTTGAGTTTATTGTGGAGTCCCTTGATTAAAGAGTAAGGGAGTAGTGAAAGCTGATAAACGTGCGTAAATGAAGCCAGCGAGTCCTGATTAGTGTATCAACTGTGTTGTTATTGGTGTATCAACTGTGAGTGTCGGCAGAGTGAGTCTTGTGTGTGACGAGCAGCAGAGAAAGCAGAATTGCGTCAATACTAGCGCATCCGGTTGTCTGAGACGAGTGTATGTCCTGATTCACACACATCAGGTTTAGCTGATCAGTTTTTGTTCAATTTTCTTTTGAACCTGCATTTACGTTCATACACACCGTCAAGTCAAGTCATCAAGTCTCATCAAATAGAGTATTACGAATGACAAAACAAAACGAAAAAGCAAACTTGACTGGTACGGTCAAGTCTGTACCCCTTTCCATTCTCTTTTCCTCTCTCCTAAAAAATCAAGACTTGACGACTCAGACCTGACGTGTGTGAATCAGGACTATACAACAGCATGGAAGACATAGTGGTAACCAGTTGTGGTATATTTGAGTAATCTTTGTATTTGTATTTAAGCTCTTGAATTGGATTAGTATAAGTGGTATTTATTGATTAATAAAGGTTGTATCATTCTCAACCCTAATTAGTACACTGGGGTCTTTTATTTATTGCAAATCTTCGAATCTACGGAAAAGCGTTTTTAAAGAAAATAAAAACGTAACAATATATATATAAATTATTGTTTATTTATATATTTACTTGATATTAAAATTATATAAAATATAACACTAATATATACATTGATAGCACTGGCTGCTAAGGCCATCGGCTAATATATAAATTAAAATATGAAAAATTGTAAAAACTATGAACTGCTTACCACGGCGTCATAATTTTCTGTTTTGTCAAAAATGTGCTACTTATACAACATCTGATAAATTTTTCAACACGCTATAAAATGTTGCCAGACGTGCATTAAGAAGGAATGAAATCGAAAAAATTTCTCACCATGCAGCTTTGTATTTGGTTAAAAATTAACTAGGTAGCACTGACACCAAGTTAACTTTCTTTTTAAATATTTTACATCTTATACTTTTTTCTGGGCCTATAACTTTTTCCAGAAAGTTTCCCGGGAAATGACAGTTCCCATATATATGCCTATTTATATCCTAAAGCGACAGAAGGTGAAGCTATGTGGGCACGAGGTTTCGTTATTAAATTAGTAGCTAAACACTAAAGACGCTTTTTGGTTTGTTTTTTAATAAAATTTTTTTTGTTAATCCTCTAACTTTTTCCCGAAAGTCTCCTGGAAAATGATTGAACCCTTATTCGACGCATATTTCTGTCTGCTATCGATTACAGGTAGCGTCATACGAGGAAGCGATCTAGTTTTTGAGTTACGAGCGAAAAACGAAAACTCATATTTTAAGTACCAAAATATAGTTTTTGCTCTACAACTTTTTTCAGAAAGTCTCCCGAGATATAAACCTTATAACAACCGACGCGTATTGTAATAAGCTATTCTTTGAAGGTAGCGCCATATGGGCACGAAGTCTAGTTTTCGAGTTATGAGTAACCTGACCAGACATCCCGCTTTAGGCGGGATTATCGCGCTTTTCACAGGTCGATCCCGCCTCGAATTTTATTCCCGCACGAGATCTAGATTTTGAGATATGAACAAAAATCTAAAGATGCTTTTTTGTTGCAAATTTTTCATAAAAAAATGTTGCTGATCCTATAACTTTTTTCAGAAAGTCTCCCGGAAGAAGAAAGAAGTCATTATAGACGCGTATTTTTGTCCTTAACTTATTGAAGGTAGTGCGATATGCGCACGACATCTAGATTTAGAGATATGAGCAAAAAACTAAAAATGTTGTTTTGTTTTTTTCAGAAAGTCTCCCGGAAAGTCATTAAACCTTTAATCGACGCGTATTTTAGTTTGCTATCGATTGCAGGTAGCGTCATACTAGCACGCGATCTAGTTTTTGAGTTACGAGCAAAAAACGAAAACTTTCATATTTTAAGTACCAAAATATAGTTTTTGCTCTACAACTTTTTTCAGAAAGTCTCCCGAGATATAAATCTTATAGCAACCGATGCGCATTATAATAAGCTATTCTTTGAAGGTAGCGCCATATGGGCACGAAGTCTAGTTTACGAGTTATGAGTAACCTGACCAGACATCCCGCTTTAGGCGGGATTATCCCGCTTTTCACAGGTCGATCCCGCCTCGAATTTTATTCCCGCTTTATCCCGCTTTTTAGATTTCAATATCTTTGCCACGATAGTGGTTCAACCTTCACTATTTTGCAGAATACAAATTTTATTATTAACAAAATAGTCACGAAGAGTTTAAAAATTCTCATTGAAAAAACTAATATTTAATTTACTTGGGACGTGACACACTTTTTGCTCCATTATTGACTCCTTTTCATAATACTTTTCTCGTTATTGGCGTCACTACTTACAAAAAAAATTTCAAAGTTTTTACTGTTTTGGCTTCCTAGATACATATATTGAAGTAATAACCTCTTCTTCTTTCTAAACGATCAGTAATACTCTGTAAGCAAATCAGGAAGATCGGTACACTGGTGTTATTTTGGAAGACAAACAGAAATTTGTACTATATGTGAGGCACCACGCCTACTTGTTAAATTCTGAAGTTGTTTCCAGAGGCAATGCACAATATCAGCAGAGTAATCCCCATAATATTTCAAGGTTCTCACTATATTAGTTTTCAGATATCTCACAGTAAATATTTTTTCTTTATGGCAGGTTTCACACCCAACATGTATAATTCAAACTTTTTTTGTAAGACAACGCATAATATAGAAATCGTTAATTACACGAAATTTCACGTTTCTTGGTGAATGATATTTTAAAATAAAAAAAAATTATAAAAGAGGTGCAACATTAAAAAAAATAGCGAAATCGGTACATCCGCTCTTAATTGATGACATTACCAACGAACGACATTTGATTTTTATTTATGTACATTGATAAATAATTTTTTTATAAATACTTTTGTTTATTTTTTTTTTATTTTTTTTTTATGAATTTTTTTTTTTATGCATGAATTTTTATTTATTGTATCTTCATATATGAACTAACAATAAGTATTCAAATCTTAAATCTAAAAAATATAATTAGGCCCGACCAATGTCGGACATAAGCTTAGTAGTAGTTATATATAATACATATGTAAGTAGTGATAATCAAAAGGAAAAAAAAATAAAAGTATTTTCAAGAAGTCCCATCTGGAGTGCTGTGAATAAGAGCCATTGTGTCCCTCTTTTTTAGGCGGATGTGTCCAGTAAAGTTCAAAATATTACGGGCAAGCGGATTAGGATGTGACTCGAGTTTTGTTAAATATTTGCCAGCGTATTTTGCAATTTCTTCAGTCACTAGTGGCATATTCAAATCACGATGTATATTTGAATTTTTGATGTACCATGGAGCCGATGTTATCATGCGTAAAATTTTATTTTGCCTGCGTTGAATTTTCTCTACATTTGAAGCTGAAGCAGTGCCCCATAGTTGAATTCCGTAGCACCATATTGGCTTTAAAAGCGACTTGTATATTAAAAGTTTACAGTCTAGGCTAAGTGTTGAATTTCGACCAATCAGCCAATGTACCTGAGTTAGTTTAAGTTTCATTTGAGTTAACTTAGAATCAATGTGGTGTTTCCATGTAAGTCGTCGATCAAGGTGTATACCAAGATATTTCACATGTGAATGTTGAGAAACAACTTGATTGTTAATCCGAATGGGGGAACAAGTATCTCTTCGTAAAGTAAATGTTACTTGAACACACTTTTGTTCATTTACCTTGATTCTCCATAAGTTTAACCAAAGCTCCATCTGGCTAATGTGTTCCTGGAGTTTGCGGGATGCCTCATCAGGGTTTTCATGCATACTAAGGCAGGCTGTATCGTCGGCAAATGTGGAAGTATGGATACTACTGCTCACAGGCATATCACAAGTATAAATTAAATATAAAACTGGTCCCAGTATACTACCCTGTGGCACACCAGATGAAATTGTTTCAGGCCTGCTTGTAAAGTCTCCTTCCGCAACAGTGAACTTACGGGAAATAATGTAACTTTCCAAAAGATTTAAAATGTTTATTGGTAAGTAAGTCTTCAATTTTAAAATAAGGCCTTCATGCCACACTTTATCAAATGCCTGGGAAACGTCAATAAACATCGCAGAACAATACTTTTTTCCCTCAAAAGTTCTTCTTATAAATTGAACTAATCTGTGAGTTTGTTCAATGGTGCTATGCTGACTTCTAAAACCAAATTGATGGTCTGGTATGCACCCACTACTAATTAGAATTGGGGACAATTTTGTTTTGAGCAGTTTTTCGAAAAGCTTTGACATTGTAGATAGTAGACTTATTGGCCTATATGACTCAGCCTTTGTTATATCTTTGCCCGGCTTTGGAATCATTTTAACCTTGGCAAGTTTCCAGTTGTGTGGATAATACTCCAGTCGTAAAATAGCATTAAATATGAATAATAGGATTCTCATTGCAATACGAGGCAAGTTCATCAGCATCTGATTACTAATTCCATCAATACCCGGAGCTTTCTTCGGGTTGAGTTCGGCAATTAATTTTTGTAAATCACGCGTCTTAAACTTTATGTGTTGAGGGGGTAGAGCGACTATATTCGGCAAATCAGCAACACCAGTACATATATTTGGCGTAAAAACGGATTTTAAGTGCTCAGCAAATATTTTACCTTTTTCAGTATCGCTTCTTGCCCAACCTCCGGTAGATGTGCGTAGAGGTGGCTTATACTCAACGGGTGTTTTAAGCTTTCTGGCAGCGCGCCACAAGGAGTAATTAGACGCCGGTGTAACATCAAGACCCTCCAGATAATTTTTAAGTATTGCAATTTCTTCAGATGCAAGCAACTCTTGGAGTCGTTTAGTGCACTCTTTAAATCTGATTTTATTTTGTGGTGATCTGTGCTGTTGCCATTCCCTTCTAGCCCTTCTTTTTTCACGTACGAGACGTTCAATGTCTGTAGAATAAATTTTATTAAACCCAATCTGCGGATGGGAGATAGTGGCATGTTCAGCAGCCTGTTTAATATTCTCGCTGAGATTGGCAATGTTCGATTCAATATCATCGGGTGTTCTAAGCGTAATGTTTTCCGTACAATGACTGCTGAGATATTTTTTTAACCCCAGCCAATTTACACGATTGATCATCTTCACATATGGGTCAGGTAAGTTACTTCTTAATGGGCTACAAATTGTGATGATCGTCGGGGAGTGATCGGACGAGAGATCAAGAGAAGCTTGAACTTGAATTAAATCCCTAGAGATATTTTTTATGACGCCAAAATCTATAACATCCGGAATTTTTTGTATGTCAGTAGGCCAATAAGTGGGCTCCCCACTCGAAATGACATCCAAGCCCATTTTTGAAATAGTGTTGAACAATGCTCGACCTCTGGGTGTAACAAGGCGCGAACCCCAGAACGTATGTTTCGCATTGTAGTCTCCAACTGCTACAAAACAAGGTCCAAGAGATTTGTAGAAATCCTCATATTGATTCTCAGTGATTGAAAATCTGGGAGGGGAGTAAATTGATGATATAACGAAATTTGAACAAAAGCTTTCAATGCCAATATTTGTTGCTTGTAGGTATTCTTCACAAATGTTATCAAGAACATAGTGCTTGAGTCTTGACTTTATTAGAATTGCTGATCCACCGCAAGCCCTTCCTCTAGGGTCCTTTGTATCATATATAGTGTAGCCATAAATTTTAAAAAGACTTCTCGAAGTCAAATGAGTCTCAGATACTAACATTATATCAATATTTTTTTCCGTGAGGAAGTGCTCAAGTTCATTTTTATGTTGGCGAATGCCGTTTGCGTTCCAGAAACATATTGTTAACGTGTTCATGGCTTATTAAGTATTGCTTGAAGCAGAGTATTCTGCATTCGCAACATTTCTTGCATCATGCTAGTCATATTTGTTGTAAAATTGTTTATAGTTTGCACAAGATTTTCAATAGTGGCTTCAAGGCGATTATAATTAAAGTTTGAGTTTGTATTTGTAGAATTATTTTGCGGTGAAACATTTTGTGTCGGAATAGAACTAGCCTTAGCAGCATCTGCATACGATACACGGGAAGTAACTGGTTGGCTCATTTGCTGAAAAGTGGCAGAGTAAACGTTTGCTGATTGAGCTGGAGCTAATTTAGGTTTTTGCACCATAGTCTTCTTTACAAAAGAGTACACACGACAACCTCTGTAGTTAGCGGTGTGATTTTCTCCACAATTACTACATTTTTTGCCACTTTGATCTTTTGGTTTATTGCAACTAGCAGTGCCGTGTAATTCGCCGCACACAACACAAACAGTAGGTAAATTGCAGTATGTTTTTGTATGGCCATATTCTTGGCAATTATGGCACTGTACCGGACCTGAACGCTTATGTGGCTCTTCAACTGTGATTTTTCGGTACAAGAGGTATTTTAAATTATAAATTGGATGCGTCTCATTTTTTTTCAATTTTATATCATTAGGTTCTAGTTCAACACGAAATAGGGGTTGGGGAATCTTTTCTCTATTTATTATATTGGACACATTTTTTACCTTGAACCCCTGGAGGACGAGTGCATCTTTTATTTCTTCGGGGACAACATAAGAATCTATGCCCTTCAATACGATCTGCATGCCTTTAGCGCTCTTAAGCTGGTATGTGTAGAAGCTTGTTTTACTTTTTTCAAATTCAGCAACCATTTTGCGGAAATCTTTTTCGTCATAAATTTGGATTTTAGTTTCATCGATGTTGCCACGTTTTATTGGAACAATGTGAAATTTATTCTCACCAATGACCGAAATTAATTTTTTAATAAGGGCATTTGAATTTTTTTGTCTCAAATAGATTGGTGGCGGCTTGGATGTTTTGTTCGAGGATACCTCGGGTTTGTCGTTGTCATCTTGAAAAATTTTAAAGCGGTTTTGGCGATTAGTTGAGGCTGCGCTGTTATCCCTAGACTCTTTTGGAGCAGATGAGATTTTTAAAGAATTCGGGCTTCGCCCGCGCTTTAAAATTGTAATGTATCTGTCCATTCCAACTTGTACCTTGAGTTTCGAGCCGCTGTTATCTGTAGTGATAACTTTGTTAAGTGATAAACACGAGCCTGAAGGGGATGATATTACTGACTTATATGAAGAAGTACTGGGCAACTGTAATGTTAATGCATCATTACTATTTGGCATTGGACAAAGCGAAGTTGATCGCTGACGAAAAATTGGCGTTGCCGTTAACAAAAGATTTTCATCAGATTTATTTTTTATATTTTTTTCATTCAGAGTTTCAGAACTCACAGTAAAATAAGCATTTCTGCCGTTAGAACTCACTTCAAGTTTTTCTGTATTTGAGGAATTCATACAAAGAATTCCTCAAGGGTTATTCGTTTATGTTTTTTTTTTTTATTTTCGGTATTTTTTGTTTTTGTTATTTATGATTGTTTGTTTGACTTTGAGGTATTCCTCAATATCACTTGTTTAAGTTTTTTTTGCGGTTTTTTTGTTTTTGTTATTTTTACTATGTAAAAAATATTAGCAAAGCAGAAAGCTTATTTATTAAAGACAGTATGTATGTACCTATTACGAATAATATGTACTACTAACATTTTTTTTGTATATGTAATTTTTGTTTGTTTGGTAAGTAAGTAAAATTCCGCTATTCGACTGTTCGCTATAAAGGTACCACGAGAACTGACTTTTGTTTATTTAAAAAAAAATATTTTGACTTGAAAACTGTGCTTCCTGTGTGCATATTACACATCCCGCTTTCTAAAAAATATTTATATTGAAATCCCGCTTTTTGGAGCTATTTTCTTCAAAATCCCGCTTTTTGTCGATCATGTCCCGCTTTTTGCAAAAGCCATCTGGTCACGTTAGTTATGAGTGAAAAAGTGTTGCAAAAGTGTCTAATGAAAACATCAGATATATTCAATATCAGTAAAATGTCAACAATGACAGTTAAATAATCTGATACTAGAGGCTTTTCGCTATATATTTCTGTATTTAGATATATAATTTATTAAAAAATTACTTAGAAAATAATGCAATTAAATTTGCAATATTTTTTCATTGTTTGTTTACATTTTTCAACAATGTTGTCAAAACTGAAAAATGTTGCCGTTTTCCCCAGTTTGTTTTCTTCACTTGCGTTCATTTTGAACCTAGCTGCGACGCAAGTGAAGAAAACAAACTGGTGAAAACGGCAACATTTTTCATTACCGCATGCAAGGTATACACGATACTTAATTCCGTACTTTGCGTAGTATGACAGCCATCCCTAAACAAGGGCGGAGAGCGGAACGTGTTTTCCGCCGAGCTTAAAGCGGTCTAGACACGGTCAAAATGCTTGCTGTCAAGTTCGTGTACGTGTGCTTGTCGGCTTGATGTTACCATGCTTGATGGGCCATCGAGCATTCATTTTGATTTTGATTTTGTGCTGTTCGTTTGGATTAAAAAAATATATAAAAATGTCTAAATAAAGAAATTTAATAAAAATAATGGCAGCACTATTTACAAAAGAAAGAGAAGAGTGAAATAAAAAGTGCCAACACTTCTTCACCAGTCAAATTTATGTTTTTCTTCTTTTAATTCCAATTTGTTAGCAACCGTTCACAATGGAAATAAAATTATAATGAAAATTTGTTCGTGCTTGACGGGTTAACACATACACGTATATAAAAAGTGACAGCAAGCAAGCAAAAATTATAATGAAAATTTGTTCGTGCTTGACGGGTTAACACATACATACATATAAAAAGTGACAGCAAGCAAGCCAAAAATCAAAATTTTTTGATTTTCCATCAAGCGTCGTTGGTGTCACACATACTAACAAATTATCACTCATACTATAACCAATCTCAGCAAGCATTTTGACCGTGTCTAGACCGCTTAAACGCTGAAATGCCATACCTAACCAAAAGCGGCAACGTTATGTCAAAACGATAGAACCATGGTTATCAAACAAATAAATAAAACAATCCAGATTATTTTAACACCTGGACGGAAGACATTGTTGCTTGTGATTTTGTTATTAAAATTTTGTTATATAAATTTTGTTATTTAAATTAAAATAAAATAATAAAATTTGAAATAATTAGTTATTTAGAAAATTTGGAAAACTTTTTTGTGTTATATCAAGAACCTTCAAGTCGAACAAAAAAATATATTTTTTTCTCATTAAAAATATTTTTTGCATATATTAATATGCATTGATTTTACTCAATTCAAATTCAGGAAAATTTTATTTTGTTTCAAATGAACTAACCCTACAAGAATAATATCAGTCAATTGACCAGTCATTTGATTGGAAGTCATGTAGGCTATATCCATCATTGCGTATAACAAAGTATCTATCGCATTATTAAGGGAAATGAAAAATGTGATGGAAACTTTTCTGTACGTGTGATGTTGCATCTCTCCTTTACTAATGAATGTAACATATAGTCAGACTGCTAAATCCAGTGATTTTTACTAATCAATTATAGCATAAATATCAGTGTTCGAAAATAAACTGTACATTATTTAATGTATTATACAAAGGGTAAGATATGACAACTTTCTTCTTTGTCTATGTTTACATGTACACTACGCGATTAGAATCACAATGATTTTTCAACTCAAGTAAAATACTTTATAAAGCACTCTGCTTGACGGGCATAGCACTGAAATTAAAATTGTTGTGTACATCTACATATGTGCAAATAAATTATATTTTAGTGTTCTTTGCCAAAGTGTTAGTGCTTCATAAGCAAACCCTGTAAAGATATGTACATCCATTCATGCATGCATGTATGAATGGATGTTCATATAAAAATGTGAAATTTAAAAAAACAAGTAAGAGTGCTATATTCGGCTGTGCCGAATCTTATATCCCCTTTACCAACGTACGTACATATATATAGTATACAGACACATACATACATATTTGTTTTGTGAAAAAATTTATCATTTTTTTAAAGTTTCCATCTTTGGAGCTGTAATTTTCTTTCAGAAGCATAAAATATATTCAATTTATAAAGAAAAAGAAAAAAATTTTTAGACCTATTTAATTTTACATAACACAAAAAGTGTGAGTTTTCCAACCCTGGAGTCATAATTTTGGATTTTTTTGATTATTGATACCAATCTAGTTCTTTAAAAAAATACATAAAATATGTTAAGTGAAAAAAGCAAAAACGAAATAAGGAAAAACTTAAGGTCAGATTTTGTAAATTCAAACGATTTTTTCGTTTTGAAATTTGTATGGAAAAAATATTTTTTTAAAAGAATTTTCGTTATTTTTCATACAAATTTGAAACGTTTAGAAACAAAATTTTTTACAAAATCTGCTTATTAAACTTCAGTAAAGTGCGACTTTGAATCGCGCACGAAAGGTAGGCTTTTTTGAAGTTTTTTTTTCAGTTTAAACGATTTTTTCAGTTTTGTCGCTTTTTTCTGCGTTTTGGCGATTTTTTCTGTTTTTGGAGGTTTTTTTTTATTTTGCTGATTTTTTTCTGTTATTGGGATTTTCTTCATTTTGTAGATTTTTCTCATTTTGACGATTTTTTTTTCATTTTTGCGATTTTTTTCTGTTTTTGGGTTTTTTTTATTTAGGAGTTCTTTTTTCTTTTTTTTCATTTTGGCGACTTTTTTCTGTTTTTTTTGGTTTTTTTCGTTTTGGCGATTTTTTTAATTTTGGCGATTTTTTTCATTTTGGCGATTTTCTTTCATTTTGGCGATTTTTTTTATTTAAGCAATTTATCCGGTTTTTCGCGATTTATTTTAGTCCTAGAAATTTTTTTTAATATGGCGATTTTTTTCTGTTTTTGGGTTTTTTTTCATTATGGCGTTTTTTCCTGCTTTGGGTTTTTTTTATTTAGGCGATTTTTTTTTCTCTTTTTTGGGGTTTTTTCATTTTGGCGATTTTTTTTAATTTTGTCGTTTTTTTCCTGTTTTGGGGTTTTATATAAATATCCTAAAGCGACAGAAGGTGAAGCTACGTGGGCACGAGGTTTCGTTATTAAATTAGTAGCTAAACACTAAAGACGCTTTTTGGTTTGTTTTTTAATAAAATTTTTTTTGTTAATCCTCTAACTTTTTCCCAAAAGTCTCCTGGAAAATGATTGAACCCTTATTCGACGCATATTTCTGTCTGCTATCGATTACAGGTAGCGTCATACGAGGAAGCGATCTAGTTTTTGAGTTACGAGCGAAAAACGAAAACTCATATTTTAAGTACCAAAATATAGTTTTTGCTCTACAACTTTTTTCAGAAAGTCTCCCGAGATATAAACCTTATAACAACCGACGCGTATTGTAATAAGCTATTCTTTGAAGGTAGCGCCATATGGGCACGAAGTCTAGTTTTCGAGTTATGAGTAACCTGACCAGACATCCCGCTTTAGGCGGGATTATCGCGCTTTTCACAGGTCGATCCCGCCTCGAATTTTATTCCCGCACGAGATCTAGATTTTGAGATATGAACAAAAATCTAAAGATGCTTTTTTGTTGCAAATTTTTCATAAAAAAATGTTGCTGATCCTATAACTTTTTTCAGAAAGTCTCCCGGAAGAAGAAAGAAGTCATTATAGACGCGTATTTTTGTCCTTAACTTATTGAAGGTAGTGCGATATGCGCACGACATCTAGATTTAGAGATATGAGCAAAAAACTGAAAATGTTGTTTTGTTTTTTTCAGAAAGTCTCCCGGAAAGTCATTAAACCTTTAATCAACGCGTATTTTAGTTCGCTATCGATTGCAGGTAGCGTCATACTAGCACGCGATCTAGTTTTTGAGTTACGAGCAAAAAATGAAAACTTTCATATTTAAAGTACCAAAATATAGTTTTTGCTCTACAACTTTTTTCAGAAAGTCTCCCGAGATATAAATCTTATAGCAACCGATGCGCATTGTAATAAGCTATTCTTTGAAGGTAGCGCCATATGGGCACGAAGTCTAGTTTACGAGTTATGAGTAACCTGACCAGACATCCCGCTTTAGGCGGGATTATCCCGCTTTTCACAGGTCGATCCCGCCTCGAATTTTATTCCCGCTTTATCCCGCTTTTTAGATTTCAATATCTTTGCCACGATAGTGGTTCAACCTTCACTATTTTGCAGAATACAAATTTTATTATTAACAAAATAGTCACGAAGAGTTTAAAAATTCTCATTGCATTAGATTTCAAGATTTTTTCTTGATTTAACACATCCTCTATTTGAGAGGAGCCATGCTCACTTACTATCATCGGCGCAATCAGCGGGATTTCAAGTTTGTGTTTGTAGCAGATACCAAGATATTGAAAAAACTAATATTTAATTTACTTGGGACGTGACACACTTTTTGCTCCATTATTGACTCCTTTTCATAATACTTTTCTCGTTATTGGCGTCACTACTTACAAAAAAAATTTCAAAGTTTTTACTGTTTTGGCTTCCTAGATACATATATTGAAGTAATAACCTCTTCTTCTTTCTAAACGATCAGTAATACTCTGTAAGCAAATCAGGAAGATCGGTACATTGGTGTTATTTTTGAAGACAAACAGAAATTTGTACTATATGTGAGGCACCACGCCTACTTGTTAAATTCTGAAGTTGTTTCCAGAGGCAATGCACAATATCAGCAGAGTAATCCCCATAATATTTCAAGGTTCTCACTATATTAGTTTTCAGATATCTCACAGTAAATATTTTTTCTTTATGGCAGGTTTCACACCCAACATGTATAATTCAAACTTTTTTTGTAAGACAACGCATAATATAGAAATCGTTAATTACACGAAATTTCACGTTTCTTGGTGAATGATATTTTAAAATAAAAAAAAATTATAAAAGAGGTGCCACATTAAAAAAAATAGCGAAATCGGTACATCCGCTCTTAATTGATAACATTACCAACGAACGACATTTGATTTATTTATGTACATTGATAAATAATTTTTTTATAAATACTTTTGTTTATTTAAAAAAAATCTTTTGACTTGAAAACTGTGCTTCCTGTGTGCATATTACACATCCCGCTTTCTAAAAAATATTTATATTGAAATCCCGCTTTTTGGAGCTATTTTCTTCAAAATCCCGCTTTTTGATCGATCATGTCCCGCTTTTTGCAAAAGCCATCTGGTCACGTTAGTTATGAGTGAAAAAGTGTTGCAAAAGTGTCTAATGAAAACATCAGATATATTCAATATCAGTAAAATGTCAACAATGACAGTTAAATAATCTGATACTAGAGGCTTTTCGCTATATATTTCTGTATTTAGATATATAATTTATTAAAAAATTACTTAGAAAATAATGCAATTAAATTTGCAATATTTTTTCATTGTTTGTTTACATTTTTCAACAATGTTGTCAAAACTGAAAAATGTTGCCGTTTTCCCCAGTTTGTTTTCTTCACTTGCGTTCATTTTGAACCTAGCTGCGACGCAAGTGAAGAAAACAAACTGGGGAAAACGGCAACATTTTTCATTACCGCATGCAAGGTATACACGATACTTAATTCCGTACTTTGCGTAGTATGACAGCCATCCCTAAACAAGGGCGGAGAGCGGAACGTGTTTTCCGCCGAGCTTAAAGCGGTCTAGACACGGTCAAAATGCTTGCTGTCAAGTTCGTGTACGTGTGCTTGTCGGCTTGATGTTACCATGCTTGATGGGCCATCGAGCATTCATTTTGATTTTGATTTTGTGCTGTTCGTTTGGATTAAAAAAATATATAAAAATGTCTAAATAAAGAAATTTAATAAAAATAATGGCAGCACTATTTACAAAAGAAAGAGAAGAGTGAAATAAAAAGTGCCAACACTTCTTCACCAGTCAAATTTATGTTTTTCTTCTTTTAATTCCAATTTGTTAGCAACCGTTCACAATGGAAATAAAATTATAATGAAAATTTGTTCGTGCTTGACGGGTTAACACATACACGTATATAAAAAGTGACAGCAAGCAAGCAAAAATTATAATGAAAATTTGTTCGTGCTTGACGGGTTAACACATACACGTATATAAAAAGTGACAGCAAGCAAGCCAAAAATCAAAATTTTTTGATTTTCCATCAAGCGTCGTTGGTGTCACACATACTAACAAATTATCACTCATACTATAACCAATCTCAGCAAGCATTTTGACCGTATCTAGACCGCTTAAACGCTGAAATGCCATACCTAACCAAAAGCGGCAACGTTATGTCAAAACGATAGAACCATGGTTATCAAACAAATAAATAAAACAATCCAGATTATTTTAACACCTGGACGGAAGACATTGTTGCTTGTGATTTTGTTATTAAAATTTTGTTATATAAATTTTGTTATTTAAATTAAAATAAAATAATAAAGTTTGAAATAATTAGTTATTTAGAAAATTTGGAAAACTTTTTTGTGTTATATCAAGAACCTTCAAGTCGAACAAAAAAATATATTTTTTTCTCATTAAAAATATTTTTTGCATATATTAATATGCATTGATTTTACTCAATTCAAATTCAGGAAAATTTTATTTTGTTTCAAATGAACTAACCCTACAAGAATAATATCAGTCAATTGACCAGTCATTTGATTGGAAGTCATGTAGGCTATATCCATCATTGCGTATAACAAAGTATCTATCACATTATTAAGGGAAATGAAAAATGTGATGGAAACTTTTCTGTACGTGTGATGTTGCATCTCTCTCTTACTAATGAATGTAACATATAGTCAGACTGCTCAATCCAGTGATTTTTACTAATCAATTATAGCATAAATATCAGTGTTCGAAAATAAACTGTACATTATTTAATGTATTATACAAAGGGTAAGATATGACAACTTTCTTCTTTGTGTATGTTTACATGTACACTACGCGATTAGAATCACAATGATTTTTCAACTCAAGTAAAATACTTTATAAAGCACTCTGCTTGACGGGCATAGCACTGAAATTAAAATTGTTGTGTACATCTACATATGTGCAAATAAATTATATTTTAGTGTTCTTTGCCAAAGTGTTAGTGCTTCATAAGCAAACCCTGTAAAGATATGTACATCCATTCATGCATGCATGTATGAATGGATGTTCATATAAAAATGTGAAATTTAAAAAAACAAGTAAGAGTGCTATATTCGGCTGTGCCGAATCTTATATCCCCTTTACCAACGTACGCACATATATATAGTATACAGACACATACATACATATTTGTTTTGTGAAAAAATTTATCATTTTTTTAAAGTTTCCATCTTTGGAGCTGTAATTTTCTTTCAGAAGCATAAAATATATTCAATTTATAAAGAAAAAGAAAAAAATTTTTAGACCTATTTAATTTTACATAACACAAAAAGTGTGAGTTTTCCAACCCTGGAGTCATAATTTTGGATTTTTTTGATTATTGATACCAATCTAGTTCTTTAAAAAAATACATAAAATATGTTAAGTGAAAAAAGCAAAAACGAAATAAGGAAAAACTTAAGGTCAGATTTTGTAAATTCAAACGATTTTTTCGTTTTGAAATTTGTATGGAAAAAATATTTTTTTAAAAGAATTTTCGTTATTTTTCATACAAATTTGAAACGTTTAGAAACAAAATTTTTTACAAAATCTGCTTATTAAACTTCAGTAAAGTGCGACTTTGAATCGCGCACGAAAGGTAGGCTTTTTTGAAGTTTTTTTTTCAGTTTAAACGATTTTTTCAGTTTTGTCGCTTTTTTCTGCGTTTTGGCGATTTTTTCTGTTTTTGGAGGTTTTTTTTTATTTTGCTGATTTTTTTCTGTTATTGGGATTTTCTTCATTTTGTAGATTTTTCTCATTTTGACGATTTTTTTTCATTTTTGCGATTTTTTTCTGTTTTTGGGTTTTTTTTATTTAGGAGTTCTTTTTTCTTTTTTTTCATTTTGGCGACTTTTTTCTGTTTTTTTTGGTTTTTTTCGTTTTGGCGATTTTTTTAATTTTGGCGTTTTTTTTCATTTTGGCGATTTTCTTTCATTTTGGCGATTTTTTTTATTTAAGCAATTTTTCCGGTTTTTCGCGATTTATTTTAGTCCTAGAAATTTTTTTTAATATGGCGATTTTTTTCTGTTTTTGGGTTTTTTTTCATTATGGCGTTTTTTCCTGCTTTGGATTTTTTTTATTTAGGCGATTTTTTTTCTCTTTTTTGGGGTTTTTTCATTTTGGCGATTTTTTTTAATTTTGTCGTTTTTTTCCTGTTTTGGGGTTTTATATAAATATCCTAAAGCGACAGAAGGTGAAGCTACGTGGGCACGAGGTTTCGTTATTAAATTAGTAGCTAAACACTAAAGACGCTTTTTGGTTTGTTTTTTAATAAAATTTTTTTTGTTAATCCTCTAACTTTTTCCCAAAAGTCTCCTGGAAAATGATTGAACCCTTATTCGACGCATATTTCTGTCTGCTATCGATTACAGGTAGCGTCATACGAGGAAGCGATCTAGTTTTTGAGTTACGAGCGAAAAACGAAAACTCATATTTTAAGTACCAAAATATAGTTTTTGCTCTACAACTTTTTTCAGAAAGTCTCCCGAGATATAAACCTTATAACAACCGACGCGTATTGTAATAAGCTATTCTTTGAAGGTAGCGCCATATGGGCACGAAGTCTAGTTTTCGAGTTATGAGTAACCTGACCAGACATCCCGCTTTAGGCGGGATTATCGCGCTTTTCACAGGTCGATCCCGCCTCGAATTTTATTCCCGCACGAGATCTAGATTTTGAGATATGAACAAAAATCTAAAGATGCTTTTTTGTTGCAAATTTTTCATAAAAAAATGTTGCTGATCCTATAACTTTTTTCAGAAAGTCTCCCGGAAGAAGAAAGAAGTCATTATAGACGCGTATTTTTGTCCTTAACTTATTGAAGGTAGTGCGATATGCGCACGACATCTAGATTTAGAGATATGAGCAAAAAACTGAAAATGTTGTTTTGTTTTTTTCAGAAAGTCTCCCGGAAAGTCATTAAACCTTTAATCAACGCGTATTTTAGTTCGCTATCGATTGCAGGTAGCGTCATACTAGCACGCGATCTAGTTTTTGAGTTACGAGCAAAAAACGAAAACTTTCATATTTAAAGTACCAAAATATAGTTTTTGCTCTACAACTTTTTTCAGAAAGTCTCCCGAGATATAAATCTTATAGCAACCGATGCGCATTGTAATAAGCTATTCTTTGAAGGTAGCGCCATATGGGCACGAAGTCTAGTTTACGAGTTATGAGTAACCTGACCAGACATCCCGCTTTAGGCGGGATTATCCCGCTTTTCACAGGTCGATCCCGCCTCGAATTTTATTCCCGCTTTATCCCGCTTTTTAGATTTCAATATCTTTGCCACGATAGTGGTTCAACCTTCACTATTTTGCAGAATACAAATTTTATTATTAACAAAATAGTCACGAAGAGTTTAAAAATTCTCATTGCATTAGATTTCAAGATTTTTTCTTGATTTAACACATCCTCTATTTGAGAGGAGCCATGCTCACTTACTATCATCGGCGCAATCAGCGGGATTTCAAGTTTGTGTTTGTAGCAGATACCAAGATTTTGAAAAAACTAATATTTAATTTACTTGGGACGTGACACACTTTTTGCTCCATTATTGACTCCTTTTCATAATACTTTTCTCGTTATTGGCGTCACTACTTACAAAAAAAATTTCAAAGTTTTTACTGTTTTGGCTTCCTAGATACATATATTGAAGTAATAACCTCTTCTTCTTTCTAAACGATCAGTAATACTCTGTAAGCAAATCAGGAAGATCGGTACACTGGTGTTATTTTTGAAGACAAACAGAAATTTGTACTATATGTGAGGCACCACGCCTACTTGTTAAATTCTGAAGTTGTTTCCAGAGGCAATGCACAATATCAGCAGAGTAATCCCCATAATATTTCAAGGTTCTCACTATATTAGTTTTCAGATATCTCACAGTAAATATTTTTTCTTTATGGCAGGTTTCACACCCAACATGTATAATTCAAACTTTTTTTGTAAGACAACGCATAATATAGAAATCGTTAATTACACGAAATTTCACGTTTCTTGGTGAATGATATTTTAAAATAAAAAAAAATTATAAAAGAGGTGCCACATTAAAAAAAATAGCGAAATCGGTACATCCGCTCTTAATTGATGACATTACCAACGAACGAAATTTGATTTATTTATGTACATTGATAAATAATTTTTTTATAAATACTTTTGTTTATTTAAAAAAAATCTTTTGACTTGAAAACTGTGCTTCCTGTGTGCATATTACACATCCCGCTTTCTAAAAAATATTTATATTGAAATCCCGCTTTTTGGAGCTATTTTCTTCAAAATCCCGCTTTTTGATCGATCATGTCCCGCTTTTTGCAAAAGCCATCTGGTCACGTTAGTTATGAGTGAAAAAGTGTTGCAAAAGTGTCTAATGAAAACATCAGATATATTCAATATCAGTAAAATGTCAACAATGACAGTTAAATAATCTGATACTAGAGGCTTTTCGCTATATATTTCTGTATTTAGATATATAATTTATTAAAAAATTACTTAGAAAATAATGCAATTAAATTTGCAATATTTTTTCATTGTTTGTTTACATTTTTCAACAATGTTGTCAAAACTGAAAAATGTTGCCGTTTTCCCCAGTTTGTTTTCTTCACTTGCGTTCATTTTGAACCTAGCTGCGACGCAAGTGAAGAAAACAAACTGGGGAAAACGGCAACATTTTTCATTACCGCATGCAAGGTATACACGATACTTAATTCCGTACTTTGCGTAGTATGACAGCCATCCCTAAACAAGGGCGGAGAGCGGAACGTGTTTTCCGCCGAGCTTAAAGCGGTCTAGACACGGTCAAAATGCTTGCTGTCAAGTTCGTGTACGTGTGCTTGTCGGCTTGATGTTACCATGCTTGATGGCCCATCGAGCATTCATTTTGATTTTGTGCTGTTCGTTTGGATTAAAAAAATATATAAAAATGTCTAAATAAAGAAATTTAATAAAAATAATGGCAGCACTATTTACAAAAGAAAGAGAAGAGTGAAATAAAAAGTGCCAACACTTCTTCACCAGTCAAATTTATGTTTTTCTTCTTTTAATTCCAATTTGTTAGCAACCGTTCACAATGGAAATAAAATTATAATGAAAATTTGTTCGTGCTTGACGGGTTAACACATACACGTATATAAAAAGTGACAGCAAGCAAGCCAAAAATCAAAATTTTTTGATTTTCCATCAAGCGTCGTTGGTGTCACACATACTAACAAATTTTCACTCATACTATAACCAATCTCAGCAAGCATTTTGACCGTGTCTAGACCGCTTAAACGCTGAAATGCCATACCTAACCAAAAGCGGCAACGTTATGTCAAAACGATAGAACCATGGTTATCAAACAAATAAATAAAACAATCCAGATTATTTTAACACCTGGACGGAAGACATTGTTGCTTGTGATTTTGTTATTAAAATTTTGTTATATAAATTTTGTTATTTAAATTAAAATAAAATAATAAAGTTTGAAATAATTAGTTATTTAGAAAATTTTGAAAACTTTTTTGTGTTATATCAAGAACCTTCGAGTCGAACAAAAAAATATATTTTTTTCTCATTAAAAATATTTTTTGCATATATTAATATGCATTGATTTTACTCAATTCAAATTCAGGAAAATTTTATTTTGTTTCAAATGAACTAACCCTACAAGAATAATATCAGTCAATTGACCAGTCATTTGATTGGAAGTCATGTAGGCTATATCCATCATTGCGTATAACAAAGTATCTATCACATTATTAAGGGAAATGAAAAATGTGATGGAAACTTTTCTGTACGTGTGATGTTGCATCTCTCTCTTACTAATGAATGTAACATATAGTCGGACTGCTCAATCCAGTGATTTTTACTAATCAATTATAGCATAAATATCAGTGTTCGAAAATAAACTCTACATTATTTAATGTATTATACAAAGGGTAAGATATGACAACTTTCTTCTTTGTGTATGTTTACATGTACACTACGCGATTAGAATCACAATGATTTTTCAACTCAAGTAAAATACTTGAGTCAAGCACTCTGCTTGACGGGCATAGCACTGAAATTAAAATTGTTGTGTACATCTACATATGTGCAAATAAATTATATTTTAGTGTTCTTTGCCAAAGTGTTAGTGCTTCATAAGCAAACCCTGTAAAGATATGTACATCCATTCATGCATGCATGTATGAATGGATGTTCATATAAAAATGTGAAATTTAAAAAAACAAGTAAGAGTGCTATATTCAGCTGTGCCGAATCTTTTATCCCCTTTACCAACGTACGTACATATATATAGTATACAGACACATACATACATATTTGTTTTGTGAACAAATTTATCATTTTTTTAAAGTTTCCATCTTTGGAGCTGTAATTTTCTTTCAGAAGCATAAAATATATTCAATTTATAAAGAAAAAGAAAAAAATTTTTAGACCTATTTAATTTTACATAACACAAAAAGTGTGAGTTTTCCAACCCTGGAGTCATAATTTTGGATTTTTTTGATTATTGATACCAATCTAGTTCTTTAAAAAAATACATAAAATATGTTAAGTGAAAAAAGCAAAAACGAAATAAGGAAAAACTTAAGGTCAGATTTTGTAAATTCAAACGATTTTTTCGTTTTGAAATTTGTATGGAAAAAATATTTTTTGAAAAGAAATTTCGTTATTTTTCATACAAATTTGAAACGTTTAGAAACAAAATTTTTTACAAAATCTGCTTATTAGTTTCATTTAATTCCTTTAATATTAAAAACTTCAGTAAAGTGCGACTTTGAATCGCGCACGAAAGGTAGGCTTTTTTGAAGTTTTTTTTTCAGTTAAAACAATTTTTTCAGTTTAGTCGCTTTTTTCTCGTTTTGGCGATTTTTTTCTGTTTTTGGAGGTTTTTTTTTTATTTTGCTGATTTTTTTCTGTTATTGGGATTTTCTTCATTTTGTAGATTTTTCTCATTTTGACGATTTTTTTTTCATTTTTGCGATTTTTTTCTGTTTTTGGGTTTATTTTATTTAGGAGTTTTTTTTTCTTTTTTTCATTTTGGCGACTTTTTTCTGTTTTATTTTGGGTTTTTTTCGTTTTGGCGATTTTTTTAATTTTGGCGATTTTTTTCATTTTGGCGATTTTCTTTCATTTTGGCGATTTTTTTTTTATTTAAGCAATTTTTCCGGTTTTTCGCGATTTATTTTAGTCCTAGAAATTTTTTTTAATATGGCGATTTTTTTCTGTTTTTAGGTTTTTTTTTCATTATGGCGTTTTTTCCTGCTTTGGGTTTTTTTTATTTAGGCGATTTTTTTTCTCTTTTTTGGGGTTTTTTCATTTTGGCGATTTTTTTTAATTTTGTCGTTTTTTTCCTGTTTTGGGGTTTTTTTTCATTTTGGCGATTTTTTAATGTTTTTTTGTGGTATTTTTCGTTTTGGTGATTTTTTTTCGCGATTTTTTTCGGTTTGGCGATTTTATAATTCCTTGATTTTTTAGCTTTACCGTTTTTGAAAATTTTAAGAGTTTTGCTCTTACGGTTTCCAAGATACAGCAAGTTGTCAAAATTGCAGTCAAAATTGCATTAACTGATGGAACATCCTTTAATTTAAATTTTTTGAAATTTTAGTATTAATTTTTGTAGTCTGTATAAAAATACACTAACCTTACAAATTTCAAGTGTATATACATATAATTGTATGTATATTACATGGGATTTTAGAATTTTTCGTTGCTCGTTTTGGAACACCCTTTAATTTTTAATTTTCATGTATTTGTTGTTGTAGCGGCCAAAGGTCTACACACTGTGTCCAAATTTCAGGTCTGTAGCTCTTACGGTTCTCGAGAAAATACTAATATAGTTTTAGACATAGTTAATTTTACATAACACAAAAAGTTAAAGTTTTCCAACCCTGGAAACGTCTTTTTAATTTTTTTTATATTTTTTTTAATTTAAAATACCAATTTTAGTCGTACTGAAGTGTAAAATAAATTTATTTATTAAAAAAATAAAAATTTGTTTTCGGTAGTTACTTTTATATGGCAAAATATAGTTTACGTTTTCCAGCTCTGCAATCGTCTGCCCGATTTTGCTGAATTTCAATACCAATCTAAGTTGGACCATTTCTGATACATCAGTCCAAGAACGAAGTCTCTAGCTTTTCTGCGAGCTTCGGAAAACCGATTTCACGTACACCGGACGGACGGACGGACATCGCTTATTCGTCATCGCTATTCATAAGGACCCAGAATATATATATTTTTTTGGTCGCAAATTAAAATTATGGAAATTACACACGGAATGACAAACCTATATATACCCTTTTCCATTTTTGGTAAAGGGTATAAAAATTGGTTTTCGGTGGGAGGAAAGTAACTAAGAGAGAAAATTATTGAGAGTATAAAGCAACACATCGTCGGTTGGTTTCTGGTTTGCTGCAAATAGATTGTATTTTGAATATACCGTGCCGCAAACCAATAGCCAACCGACGACAAAACATCAGTGTTGTTGGAACAAACCAATTTTTCCACAACTATATTTGAATTACAAAATATATATGTATGTATGTAATTTTAATATAATTTTGCTAGAATTATTCAGTGGAAAGAATATTATAGTTTACACTTTTGATAATCACGTTGCATACATAAATATTTTGACACATTTCGTGTTATATTAAAAAATTATATATAAAGTATTTTGTTTGTCATTTATATATCGCACACTAAATCATAAAGAGTCAGATGCTGAGTAGTTGCAAACAACTGTTGATACTGTACAAATGACGCAAACATGTGACATAAAAACAAGCATAACGATATTTTATATTCTTCAAGAAGACTGTATTGCAAAAGAAATTGTTGAGGTCGTTATAGATTTCTTCAATTAACTGGTTTATAAAAAAGAAAAGGCACTTCTATAATTTTGAGTTGTGACTCTTTATGATTTAGTGTGCGATATATTAAATACATGTAAATACTTAAGTATGGAACTAAACGTGTGGCAAACCTTTAACTGATGGCATAAAATCTTCCACAGGCTCATCAAAATTTCATAAATGACACTTTATAAGATATGACATTTTAATGCCTTTCGATAGAGAAAAACATACCGCCCTAAATATTTGTTTTAATTAGAAACTCTACATGTCGAAAAAACTTGACGTATTAGGTTAATTTCTTAACCAATATATAGAAAATGTTAACAGTATTTTGTCTCTCCTGTAAAATTTTATTGAAGTGAGTTAGCAGGTCTGCACTCTAAGACGACGATATCTTACGATAATCGTTTATTGTAACCATTATTTGAATTAATCAATTTTAAAGTTAAATATAACCTTTTTGTCATTTCTCCTATAATTGTTATGTCCCTGGTTATAACATTTTATTTTTATTGCTAAAATAATATTGCCCGCAAGATAGATCATTGGAGAATTACGTCCAAATAAAGTTATATGTACATGTATGGAAGCATTTATGTATTTAAATAATTGTTTGTCTTATACGTATATGTAGAATTGGATTTCAAAACTCGCTACATGCAAGGTTAAAAAACGTTTAGTCCTTATTTACACTAAGCAAGTATTATTGCTAATGTGATTAGTTTGTCGGTGAGAGATACGAGGGGAACATATAAGTTTCTTTTCCCCTCGTCTCTCTTTCCTAAAAAACTAATCAGCTTAGCAATAAGACTTGCTGAGTGTAAATTAGGACTTAATAAAGCAAGTCTGTCATTTACAGTTATGTATATTCGTTATTTTGTTGAATAGGCACATACATAGTAAATTTTGGCAAAAAAATATTTTACTTAAACCATATACATACATATGTATAGCAGCACTACTTGGCAACGGAAAGTACGACAACTACACAAAGCAAAAACAAGAGTTACACATTAGGCTTGTTATGGTGCAAGGGACGAGTTTTGTTCTGTTCCACGTAAGCAAGAAGTTTTTTTCTCACTAGACAATGCAAAAAAAGAGTTTTGGAAGTCCTTCCAAAGTTTAATGTAATTTTCAGTAATCATTGAGCAATTTGCTTGTTATTTGTCAGAAGTTACTGCTATGGTGATTTATTTATATACATGCAAGTAATGTACATACTTATGTACATATGTATTTAGGAATAGAGCGCTGTAAATAAAATTACAAAAAATTTTGTTTGCGTAATATCTAAAACTTGGATTAGTTTTATCCCTGTAAAATGAATTACTATTCCGGCAACACTGAATAGAATACAAGATTACACCAACACAAGAACATTGCAGACGGACGACGCCATGCACTCTTTATACTTATCTATTGACAATTTTAAGCTAGGATTGCCAACTTTTACAAATGTAATGTAAAACCCTTCTTCTTGTATTAAGTTTGGCAATAAAGTGTGGAAAAAATGTCTACAATTTTTTAACCTGTTTACATATGTATTAGAGATCGACCGAAGGCGTTTTTTTTGGCCGAAGCCGAAGCCGAACTTCGGCTAAAATCATAAACTTCGGCCAAAACCGAGGCCGAAGCCGAATGTTTTAAATTTTAAAAATTATACTTGTTTTATATGAATTAAGAAAAAAGTTTGCTTTTTTGAGATCACTGAAATAGCTGTAATATCTATTGGATACATAACAAGAAAAATAAAACTATTTTGCAATTTCTAGATTGCTTTTTCATATGATCACTCACAAGAACGTCCAAGTAAAAGAAAATAGAAAGCAACAGGGTTGTATTTCAAAGTAACCCTTTCAAAACGTTAAACACAGTAGAAACTGTCGGCGAGCAACGACCAAAAATAATGTTATTTTTCAAGCTTGGAATGAAAAATATTCGGCTTCGGCTAATCGGCCGATTTTTGCCGTAGGCCGAATGTTGGCCGATTACCAATTTTTGGCCGAAGCCGATTAATCGGTCGAACTCTAATATGTATGTACATATGTACGTAGAAAATAAAAGAATATTGTTTTTGTTGTATTTATCCTTTCTTGAATTTTAGCGGTAATTGCGGAATTTAATGTTATGGATTTGCAAATTGTAGCCAATGTATTCTAACGAGCTTTATTTTACTACATTTTATAGTTAGGAAGTAAAGAAAACTACTCGTAACCAATTTTGCCATTGAAAATGTCAAATTACACACACACACACAAATGCGATAAGCAAGGTATTTTTAAGCAATTTGACGTTAAAAATCAGACAATATTATGGTTTCTAGAGTATTTATATCAAAATTAAATTTCATTTTTATTCGGCAGTCTTAGAAGTTAATAAATCACAATGTTATAATATTTTACTTAAAAGTATTGCAATATTTAACCTAATAATAAAATAAAAATACCACAGACTTCAGTTAAAATTTACACGAAAATCTCTTACATATAAATATTAAAATTCATTGAAATGCGTTTATTTAATTTGGTAAAAGTTCAATAAAAAAGTTAAAATGATATTTTTGCTTGTTTTTTTGACTAAACAATGCATTTTTTAGCTTATTTAATATATTAAAAGTTATGTGTTTTACACAAATACATACATTTGTATATATACATACATATATGTAAACATATGTAAATTAAAGCTAATCAATAAATAAAAATATTTTATTACCCCTCTGAAACTAAAGATCGATATTTTTAAAGAGGATTCCCAAAACAATTAAGGGATCTAGAGATTACCGTTCACGTATAGGACCGTGTCTAAAATAGGTACATTTTTATATTTTTTTTTGGAATATTTACGTATTTTTTCGCAAGGCAATTAATTAAAAAGAGATACTTCATCTGATTGATTTTTCAAGCCGCGTCCAATGGTGCATTCAACTTTACTGTTCGTGCCATCAGCAATGTATTATTCCATTAAAACTACGATTTTTAAGCATCGTTGTAGCCTGTGCTACTTATATTAAAATAAATTCTTTAATTTGTTTAACTATTATTTGACTCATTTGAGTCATTGTTAACTTATTTCTGTTAAAAGTTTTCCCAAAAAATTCCCTCAAGACCTTCCAACAGAAATAAGTTAACAATGACTCAAGTAGTTTGGCGTTTGTTAATATTTTTTTATAACGATGTGCGCTAGGCCGTGAAAAATTTTATTTTTGCAAAATTACTAAAAAAAAGCTGTAATCCTAATATACATACATATTTCAATATTTGGAACTTAAATGCATTGTTTTTTGTTGTAATAAAGTACCTAAAACACTCTAAGGCACATACTTATATGTATATGTAAATATATACTATATACATACACACTAACATGGCTTTAAGGTATAGCTTTCAATTATTTATGTATTTAAAATAAATATTTTAAAATTTTCGAGGGAAAAAAGTGGTTACAAATCCTGTTCGTTACCTGTTAACACACACGCATTATTATTATTATTAATACACAAGTAAGAGTGCTATATTCGGCTGTGCCGAATCTTATATCCCCTTTACCAACGTACGTACATATATATAGTATACAGACACATACATACATATTTGTTTTGTGAAAAAATTTATCATTTTTTTAAAGTTTCCATCTTTGGAGCTGTAATTTTCTTTCAGAAGCATAAAATATATTCAATTTATAAAGAAAAAGAAAAAAATTTTTAGACCTATTTAATTTTACATAACACAAAAAGTGTGAGTTTTCCAACCCTGGAGTCATAATTTTGGATTTTTTTGATTATTGATACCAATCTAGTTCTTTAAAAAAATACATAAAATATGTTAAGTGAAAAAAGCAAAAACGAAATAAGGAAAAACTTAAGGTCAGATTTTGTAAATTCAAACGATTTTTTCGTTTTGAAATTTGTATGGAAAAAATATTTTTTGAAAAGAATTTTCGTTATTTTTCATACAAACTTGAAACGTTTAGAAACAAAATTTTTTACAAAATCTGCTTATTAAACTTCAGTAAAGTGCGACTTTGAATCGCGCACGAAAGGTAGGCTTTTTTGAAGTTTTTTTTTCAGTTTAAACAATTTCTTCAGTTTTGTCGCTTTTTTCTCGTTTTGGCGATTTTTTTCTGTTTTTGGAGGTTTTTTTTATTTTGCTGATTTTTTTCTGTTATTGGGATTTTCTTCATTTTGTAGATTTTTCTCATTTTGACGATTTTTTTTTCATTTTTGCGATTTTTTTCTGTTTTTGGGTTTTTTTTATTTAGGAGTTCTTTTTTCTTTTTTTTTCATTTTGGCGACTTTTTTCTGTTTTTTTTTGTGGTTTTTTTCGTTTTGGCGATTTTTTTCATTTTGGCGATTTTTTTTCATTTTGGCGATTTTCTTTCATTTTGGCGATTTTTTTTATTTAAGCAATTTTTCCGGTTTTTCGCGATTTATTTTAGTCCTAGAAATTTTTTTTAATATGGCGATTTTTTTCTGTTTTTGGGTTTTTTTTTCACTATGGCGTTTTTTCCTGCTTTGGGTTTTTTTTATTTAGGCGATTTTTTCTCTTTTTTGGGGTTTTTTCATTTTGGCGATTTTTTTTAATTTTGTCGTTTTTTTCCTGTTTTGGGGTTTTTTTCATTTTGGCGATATTTTAATGTTTTTTTGGGGTATTTTTCGTTTTGGCGATTTTTTTTCGCGATTTTTTTCGGTTTGGCGATTTTATAATTCCTTGATTTTTTAGCTTTACCGTTTTTGAAAATTTTAAGAGTTTTGCTCTTACGGTTTCCAAGATACAGCAAGTTGTCAAAATTGCAGGCAAAATTGCATTAACTGATGGAAGACCCTTTAATTTAAATTTTTGAAATTTTAGTGTTAATTTTTGTAGTCTGTATAAAAATACACTAACCTTACAAATTTCAAGAGTATATACATATAATTGTATGTATATTACATGGGATTTTAGAATTTTTCGTTGCTCGTTTTGGAACACCCTTTAATTTTTAATTCTCATGTATTTGTTGTTGTAGCGGCCAAAGGTCTACACACTGTGTCCAAATTTCAGGTCTGTAGCTCTTACGGTTCTCGAGAAAATACTAATATAGTTTTAGACATAGTTAATTTTACATAACACAAAAAGTTAAAGTTTTCCAACCCTGGAAACGTCTTTTTAATTTTTTTTATATTTTTTTTAATTTAAAATACCAATTTTAGTCGTACTGAAGTGTAAAATAAATTTATTTATTAAAAAAATAAAAATTTGATTTCGGTAGTTACTTTTATATGGCAAAATATAGTTTACGTTTTCCAGCTCTGCAATCGTCTGCCCGATTTTGCTGAATTTCAATACCAATCTAAGTTGGACCATTTCTGATACATCAGTCCAAGAACGAAGTCTCTAGCTTTTCTGGGAGCTTCGGAAAACCGATTTCACGTACACCGGACGGACGGACGGACGGACGGACATCGCTTATTCGTCATCGCTATTCATAAGGACCCAGAATATATATATTTTTTTGGTCGCAAATTAAAATTATGGAAATTACACACGGAATGACAAACCTATATATACCATTTTCCATTTTTGGTAAAGGGAATATAAAAATTGGTTTTCGGTGGGAGGAAAGTAACTAAGAGAGAAAATTATTGAGAGTATAAAGCAACACATCGTCGGTTGGTTTCTGGTTTGCTGCAAATAGATTGTATTTTGAATATACCGTGCCGCAAACCAATAGCGAACCGACGACAAAACATCAGTGTTGCCGAATTCTGCGACATTATCTATACATGGAACAAACCAATTTTTCCACAACTATATTTGAATTACAAAATATATATGTATGTAATTTTAATATAATTTTTGTAGAATTATTCAGTGGAAAGAATATTATAGTTTACACTTTTGATAATCACGTTGCGTACATAAATATTTTGACACATTTCGTGTTATATTAAAAAATTATATATAAAGTATTTTGTTTGTCATTTATATATCGCACACTAAATCATAAAGAGTCAGATGCTGAGTAGTTGCAAACAACTGTTGATACTGTACAAATGACGCAAACATGTGACATAAAAACAAGCATAACGATATTTTATATTCTTCAAGAAGACTGTATTGCAAAAGAAATTGTTGAGGTCGTTATAGATTTCTTCAATTAACTGGTTTATAAAAAAGAAAAGGCACTTCTATAATTTTGAGTTGTGACTCTTTATGATTTAGTGTGCGATATATTAAATACATGTAAACACTTAAGTATGGAACTAAACGTGTGGCAAACCTTTAACTGATGGCATAAAATCTTCCACAGGCTCATCAAAATTTCATAAATGACACTTTATAAGATATGACATTTTAATGCCTTTCGATAGAGAAAAACATACCGCCCTAAATATTTGTTTTAATTAGAAACTCTACATGTCGAAAAAACTTGACGTATTAGGTTAATTTCTTAACCAATATATAGAAAATGTTAACAGTATTTTGTCTCTCCTGTAAAATTTTATTGAAGTGAGTTAGCAGGTCTGCACTCTAAGACGACGATATCTTACGATAATCGTTTATTGTAACCATTATTTGAATTAATCAATTTTAAAGTTAAATATAACCTTTTTGTCATTTCTCCTATAATTGTTATGTCCCTGGTTATAACATTTTATTTTTATTGCTAAAATAATATTGCCCGCAAGATAGATCATTGGGAGAATTACGTCCAAATAAAGTTATATGTACATGTATGGAAGCATTTATGTATTTAAATAATTGTTTGTCTTATACGTATATGTAGAATTGGATTTCAAAACTCGCTACATGCAAGGTTAAAAAACGTTTAGTCCTTATTTACACTAAGCAAGTATTATTGCTAATGTGATTAGTTTGTCGGTGAGAGATACGAGGGGAACATATAAGTTTCTTTTCCCCTCGTCTCTCTTTCCTAAAAAACTAATCAGCTTAGCAATAAGACTTGCTGAGTGTAAATTAGGACTTAATAAAGCAAGTCTGTCATTTACAGTTATGTATATTCGTTATTTTGTTGAATAGGCACATACATAGTAAATTTTGGCAAAAAAATATTTTACTTAAACCATATACATACATATGTATAGCAGCACTACTTGGCAACGGAAAGTACGACAACTACACAAAGCAAAAACAAGAGTTACACATTAGGCTTGTTATGGTGCAAGGGACGAGTTTTGTTCTGTTCCACGTAAGCAAGAAGTTTTTTTCTCACTAGACAATGCAAAAAAAGAGTTTTGGAAGTCCTTCTAAAGTTTAATGTAATTTTCAGTAATCATTGAGCAATTTGCTTGTTATTTGTCAGAAGTTACTGCTATGGTGATTTATTTATATACATGCAAGTAATGTACATACTTATGTACATATGTATTTAGGAATAGAGCGCTGTAAATAAAATTACAAAAAATTTTGTTTGCGTAATATCTAAAACTTGGATTAGTTTTATCCCTGTAAAATGAATTACTATTCCGGCAACACTGAATAGAATACAAGATTAAACCAACACAAGAACATTGCAGACGGACGACGCCATGCACTCTTTATACTTATCTATTGACAATTTTAAGCTAGGATTGCCAACTTTTACAAATGTAATGTAAAACCCTTCTTCTTGTATTAAGTTTGGCAATAAAGTGTGGAAAAAATTTCTACAATTTTTTAACCTGTTTACATATGTATTAGAGATCGACCGAAGGCGTTTTTTTTGGCCGAAGCCGAAGCCGAACTTCGGCTAAAATCATAAACTTCGGCCAAAACCGAGGCCGAAGCCGAATGTTTTAAATTTTAAAAATTATACTTGTTTTATATGAATTAAGAAAAAAGTTTGCTTTTTTGAGATCACTGAAATAGCTGTAATATCTATTGGATACATAACAAGAAAAATAAAACTATTTTGCAATTTCTAGATTGCTTTTTCATATGATCACTCACAAGAACGTCCAAGTAAAAGAAAATAGAAAGCAACAGGGTTGTATTTCAAAGTAACCCTTTCAAAACGTTAAACACAGTAGAAACTGTCGGCGAGCAACGACCAAAAATAATGTTATTTTTCAAGCTTGGAATGAAAAATATTCGGCTTCGGCTAATCGGCCGATTTTTGCCGTAGGCCGAATGTTGGCCGATTACCAATTTTTGGCCGAAGCCGATTAATCGGTCGAACTCTAATATGTATGTACATATGTACGTAGAAAATAAAAGAATATTGTTTTTGTTGTATTTATCCTTTCTTGAATTTTAGCGGTAATTGCGGAATTTAATGTTATGGATTTGCAAATTGTAGCCAATGTATTCTAACGAGCTTTATTTTACTACATTTTATAGTTAGGAAGTAAAGAAAACTACTCGTAACCAATTTTGCCATTGAAAATGTCAAATTACACACACACACACAAATGCGATAAGCAAGGTATTTTTAAGCAATTTGACGTTAAAAATCAGACAATATTATGGTTTCTAGAGTATTTATATCAAAATTAAATTTCATTTTTATTCGGCAGTCTTAGAAGTTAATAAATCACAATGTTATAATATTTTACTTAAAAGTATTGCAATATTTAACCTAATAATAAAATAAAAATACCACAGACTTCAGTTAAAATTTACACGAAAATCTCTTACATATAAATATTAAAATTCATTGAAATGCGTTTATTTAATTTGGTAAAAGTTCAATAAAAAAGTTAAAATGATATTTTTGCTTGTTTTTTTGACTAAACAATGCATTTTTTAGCTTATTTAATATATTAAAAGTTATGTGTTTTACACAAATACATACATTTGTATATATACATACATATATGTAAACATATGTAAATTAAAGCTAATCAATAAATAAAAATATTTTATTACCCCTCTGAAACTAAAGATCGATATTTTTAAAGAGGATTCCCAAAACAATTAAGGGATCTAGAGATTACCGTTCACGTATAGGACCGTGTCTAAAATAGGTACATTTTTATATTTTTTTTTGGAATATTTACGTATTTTTTCGCAAGGCAATTAATTAAAAAGAGATACTTCATCTGATTGATTTTTCAAGCCGCGTCCAATGGTGCATTCAACTTTACTGTTCGTGCCATCAGCAATGTATTATTCCATTAAAACTACGATTTTTAAGCATCGTTGTAGCCTGTGCTACTTATATTAAAATAAATTCTTTAATTTGTTTAACTATTATTTGAGTCATTGTTAACTTATTTCTGTTAAAAGTTTTCCCAAAAAATTCCCTCAAGACCTTCCAACAGAAATAAGTTAACAATGACTCAAGTAGTTTGGCGTTTGTTAATATTTTTTTATAACGATGTGCGCTAGGCCGTGAAAAATTTTATTTTTGCAAAATTACTAAAAAAAAGCTGTAATCCTAATATACATACATATTTCAATATTTGGAACTTCAATGCATTGTTTTTTGTTGTAATAAAGTACCTAAAACACTCTAAGGCACATACTTATATGTATATGTAAATATATACTATATACATACACACTAACATGGCTTTAAGGTATAGCTTTCAATTATTTATGTATTTAAAATAAATATTTTAAAATTTTCGAGGGAAAAAAGTGGTTACAAATCCTGTTCGTTACCTGTTAACACACACGCATTATTATTATTATTAATACACAAGTAAGAGTGCTATATTCGGCTGTGCCGAATCTTATATCCCCTTTACCAACGTACGTACATATATATAGTATACAGACACATACATACATATTTGTTTTGTGAAAAAATTTATCATTTTTTTAAAGTTTCCATCTTTGGAGCTGTAATTTTCTTTCAGAAGCATAAAATATATTCAATTTATAAAGAAAAAGAAAAAAAATTTTAGACCTATTTAATTTTACATAACACAATAAGTGTGAGTTTTCCAACCCTGGAGTCATAATTTTGGATTTTTTTGATTATTGATACCAATCTAGTTCTTTAAAAAAATACATAAAATATGTTAAGTGAAAAAAGCAAAAACGAAATAAGGAAAAACTTAAGGTCAGATTTTGTAAATTCAAACGATTTTTTCGTTTTGAAATTTGTATGGAAAAAATATTTTTTGAAAAGAATTTTCGTTATTTTTCATACAAATTTGAAACGTTTAGAAACAAAATTTTTTACAAAATCTGCTTATTAAACTTCAGTAAAGTGCGACTTTGAATCGCGCACGAAAGGTAGGCTTTTTTGAAGTTTTTTTTTCAGTTTAAACGATTTTTTCAGTTTTGTCGCTTTTTTCTCGTTTTGGCGATTTTTTTCTGTTTTTGGAGGTTTTTTTTATTTTGCTGATTTTTTTCTGTTATTGGGATTTTCTTCATTTTGTAGATTTTTCTCATTTTGACGATTTTTTTTCATTTTTGCGATTTTTTTCTGTTTTTGGGTTTTATTTATTTAGGAGTTCTTTTTTCTTTTTTTTTCATTTTGGCGACTTTTTTCTGTTTTTTTGTGGTTTTTTTCGTTTTGGCGATTTTTTTAATTTTGGCGATTTTTTTTCATTTTGGCGATTTTCTTTCATTTTGGCGATTTTTTTTTTATTTAAGCAATTTTTCCGGTTTTTCGCGATTTATTTTAGTCCTAGAAATTTTTTTTAATATGGCGATTTTTTTCTGTTTTTGGGTTTTTTTTTCATTATGGCGTTTTTTCCTGCTTTGGGTTTTTTTTATTTAGGCGATTTTTTCTCTTTTTTGGGGTTTTTTCATTTTGGCGATTTTTTTTAATTTTGTCGTTTTTTTCCTGTTTTGGGGTTTTTTTCATTTTGGCGATTTTTTAAAGTTTTTTTGGGGTATTTTTCGTTTTGGCGATTTTTTTCGCGATTTTTTTCGGTTTGGCGATTTTATAATTCCTTGATTTTTTAGCTTTACCGTTTTTGAAAATTTTAAGAGTTTTGCTCTTACGGTTTCCAAGATACAGCAAGTTGTCAAAATTGCAGGCAAAATTGCATTAACTGATGGAACATCCTTTAATTTAAATTTTTTGAAATTTTAGTATTAATTTTTGTAGTCTGTATAAAAATACACTAACCTTACAAATTTCAAGTGTATATACATATAATTGTATGTATATTACATGGGATTTTAGAATTTTTCGTTGCTCGTTTTGGAACACCCTTTAATTTTTAATTCTCATGTATTTGTTGTTGTAGCGGCCAAAGGTCTACACACTGTGTCCAAATTTCAGGTCTGTAGCTCTTACGGTTCTCGAGAAAATACTAATATAGTTTTAGACCATGATATAAATATAGAAGGTACTTCCATTCTCTCATTTTTTCTTGACATTCACCTTCTGACAAGGATAGGTATTTTGAAGTTTCCAGTAAAATCGTGCTACCGTATTAATTTAATATTTCCCCTCTGATTCCTGTTTGTTTGAAAATTTTATTGAAAAATTATTTCAGAAGTTTTTTTTATAAATTCAAACAATTTAAAAAAAATGTGATGATAAATGTTTTATTACCTTGAAAAGCAATGAAATGCATTGTAAATGTATTGTGGTGTTTAAAAAAGCGAAAATGAGCTACATATTACAAACTGTGGATGTACAAAATATCATTGTAAAAATATGAATGTAGCATATTTTAGTCCTCTACATTATCTGGTGTTCGCCAACAGTGTATAAGAGCCTGCAAAATCTGTGAAATAGACTGCCAAAATTATCTGATCGGGTATTTAAGTAATTTTTTAGAAAAACATGTTACAATCAACAAGAAGAGAATTATATAGATTAAACAAGATGTAATATTAATCAATATTTGTTAAACTTAATGAAAATTCATTGTCAACTAATCAAAATCATCAATCAATTTTGATGAAAATATAGGCAGACAATTTAAAAAGATGCGCCAAGTCATTACATAACCACTTTTTAAACATCACATATGTGTAGTCATGTATATCACTTTATTTATTCGCAACTTTTGTTAAGATAATTACACATTTTTGTAAAAATTTTATGGGGGAAGACTTATATTTTTTACGATATGGGAACCTTTTTTTTATTTCTCTCAAAAAACAAACTTCAAAAATACTTATTTTTTAAAAACAAAGAGAGAATGGAAGTACCTTCTATATTTATATCATGGTTTTAGACATAGTTAATTTTACATAACACAAAAAGTTATAGTTTTCCAACCCTGGAAACGTCTTTTTAATTTTTTTATATTTTTTTTAATTTAAAATACCAATTTTAGTCGTACTGAAGTGTAAAATAAATTTATTTATTAAAAAAATAAAAATTTGATTTCGGTAGTTACTTTTATATGGTAAAATATAGTTTACGTTTTCCAGCTCTGCAATCGTCTGCCCGATTTTGCTGAATTTCAATACCAATCTAAGTTGGACCATTTCTGATACATCAGTCCAAGAACGAAGTCTCTAGCTTTTCTGGGAGCTTCGGAAAACCGATTTCACGTACACCGGACGGACGGACGGACATCGCTTATTCGTCATCGCTATTCATAAGGACCCAGAATATATATATTTTTTTGGTCGCAAATTAAAATTATGGAAATTACACACGGAATGACAAACCTATATATACCATTTTCCATTTTTGGTAAAGGGAATATAAAAATTGGTTTTCGGTGGGAGGAAAGTAACTAAGAGAGAAAGTTATTGAGAGTATAAAGCAACACATCGTCGGTTGGTTTCTGGTTTGCTGCAAATAGATTGTATTTTGAATATACCGTGCCGCAAACCAATAGCGAACCGACGACAAAACATCAGTGTTGCCGAATTCTGCGATATTATCTATACATGGAACAAACCAATTTTTCCACAACTATATTTGAATTACAAAATATATATGTATGTAATTTTAATATAATTTTTGTAGAATTATTCAGTGGAAAGAATATTATAGTTTACACTTTTGATAATCACGTTGCATACATAAATATTTTGACACATTTCGTGTTATATTAAAAAATTATATATAAAGTATTTTGTTTGTCATTTATATATCGCACACTAAATCATAAAGAGTCAGATGCTGAGTAGTTGCAAACAACTGTTGATACTGTACAAATGACGCAAACATGTGACATAAAAACAAGCATAACGATATTTTATATTCTTCAAGAAGACTGTATTGCAAAAGAAATTGTTGAGGTCGTTATAGATTTCTTCAATTAACTGGTTTATAAAAAAGAAAAGGCACTTCTATAATTTTGAGTTGTGACTCTTTATGATTTAGTGTGCGATATATTAAATACATGTAAACACTTAAGTATGGAACTAAACGTGTGGCAAACCTTTAACTGATGGCATAAAATCTTCCACAGGCTCATCAAAATTTCATAAATGACACTTTATAAGATATGACATTTTAATGCCTTTCGATAGAGAAAAACATACCGCCCTAAATATTTGTTTTAAATAGAAACTCTACATGTCGAAAAAACTTGACGTATTAGGTTAATTTCTTAACCAATATATAGAAAATGTTAACAGTATTTTGTCTCTCCTGTAAAATTTTATTGAAGTGAGTTAGCAGGTCTGCACTCTAAGACGACGATATCTTACGATAATCGTTTATTGTAACCATTATTTGAATTAATCAATTTTAAAGTTAAATATAACCTTTTTGTCATTTCTCCTATAATTGTTATGTCCCTGGTTATAACATTTTATTTTTATTGCTAAAATAATATTGCCCGCAAGATAGATCATTGGGAGAATTACGTCCAAATAAAGTTATATGTACATGTATGGAAGCATTTATGTATTTAAATAATTGTTTGTCTTATACGTATATGTAGAATTGGATTTCAAAACTCGCTACATGCAAGGTTAAAAAACGTTTAGTCCTTATTTACACTAAGCAAGTATTATTGCTAATGTGATTAGTTTGTCGGTGAGAGATACGAGGGGAACATATAAGTTTCTTTTCCCCTCGTCTCTCTTTCCTAAAAAACTAATCAGCTTAGCAATAAGACTTGCTGAGTGTAAATTAGGACTTAATAAAGCAAGTCTGTCATTTACAGTTATGTATATTCGTTATTTTGTTGAATAGGCACATACATAGTAAATTTTGGCAAAAAAATATTTTACTTAAACCATATACATACATATGTATAGCAGCACTACTTGGCAACGGAAAGTACGACAACTACACAAAGCAAAAACAAGAGTTACACATTAGGCTTGTTATGGTGCAAGGGACGAGTTTTGTTCTTTTCCACGTAAGCAAGAAGTTTTTTTCTCACTAGACAATGCAAAAAAAGAGTTTTGGAAGTCCTTCCAAAGTTTAATGTAATTTTCAGTAATCATTGAGCAATTTGCTTGTTATTTGTCAGAAGTTACTGCTATGGTGATTTATTTATATACATGCAAGTAATGTACATACTTATGTACATATGTATTTAGGAATAGAGCGCTGTAAATAAAATTACAAAAAATTTTGTTTGCGTAATATCTAAAACTTGGATTAGTTTTATCCCTGTAAAATGAATTACTATTCCGGCAACACTGAATAGAATACAAGATTACACCAACACAAGAACATTGCAGACGGACGACGCCATGCACTCTTTATACTTATCTATTGACAATTTTAAGCTAGGATTGCCAACTTTTACAAATGTAATGTAAAACCCTTCTTCTTGTATTAAGTTTGGCAATAAAGTGTGGAAAAAATGTCTACAATTTTTTAACCTGTTTACATATGTATTAGAGATCGACCGAAGGCGTTTTTTTTGGCCGAAGCCGAAGCCGAACTTCGGCTAAAATCATAAACTTCGGCCAAAACCGAGGCCGAAGCCGAATGTTTTAAATTTTAAAAATTATACTTGTTTTATATGAATTAAGAAAAAAGTTTGCTTTTTTGAGATCACTGAAATAGCTGTAATATCTATTGGATACATAACAAGAAAAATAAAACTATTTTGCAATTTCTAGATTGCTTTTTCATATGATCACTCACAAGAACGTCCAAGTAAAAGAAAATAGAAAGCAACAGGGTTGTATTTCAAAGTAACCCTTTCAAAACGTTAAACACAGTAGAAACTGTCGGCGAGCAACGACCAAAAATAATGTTATTTTTCAAGCTTGGAATGAAAAATATTCGGCTTCGGCTAATCGGCCGATTTTTGCCGTAGGCCGAATGTTGGCCGATTACCAATTTTTGGCCGAAGCCGATTAATCGGTCGAACTCTAATATGTATGTACATATGTACGTAGAAAATAAAAGAATATTGTTTTTGTTGTATTTATCCTTTCTTGAATTTTAGCGGTAATTGCGGAATTTAATGTTATGGATTTGCAAATTGTAGCCAATGTATTCTAACGAGCTTTATTTTACTACATTTTATAGTTAGGAAGTAAAGAAAACTACTCGTAACCAATTTTGCCATTGAAAATGTCAAATTACACACACACACACAAATGCGATAAGCAAGGTATTTTTAAGCAATTTGACGTTAAAAATCAGACAATATTATGGTTTCTAGAGTATTTATATCAAAATTAAATTTCATTTTTATTCGGCAGTCTTAGAAGTTAATAAATCACAATGTTATAATATTTTACTTAAAAGTATTGCAATATTTAACCTAATAATAAAATAAAAATACCACAGACTTCAGTTAAAATTTACACGAAAATCTCTTACATATAAATATTAAAATTCATTGAAATGCGTTTATTTAATTTGGTAAAAGTTCAATAAAAAAGTTAAAATGATATTTTTGCTTGTTTTGTTGACTAAACAATGCATTTTTTAGCTTATTTAATATATTAAAAGTTATGTGTTTTACACAAATACATACATTTGTATATATACATACATATATGTAAACATATGTAAATTAAAGCTAATCAATAAATAAAAATATTTTATTACCCCTCTGAAACTAAAGATCGATATTTTTAAAGAGGATTCCCAAAACAATTAAGGGATCTAGAGATGACCGTTCACGTATAGGACCGTGTCTAAAATAGGTACATTTTTATATTTTTTTTGGAATATTTACGTATTTTTTCGCAAGGCAATTAATTAAAAAGAGATACTTCATCTGATTGATTTTTCAAGCCGCGTCCAATGGTGCATTCAACTTTACTGTTCGTGCCATCAGCAATGTATTATTCCATTAAACTACGATTTTTAAGCATCGTTGTAGCCTGTGCTACTTATATTAAAATAAATTCTTTAATTTGTTTAACTATTATTTGACTCATTTGAGTCATTGTTAACTTATTTCTGTTAAAAGTTTTCCCAAAAAATTCCCTCAAGACCTTCCAACAGAAATAAGTTAACAATGACTCAAGTAGTTTGGCGTTTGTTAATATTTTTTTATAACGATGTGCGCTAGGCCGTGAAAAATTTTATTTTTGCAAAATTACTAAAAAAAAGCTGTAATCCTAATATACATACATATTTCAATATTTGGAACTTAAATGCATTGTTTTTTGTTGTAATAAAGTACCTAAAACACTCTAAGGCACATACTTATATGTATATGTAAATATATACTATATACATACACACTAACATGGCTTTAAGGTATAGCTTTCAATTATTTATGTATTTAAAATAAATATTTTAAAATTTTCGAGGGAAAAAAGTGGTTACAAATCCTGTTCGTTACCTGCTAACACACACGCATTATTATTATTATTAATAAACAAGTAAGAGTGCTATATTCGGCTGTGCCGAATCTTATATCCCCTTTACCAACGTACGTACATATATATAGTATACAGACACATACATACATATTTGTTTTGTGAAAAAATTTATCATTTTTTTAAAGTTTCCATCTTTGGAGCTGTAATTTTCTTTCAGAAGCATAAAATATATTCAATTTATAAAGAAAAAGAAAAAAATTTTTAGACCTATTTAATTTTACATAACACAAAAAGTGTGAGTTTTCCAACCCTGGAGTCATAATTTTGGATTTTTTTGATTATTGATACCAATCTAGTTCTTTAAAAAAATACATAAAATATGTTAAGTGAAAAAAGCAAAAACGAAATAAGGAAAAACTTAAGGTCAGATTTTGTAAATTCAAACGATTTATTCGTTTTGAAATTTGTATGGAAAAAATATTTTTTGAAAAGAATTTTCGTTATTTTTCATACAAATTTGAAACGTTTAGAAACAAAATTTTTTACAAAATCTGCTTATTAAACTTCAGTAAAGTGCGACTTTGAATCGCGCACGAAAGGTAGGCTTTTTTGAAGTTTTTTTTTTCAGTTTAAACGATTTTTTCAGTTTTGTCGCTTTTTTCTCGTTTTGGCGATTTTTTTCTGTTTTTGGAGGTTTTTTTTATTTTGCTGATTTTTTTCTGTTATTGGGATTTTCTTCATTTTGTAGATTTTTCTCATTTTGACGATTTTTTTTTCATTTTTGCGATTTTTTTCTGTTTTTGGGTTTTATTTATTTAGGAGTTCTTTTTTCTTTTTTTTTCATTTTGGCGACTTTTTTCTGTTTTTTTTTCGTTTTGGCGATTTTTTTAATTTTGGCGATTTTTTTTCATTTTGGCGATTTTCTTTCATTTTGGCGATTTTTTTTTTATTTAAGCAATTTTTCCGGTTTTTCGCGATTTATTTTAGTCCTAGAAATTTTTTTTAATATGGCGATTTTTTTCTGTTTTTGGGTTTTTTTTTTCATTATGGCGTTTTTTCCTGCTTTGGGTTTTTTTTATTTAGGCGATTTTTTCTCTTTTTTGGGGTTTTTTCATTTTGGCGATTTTTTTTAATTTTGTCGTTTTTTTCCTGTTTTGGGGTTTTTTTCATTTTGGCGATTTTTTAAAGTTTTTTTGGGGTATTTTTCGTTTTGGCGATTTTTTTCGCGATTTTTTTCGGTTTGGCGATTTTATAATTCCTTGATTTTTTAGCTTTACCGTTTTTGAAAATTTTAAGAGTTTTGCTCTTACGGTTTCCAAGATACAGCAAGTTGTCAAAATTGCAGGCAAAATTGCATTAACTGATGGAACATCCTTTAATTTAAATTTTTTGAAATTTTAGTATTAATTTTTGTAGTCTGTATAAAAATACACTAACCTTACAAATTTCAAGTGTATATACATATAATTGTATGTATATTACATGGGATTTTAGAATTTTTCGTTGCTCGTTTTGGAACACCCTTTAATTTTTAATTCTCATGTATTTGTTGTTGTAGCGGCCAAAGGTCTACACACTGTGTCCAAATTTCAGGTCTGTAGCTCTTACGGTTCTCGAGAAAATACTAATATAGTTTTAGACATAGTTAATTTTACATAACACAAAAAGTTAAAGTTTTCCAACCCTGGAAACGTCTTTTTAATTTTTTTTATATTTTTTTTAATTTAAAATACCAATTTTAGTCGTACTGAAGTGTAAAATAAATTTATTTATTAAAAAAATAAAAATTTGATTTCGGTAGTTACTTTTATATGGCAAAATATAGTTTACGTTTTCCAGCTCTGCAATCGTCTGCCCGATTTTGCTGAATTTCAATACCAATCTAAGTTGGACCATTTCTGATACATCAGTCCAAGAACGAAGTCTCTAGCTTTTCTGGGAGCTTCGGAAAACCGATTTCACGTACACCGGACGGACGGACATCGCTTATTCGTCATCGCTATTCATAAGGACCCAGAATATATATATTTTTTTGGTCGCAAATTAAAATTATGGAAATTACACACGGAATGACAAACCTATATATACCATTTTCCATTTTTGGTAAAGGGAATATAAAAATTGGTTTTCGGTGGGAGGAAAGTAACTAAGAGAGAAAATTATTGAGAGTATAAAGCCACACATCGTCGGTTGGTTTCTGGTTTGCTGCAAATAGATTGTATTTTGAATATACCGTGCCGCAAACCAATAGCCAACCGACGACAAAACATCAGTGTTGCCGAATTCTGCGATATTATCTATACATGGAACAAACCAATTTTTCCACAACTATATTTGAATTACAAAATATATATGTATGTAATTTTAATATAATTTTGCTAGAATTATTCAGTGGAAAGAATATTATAGTTTACACTTTTGATAATCACGTTGCATACATAAATATTTTGACACATTTCGTGTTATATTAAAAAATTATATATAAAGTATTTTGTTTGTCATTTATATATCGCACACTAAATCATAAAGAGTCAGATGCTGAGTAGTTGCAAACAACTGTTGATACTGTACAAATGACGCAAACATGTGACATAAAAACAAGCATAACGATATTTTATATTCTTCAAGAAGACTGTATTGCAAAAGAAATTGTTGAGGTCGTTATAGATTTCTTCAATTAACTGGTTTATAAAAAAGAAAAGGCACTTCTATAATTTTGAGTTGTGACTCTTTATGATTTAGTGTGCGATATATTAAATACATGTAAACACTTAAGTATGGAACTAAACGTGTGGCAAACCTTTAACTGATGGCATAAAATCTTCCACAGGCTCATCAAAATTTCATAAATGACACTTTATAAGATATGACATTTTAATGCCTTTCGATAGAGAAAAACATACCGCCCTAAATATTTGTTTTAATTAGAAACTCTACATGTCGAAAAAACTTGACGTATTAGGTTAATTTCTTAACCAATATATAGAAAATGTTAACAGTATTTTGTCTCTCCTGTAAAATTTTATTGAAGTGAGTTAGCAGGTCTGCACTCTAAGACGACGATATCTTACGATAATCGTTTATTGTAACCATTATTTGAATTAATCAATTTTAAAGTTAAATATAACCTTTTTGTCATTTCTCCTATAATTGTTATGTCCCTGGTTATAACATTTTATTTTTATTGCTAAAATAATATTGCCCGCAAGATAGATCATTGGGAGAATTACGTCCAAATAAAGTTATATGTACATGTATGGAAGCATTTATGTATTTAAATAATTGTTTGTCTTATACGTATATGTAGAATTGGATTTCAAAACTCGCTACATGCAAGGTTAAAAAATGTTTAGTCCTTATTTACACTAAGCAAGTATTATTGCTAATGTGATTAGTTTGTCGGTGAGAGATACGAGGGGAACATATAAGTTTCTTTTCCCCTCGTCTCTCTTTCCTAAAAAACTAATCAGCTTAGCAATAAGACTTTCTGAGTGTAAATTAGGACTTAATAAAGCAAGTCTGTCATTTACAGTTATGTATATTCGTTATTTTGTTGAATAGGCACATACATAGTAAATTTTGGCAAAAAAATATTTTACTTAAACCATATACATACATATGTATAGCAGCACTACTTGGCAACGGAAAGTACGACAACTACACAAAGCAAAAACAAGAGTTACACATTAGGCTTGTTATGGTGCAAGGGACGAGTTTTGTTCTTTTCCACGTAAGCAAGAAGTTTTTTTCTAACTAGACAATGCAAAAAAAGAGTTTTGGAAGTCCTTCCAAAGTTTAATGTAATTTTCAGTAATCATTGAGCAATTTGCTTGTTATTTGTCAGAAGTTACTGCTATGGTGATTTATTTATATACATGCAAGTAATGTACATACTTATGTACATATGTATTTAGGAATAGAGCGCTGTAAATAAAATTACAAAAAATTTTGTTTGCGTAATATCTAAAATTTGGATTAGTTTTATCCCTGTAAAATGAATTACTATTCCGGCAACACTGAATAGAATACAAGATTAAACCAACACAAGAACATTGCAGACGGACGACGCCATGCAGTCTTTATACTTATCTATTGACAATTTTAAGCTAGGATTGCCAACTTTTACAAATGTAATGTAAAACCCTTCTTCTTGTATTAAGTTTGGCAATAAAGTGTGGAAAAAAATTTCTACAATTTTTTAACCTGTTTACATATGTATGTACATATGTACGTAGAAAATAAAAGAATATTGTTTTTGTTGTATTTATCCTTTCTTGAATTTTAGCGGTAATTGCGGAATTTAATGTTATGAATTTGCAAATTGTAGCCAATGTATTCTAACGAGCTTTATTTTACTACATTTTATAGTTAGGAAGTAAAGAAAACTACTCGTAACCAATTTTGCCATTGAAAATGTCAAATTACACACACACACAAATGCAAATAAGCAAGGTATTTTTAAGCAATTTGACGTTAAAAATCAGACAATATTATGGTTTCTAGAGTATTTATATCAAAATTAAATTTCATTTTTATTCGGCAGTCTTAGAAGTTAATAAATCACAATGTTATAATATTTTACTTAAAAGTATTGCAATATTTAACCTAATAATAAAATAAAAATACCACAGACTTCAGTTAAAATTTACACGAAAATCTCTTACATATAAATATTAAAATTCATTGAAATGCGTTTATTTAATTTGATAAAAGTTCAATAAAAAAGTTAAAATGATATTTTTGCTTGTTTTGTTGACTAAACAATGCATTTTTTAGCTTATTTTATATATTAAAAGTTATGTGTTTTACACAAATACATACATTTGTATATATACATACATATATGTAAACATATGTAAATTAAAGCTAATCAATAAATAAAAATATTTTATTACCCCTCTGAAACTAAAGATCGATATTTTTAAAGAGGATTCCCAAAACAATTAAGGGATCTAGAGATGACCGTTCACGTATAGGACCGTGTCTAAAATAGGTACATTTTTATATTTTTTTTTTGGAATATTTACGTATTTTTTCGCAAGGCAATTAATTAAAAAGAGATACTTCATCTGATTGATTTTTCAAGCCGCGTCCAATGGTGCATTCAACTTTACTGTTCGTGCCATCAGCAATGTATTATTCCATTAAACTACGATTTTTAAGCATCGTTGTAGCCTGTGCTACTTATATTAAAATAAATTCTTTAATTTGTTTAACTATTATTTGACTCATTTGAGTCATTGTTAACTTATTTCTGTTAAAAGTTTTCCCAAAAAATTCCCTCAAGACCTTCCAACAGAAATAAGTTAACAATGACTCAAGTAGTTTGGCGTTTGTTAATATTTTTTTATAACGATGTGCGCTAGGCCGTGAAAAATTTTATTTTTGCAAAATTACTAAAAAAAAGCTGTAATCCTAATATACATACATATTTCAATATTTGGAACTTAAATGCATTGTTTTTTGTTGTAATAAAGTACCTAAAACACTCTAAGGCACATACTTATATGTATATGTAAATATATACTATATACATACACACTAACATGGCTTTAAGGTATAGCTTTCAATTATTTATGTATTTAAAATAAATATTTTAAAATTTTCGAGGGAAAAAAGTGGTTACAAATCCTGTTCGTTACCTGCTAACACACACGCATTATTATTATTATTAATAAACAAGTAAGAGTGCTATTTTATATAATTTTATAATAATTTTACATAACACAAAAAGTGTGAGTTTTCCAACCCTGGAGTCATAATTTTGGATTTTTTTGATTATTGATACCAATCTAGTTCTTTAAAAAAATACATAAAATATGTTAAGTGAAAAAAGCAAAAACGAAATAAGGAAAAACTTAAGGTCAGATTTTGTAAATTCAAACGATTTTTTCGTTTTGAAATTTGTATGGAAAAAATATTTTTTGAAAAGAATTTTCGTTATTTTTCATACAAATTTGAAACGTTTAGAAACAAAATTTTTTACAAAATCTGCTTATTAAACTTCAGTAAAGTGCGACTTTGAATCGCGCACGAAAGGTAGGCTTTTTTGAAGTTTTTTTTTTCAGTTTAAACGATTTTTTCAGTTTTGTCGCTTTTTTCTCGTTTTGGCGATTTTTTCTGTTTTTGGAGGTTTTTTTTATTTTGCTGATTTTTTTCTGTTATTGGGATTTTCTTCATTTTGTAGATTTTTCTCATTTTGACGTTTTATTTTTCATTTTTGCGATTTTTTCTGTTTTTGGGTTTTATTTATTTAGGAGTTCTTTTTTCTTTTTTTTTCATTTTGGCGACTTTTTTCTGTTTTTTTGTGGTTTTTTTCGTTTTGGCGATTTTTTTAATTTTGGCGATTTTTTTTCATTTTGGCGATTTTCTTTCATTTTGGCGATTTTTTTTTTATTTAAGCAATTTTTCCGGTTTTTCGCGATTTATTTTAGTCCTAGAAATTTTTTTTAATATGGCGATTTTTTTCTGTTTTTGGGTTTTTTTTTCATTATGGCGTTTTTTCCTGCTTTGGGTTTTTTTTATTTAGGCGATTTTTTCTCTTTTTGGGGTTTTTTCATTTTGGCGATTTTTTTTAATTTTGTCGTTTTTTCCTGTTTTGGGGTTTTTTTCATTTTGGCGATTTTTTAAAGTTTTTTTGGGGTATTTTTCGTTTTGGCGATTTTTTTTCGCGATTTTTTTTCGGTTTGGCGATTTTATAATTCCTTGATTTTTTAGCTTTACCGTTTTTGAAAATTTTAAGAGTTTTGCTCTTACGGTTTCCAAGATACAGCAAGTTGTCAAAATTGCAGGCAAAATTGCATTAACTGATGGAACATCCTTTAATTTAAATTTTTTGAAATTTTAGTATTAATTTTTGTAGTCTGTATAAAAATACACTAACCTTACAAATTTCAAGTGTATATACATATAATTGTATGTATATTACATGGGATTTTAGAATTTTTCGTTGCTCGTTTTGGAACACCCTTTAATTTTTAATTCTCATGTATTTGTTGTTGTAGCGGCCAAAGGTCTACACACTGTGTCCAAATTTCAGGTCTGTAGCTCTTACGGTTCTCGAGAAAATACTAATATAGTTTTAGACATAGTTAATTTTACATAACACAAAAAGTTAAAGTTTTCCAACCCTGGAAACGTCTTTTTAATTTTTTTTATATTTTTTTTAATTTAAAATACCAATTTTAGTCGTACTGAAGTGTAAAATAAATTTATTTATTAAAAAAATAAAAATTTGATTTCGGTAGTTACTTTTATATGGCAAAATATAGTTTACGTTTTCCAGCTCTGCAATCGTCTGCCCGATTTTGCTGAATTTCAATACCAATCTAAGTTGGACCATTTCTGATACATCAGTCCAAGAACGAAGTCTCTAGCTTTTCTGGGAGCTTCGGAAAACCGATTTCACGTACACCGGACGGACGGACATCGCTTATTCGTCATCGCTATTCATAAGGACCCAGAATATATATATTTTTTTGGTCGCAAATTAAAATTATGGAAATTACACACGGAATGACAAACCTATATATACCATTTTCCATTTTTGGTAAAGGGAATATAAAAATTGGTTTTCGGTGGGAGGAAAGTAACTAAGAGAGAAAATTATTGAGAGTATAAAGCCACACATCGTCGGTTGGTTTCTGGTTTGCTGCAAATAGATTGTATTTTGAATATACCGTGCCGCAAACCAATAGCGAACCGACGACAAAACATCAGTGTTGCCGAATTCTGCGATATTATCTATACATGTAACAAACAAATTTTTCCACAACTATATTTGAATTACAAAATATATATGTATGTAATTTTAATATAATTTTGCTAGAATTATTCAGTGGAAAGAATATTATAGTTTACACTTTTGATAATCACGTTGCATACATAAATATTTTGACACATTTCGTGTTATGTTAAAAAATTATATATAAAGTATTTTGTTTGTCATTTATATATCGCACACTAAATCATAAAGAGTCAGATGCTGAGTAGTTGCAAACAACTGTTGATACTGTACAAATGACGCAAACATGTGACATAAAAACAAGCATAACGATATTTTATATTCTTCAAGAAGACTGTATTGCAAAAGAAATTGTTGAGGTCGTTATAGATTTCTTCAATTAACTGGTTTATAAAAAAGAAAAGGCACTTCTATAATTTTGAGTTGTGACTCTTTATGATTTAGTGTGCGATATATTAAATACATGTAAACACTTAAGTATGGAACTAAACGTGTGGCAAACCTTTAACTGATGGCATAAAATCTTCCACAGGCTCATCAAAATTTCATAAATGACACTTTATAAGATATGACATTTTAATGCCTTTCGATAGAGAAAAACATACCGCCCTAAATATTTGTTTTAATTAGAAACTCTACATGTCGAAAAAACTTGACGTATTAGGTTAATTTCTTAACCAATATATAGAAAATGTTAACAGTATTTTGTCTCTCCTGTAAAATTTTATTGAAGTGAGTTAGCAGGTCTGCACTCTAAGACGACGATATCTTACGATAATCGTTTATTGTAACCATTATTTGAATTAATCAATTTTAAAGTTAAATATAACCTTTTTGTCATTTCTCCTATAATTGTTATGTCCCTGGTTATAACATTTTATTTTTATTGCTAAAATAATATTGCCCGCAAGATAGATCATTGGGAGAATTACGTCCAAATAACGTTATATGTACATGTATGGAAGCATTTATGTATTTAAATAATTGTTTGTCTTATACGTATATGTAGAATTGGATTTCAAAACTCGCTACATGCAAGGTTAAAAAACGTTTAGTCCTTATTTACACTAAGCAAGTATTATTGCTAATGTGATTAGTTTGTCGGTGAGAGATACGAGGGGAACATATAAGTTTCTTTTCCCCTCGTCTCTCTTTCCTAAAAAACTAATCAGCTTAGCAATAAGACTTGCTGAGTGTAAATTAGGACTTAATAAAGCAAGTCTGTCATTTACAGTTATGTATATTCGTTATTTTGTTGAATAGGCACATACATAGTAAATTTTGGCAAAAAAATATTTTACTTAAACCATATACATACATATGTATAGCAGCACTACTTGGCAACGGAAAGTACGACAACTACACAAAGCAAAAACAAGAGTTACACATTAGGCTTGTTATGGTGCAAGGGACGAGTTTTGTTCTTTTCCACGTAAGCAAGAAGTTTTTTTCTCACTAGACAATGCAAAAAAAGAGTTTTGGAAGTCCTTCCAAAGTTTAATGTAATTTTCAGTAATCATTGAGCAATTTGCTTGTTATTTGTCAGAAGTTACTGCTATGGTGATTTATTTATATACATGCAAGTAATGTACATACTTATGTACATATGTATTTAGGAATAGAGCGCTGTAAATAAAATTACAAAAAATTTTGTTTGCGTAATATATAAAACTTGGATTAGTTTTATCCCTGTAAAATGAATTACTATTCCGGCAACACTGAATAGAATACAAGATTAAACCAACACAAGAACATTGCAGACGGACGACGCCATGCAGTCTTTATACTTATCTATTGACAATTTTAAGCTAGGATTGCCAACTTTTACAAATGTAATGTAAAACCCTTCTTCTTGTATTAAGTTTGGCAATAAAGTGTGGAAAAAAATTTCTACAATTTTTTAACCTGTTTACATATGTATGTACATATGTACGTAGAAAATAAAAGAATATTGTTTTTGTTGTATTTATCCTTTCTTGAATTTTAGCGGTAATTGCGGAATTTAATGTTATGGATTTGCAAATTGTAGCCAATGTATTCTAACGAGCTTTATTTTACTACATTTTATAGTTAGGAAGTAAAGAAAACTACTCGTAACCAATTTTGCCATTGAAAATGTCAAATTACACACACACACACAGAAATGCGATAAGCAAGGTATTTTTAAGCAATTTGACGTTAAAAATCAGACAATATTATGGTTTCTAGAGTATTTATATCAAAATTAAATTTCATTTTTATTCGGCAGTCTTAGAAGTTAATAAATCACAATGTTATAATATTTTATTTAAAAGTATTGCAATATTTAACTTAATAATAAAATAAAAATACCACGGGCTTCAGTTAAAATTTACACGAAAATCTCTTACATATAAATATTAAAATTCATTGAAATGCGTTTATTTAATTTGGTAAAAGTTCAATAAAAAAGTTAAAATGATATTTTTGCTTGTTTTGTTGACTAAACAATGCATTTTTTAGCTTATTTAATATATTAAAAGTTATGTGTTTTACACAAATACATACATTTGTATATATACATACATATATGTAAACATATGTAAATTAAAGCTAATCAATAAATAAAAATATTTTATTACCCCTCTGAAACTAAAGATCGATATTTTTTAAAGAGGATTCCCAAAACAATTAAGGGATCTAGAGATGACCGTTCACGTATAGGACCGTGTCTAAAATAGGTAAATTTTTATATTTTTTTTTTGGAATATTTACGTATTTTTTCGCAAGGCAATTAATTAAAAAGAGATACTTCATCTGATTGATTTTTCAAGCCGCGTCCAATGGTGCATTCAACTTTACTGTTCGTGCCATCAGCAATGTATTATTCCATTAAAACTACGATTTTTAAGCATCGTTGTAGCCTGTGCTACTTATATTAAAATAAATTCTTTAATTTGTTTAACTATTATTTGACTCATTTGAGTCATTGTTAACTTATTTCTGTTAAAAGTTTTCCCAAAAAATTCCCTCAAGACCTTCCAACAGAAATAAGTTAACAATGACTCAAGTAGTTTGGCGTTTGTTAATATTTTTTTATAACGATGTGCGCTAGGCCGTGTAAAATTTTATTTTTGCAAAATTACTAAAAAAAAGCTGTAATCCTAATATACATACATATTTCAATATTTGGAACTTAAATGCATTGTTTTTTGTTGTAATAAAGTACCTAAAACACTCTAAGGCACATACTTATATGTATATGTAAATATATACTATATACATACACACTAACATGGCTTTAAGGTATAGCTTTCAATTATTTATGTATTTAAAATAAATATTTTAAAATTTTCGAGGGAAAAAAGTGGTTACAAATCCTGTTCGTTACCTGCTAACACACACGCATTATTATTATTATTAATACACAAGTAAGAGTGCTATATTCGGCTGTGCCGAATCTTATATCCCCTTTACCAACGTACGTACATATATATAGTATACAGACACATACATACATATTTGTTTTGTGAAAAAATTTATCATTTTTTTAAAGTTTCCATCTTTGGAGCTGTAATTTTCTTTCAGAAGCATAAAATATATTCAATTTATAAAGAAAAAGAAAAAAATTTTTAGACCTATTTAATTTTACATAACACAAAAAGTGTGAGTTTTCCAACCCTGGAGTCATAATTTTGGATTTTTTTGATTATTGATACCAATCTAGTTCTTTAAAAAAATACATAAAATATGTTAAGTGAAAAAAGCAAAAACGAAATAAGGAAAAACTTAAGGTCAGATTTTGTAAATTCAAACGATTTTTTCGTTTTGAAATTTGTATGGAAAAAATATTTTTTGAAAAGAATTTTCGTTATTTTTCATACAAATTTGAAACGTTTAGAAACAAAATTTTTTACAAAATCTGCTTATTAAACTTCAGTAAAGTGCGACTTTGAATCGCGCACGAAAGGTAGGCTTTTTTGAAGTTTTTTTTTCAGTTTAAACGATTTTTTCAGTTTTGTCGCTTTTTTCTCGTTTTGGCGATTTTTTTCTGTTTTTGGAGGTTTTTTTTATTTTGCTGATTTTTTTCTGTTATTGGGATTTTCTTCATTTTGTAGATTTTTCTCATTTTGACGATTTTTTTTTTCATTTTTGCGATTTTTTTCTGTTTTTGGGTTTTATTTATTTAGGAGTTCTTTTTTCTTTTTTTTTCATTTTGGCGACTTTTTTCTGTTTTTTTGTGGTTTTTTTCGTTTTGGCGATTTTTTTAATTTTGGCGATTTTTTTTCATTTTGGCGATTTTCGTTCATTTTGGCGATTTTTTTTTATTTAAGCAATTTTTCCGGTTTTTCGCGATTTATTTTAGTCCTAGAAATTTTTTTTAATATGGCGATTTTTTTCTGTTTTTGGGTTTTTTTTTCATTATGGCGTTTTTTCCTGCTTTGGGTTTTTTTTATTTAGGCGATTTTTTCTCTTTTTTGGGGTTTTTTCATTTTGGCGATTTTTTTTAATTTTGTCGTTTTTTTCCTGTTTTGGGGTTTTTTTCATTTTGGCGATTTTTTAAAGTTTTTTTGGGGTATTTTTCGTTTTGGCGATTTTTTTTCGCGATTTTTTTTGGTTTGGCGATTTTATAATTCCTTGATTTTTTAGCTTTACCGTTTTTGAAAATTTTAAGAGTTTTGCTCTTACGGTTTCCAAGATACAGCAAGTTGTCAAAATTGCAGGCAAAATTGCATTAACTGATGGAACATCCTTTAATTTAAATTTTTTGAAATTTTAGTATTAATTTTTGTAGTCTGTATAAAAATACACTAACCTTACAAATTTCAAGTGTATATACATATAATTGTATGTATATTACATGGGATTTTAGAATTTTTCGTTGCTCGTTTTGGAACACCCTTTAATTTTTAATTCTCATGTATTTGTTGTTGTAGCGGCCAAAGGTCTACACACTGTGTCCAAATTTCAGGTCTGTAGCTCTTACGGTTCTCGAGAAAATACTAATATAGTTTTAGACATAGTTAATTTTACATAACACAAAAAGTTAAAGTTTTCCAACCCTGGAAACGTCTTTTTAATTTTTTTATATTTATTTTAATTTAAAATACCAATTTTAGTCGTACTGAAGTGTAAAATAAATTTATTTATTAAAAAAATAAAAATTTGATTTCGGTAGTTACTTTTATATGGCAAAATATAGTTTACGCTTTCCAGCTCTGCAATCGTCTGCCCGATTTTGCTGAATTTCAATACCAATCTAAGTTGGACCATTTCTGATACATCAGTCCAAGAACGAAGTCTCTAGCTTTTCTGGGAGCTTCGGAAAACCGATTTCACGTACACCGGACGGACGGACGGACGGACGGACATCGCTTATTCGTCATCGCTATTCATAAGGACCCAGAATATATATATTTTTTTGGTCGCAAATTAAAATTATGGAAATTACACACGGAATGACAAACCTATATATACCATTTTCCATTTTTGGTAAAGGGAATATAAAAATTGGTTTTCGGTGGGAGGAAAGTAACTAAGAGAGAAAATTATTGAGAGTATAAAGCCACACATCGTCGGTTGGTTTCTGGTTTGCTGCAAATAGATTGTATTTTGAATATACCGTGCCGCAAACCAATAGCCAACCGACGACAAAACATCAGTGTTGCCGAATTCTGCGATATTATCTATACATGGAACAAACCAATTTTTCCACAACTATATTTGAACTACAAAATATATATGTATGTAATTTTAATATAATTTTGCTAGAATTATTCAGTGGAAAGAATATTATAGTTTACACTTTTGATAATCACGTTGCATACATAAATATTTTGACACATTTCGTGTTATATTAAAAAATTATATATAAAGTATTTTGTTTGTCATTTATATATCGCACACTAAATCATAAAGAGTCAGATGCTGAGTAGTTGCAAACAACTGTTGATACTGTACAAATGACGCAAACATGTGACATAAAAACAAGCATAACGATATTTTATATTCTTCAAGAAGACTGTATTGCAAAAGAAATTGTTGAGGTCGTTATAGATTTCTTCAATTAACTGGTTTATAAAAAAGAAAAGGCACTTCTATAATTTTGAGTTGTGACTCTTTATGATTTAGTGTGTGATATATTAAATACATGTAAACACTTAAGTATGGAACTAAACGTGTGGCAAACCTTTAACTGATGGCATAAAATCTTCCACAGGCTCATCAAAATTTCATAAATGACACTTTATAAGATATGACATTTTAATGCCTTTCGATAGAGAAAAACATACCGCCCTAAATATTTGTTTTAATTAGAAACTCTACATGTCGAAAAAACTTGACGTATTAGGTTAATTTCTTAACCAATATATAGAAAATGTTAACAGTATTTTGTCTCTCCTGTAAAATTTTATTGAAGTGAGTTAGCAGGTCTGCACTCTTAGACGACGATATCTTACGATAATCGTTTATTGTAACCATTATTTGAATTAATCAATTTTAAAGTTAAATATAACCTTTTTGTCATTTCTCCTATAATTGTTATGTCCCTGGTTATAACATTTTATTTTTATTGCTAAAATAATATTGCCCGCAAGATAGATCATTGGGAGAATTACGTCCAAATAAAGTTATATGTACATGTATGGAAGCATTTATGTATTTAAATAATTGTTTGTCTTATACGTATATGTAGAATTGGATTTCAAAACTCGCTACATGCAAGGTTAAAAAACGTTTAGTCCTTATTTACACTAAGCAAGTATTATTGCTAATGTGATTAGTTTGTCGGTGAGAGATACGAGGGGAACATATAAGTTTCTTTTCCCCTCGTCTCTCTTTCCTAAAAAACTAATCAGCTTAGCAATAAGACTTGCTGAGTGTAAATTAGGACTTAATAAAGCAAGTCTGTCATTTACAGTTATGTATATTCGTTATTTTGTTGAATAGGCACATACATAGTAAATTTTGGCAAAAAAATATTTTACTTAAACCATATACATACATATGTATAGCAGCACTACTTGGCAACGGAAAGTACGACAACTACACAAAGCAAAAACAAGAGTTACACATTAGGCTTGTTATGGTGCAAGGGACGAGTTTTGTTCTTTTCCACGTAAGCAAGAAGTTTTTTTCTCACTAGACAATGCAAAAAAAGAGTTTTGGAAGTCCTTCCAAAGTTTAATGTAATTTTCAGTAATCATTGAGCAATTTGCTTGTTATTTGTCAGAAGTTACTGCTATGGTGATTTATTTATATACATGCAAGTAATGTACATACTTATGTACATATGTATTTAGGAATAGAGCGCTGTAAATAAAATTACAAAAAATTTTGTTTGCGTAATATCTAAAATTTGGATTAGTTTTATCCCTGTAAAATGAATTACTATTCCGGCAACACTGAATAGAATACAAGATTAAACCAACACAAGAACATTGCAGACGGACGACGCCATGCAGTCTTTATACTTATCTATTTACAATTTTAAGCTAGGATTGCCAACTTTTACAAATGTAATGTAAAACCCTTCTTCTTGTATTAAGTTTGGCAATAAAGTGTGGAAAAAAATTTCTACAATTTTTTAACCTGTTTACATATGTATGTACATACATATGTACGTAGAAAATAAAAGAATATTGTTTTTGTTGTATTTATCCTTTCTTGAATTTTAGCGGTAATTGCGGAATTTAATGTTATGGATTTGCAAATTGTAGCCAATGTATTCTAACGAGCTTTATTTTACTACATTTTATAGTTAGGAAGTAAAGAAAACTACTCGTAACCAATTTTGCCATTGAAAATGTCAAATTACACACACACACAAATGCAAATAAGCAAGGTATTTTTAAGCAATTTGACGTTAAAAATCAGACAATATTATGGTTTCTAGAGTATTTATATCAAAATTAAATTTCATTTTTATTCGGCAGTCTTAGAAGTTAATAAATCACAATGTTATAATATTTTACTTAAAAGTATTGCAATATTTAACCTAATAATAAAATAAAAATACCACGGACTTCAGTTAAAATTTACACGAAAATCTCTTACATATAAATATTAAAATTCATTGAAATGCGTTTATTTAATTTGGTAAAAGTTCAATAAAAAAGTTAAAATGATATTTTTGCTTGTTTTGTTGACTAAACAATGCATTTTTTAGCTTATTTTATATATTAAAAGTTATGTGTTTTACACAAATACATACATTTGTATATATACATACATATATGTAAACATATGTAAATTAAAGCTAATCAATAAATAAAAATATTTTATTACCCCTCTGAAACTAAAGATCGATATTTTTTAAAGAGGATTCCCAAAACAATTAAGGGATCTAGAGATGACCGTTCACGTATAGGACCGTGTCTAAAATAGGTAAATTTTTATATTTTTTTTTTGGAATATTTACGTATTTTTTCGCAAGGCAATTAATTAAAAAGAGATACTTCATCTGATTGATTTTTCAAGCCGCGTCCAATGGTGCATTCAACTTTACTGTTCGTGCCATCAGCAATGTATTATTCCATTAAAACTACGATTTTTAAGCATCGTTGTAGCCTGTGCTACTTATATTAAAATAAATTCTTTAATTTGTTTAACTATTATTTGACTCATTTGAGTCATTGTTAACTTATTTCTGTTAAAAGTTTTCCCAAAAAATTCCCTCAAGACCTTCCAACAGAAATAAGTTAACAATGACTCAAGTAGTTTGGCGTTTGTTAATATTTTTTTATAACGATGTGCGCTAGGCCGTGTAAAATTTTATTTTTGCAAAATTACTAAAAAAAAAGCTGTAATCCTAATATACATACATATTTCAATATTTGGAACTTAAATGCATTGTTTTTTGTTGTAATAAAGTACCTATAACACTAAAGTACCTAAAACACTCTAAGGCACATACTTATATGTATATGTAAATATATACTATATACATACACACTAACATGGCTTTAAGGTATAGCTTTCAATTATTTATGTATTTAAAATAAATATTTTAAAATTTTCGAGGGAAAAAAGTGGTTACAAATCCTGTTCGTTACCTGCTAACACACACGCATTATTATTATTATTAATAAACAAGTAAGAGTGCTATATTCGGCTGTGCCGAATCTTATATCCCCTTTACCAACGTACGTACATATATTAAGTATACAGACACATACATACATATTTGTTTTGTGAAAAAATTTATAATTTTTTTAAAGTTTCCATCTTTGGAGCTGTAATTTTCTTTCAGAAGCATAAAATATATTCAATTTATAAAGAAAAAGAAAAAAATTTTTAGACATATTTAATTTTACATAACACAAAAAGTGTGAGTTTTCCAACCCTGGAGTCATAATTTTGGATTTTTTTGATTGTTGATACCAATCTAGTTCTTTAAAAAAATACATAAAATATGTTAAGTGAAAAAAGCAAAAACGAAATAAGGAAAAACTTAAGGTCAGATTTTGTAAATTCAAACGATTTTTTCGTTTTGAAATTTGTATGGAAAAAATATTTTTTGAAAAGAATTTTCGTTATTTTTCATACAAACTTGAAACGTTTAGAAACAAAATTTTTTACAAAATCTGCTTATTAAACTTCAGTAAAGTGCGACTTTGAATCGCGCACGAAAGGTAGGTTTTTTTGAAGTTTTTTTTTCAGTTTAAACAATTTGTTCAGTTTTGTCGCTTTTTTCTCGTTTTGGCGATTTTTTTCTGTTTTTGGAGGTTTTTTTTATTTTGCTGATTTTTTTCTGTTATTGGGATTTTCTTCATTTTGTAGATTTTTCTCATTTTGACGATTTTTTTTTCATTTTTGCGATTTTTTTCTGTTTTTGGGTTTTATTTATTTAGGAGTTCTTTTTTCTTTTTTTTTCATTTTGGCGACTTTTTTCTGTTTTTTTGTGGTTTTTTTCGTTTTGGCGATTTTTTTCATTTTGGCGATTTTTTTTCATTTTGGCGATTTTCTTTCATTTTGGCGATTTTTTTTATTTAAGCAATTTTTCCGGTTTTTCGCGATTTATTTTAGTCCTAGAAATTTTTTTTAATATGGCGATTTTTTTCTGTTTTTGGGTTTTTTTTTTTCATTATGGCGTTTTTTCCTGCTTTGGGTTTTTTTTATTTAGGCGATTTTTTCTCTTTTTTGGGGTTTTTTCATTTTGGCGATTTTTTTTAATTTTGTCGTTTTTTCCTGTTTTGGGGTTTTTTTCATTTTGGCGATTTTTTAATGTTTTTTTGGGGTATTTTTCGTTTTGGCGATTTTTTTTCGCGATTTTTTTCGGTTTGGTGATTTTATAATTCCTTGATTTTTTAGCTTTACCGTTTTTGAAAATTTTAAGAGTTTTGCTCTTACGGTTTCCAAGATACAGCAAGTTGTCAAAATTGCAGGCAAAATTGCATTAACTGATGGAACATCCTTTAATTTAAATTTTTTGAAATTTTAGTATTAATTTTTGTAGTCTGTATAAAAATACACTAACCTTACAAATTTCAAGTGTATATACATATAATTGTATGTATATTACAGGGGATTTTAGAATTTTTCGTTGCTCGTTTTGGAACACCCTTTAATTTTTAATTCTCATGTATTTGTTGTTGTAGCGGCCAAAGGTCTACACACTGTGTCCAAATTTCAGGTCTGTAGCTCTTACGGTTCTCGAGAAAATACTAATATAGTTTTAGACATAGTTAATTTTACATAACACAAAAAGTTAAAGTTTTCCAACCCTGGAAACGTCTTTTTAATTTTTTTTATATTTTTTTTAATTTAAAATACCAATTTTAGTCGTACTGAAGTGTAAAATAAATTTATTTATTAAAAAAATAAAAATTTGATTTCGGTAGTTACTTTTATATGGCAAAATATAGTTTACGTTTTCCAGCTCTGCAATCGTCTGCCCGATTTTGCTGAATTTCAATACCAATCTAAGTTGGACCATTTCTGATACATCAGTCCAAGAACGAAGTCTCTAGCTTTTCTGGGAGCTTCGGAAAACAGATTTCACCTACACCGGACGGACGGACGGACGGACGGACATCGCTTATTCGTCATCGCTATTCATAAGGACCCAGAATATATATATTTTTTTGGTCGCAAATTAAAATTATGGAAATTACACACGGAATGACAAACCTATATATACCATTTTCCATTTTTGGTAAAGGGAATATAAAAATTGGTTTTCGGTGGGAGGAAAGTAACTAAGAGAGAAAGTTATTGAGAGTATAAAGCAACACATCGTCGGTTGGTTTCTGGTTTGCTGCAAATAGATTGTATTTTGAATATACCGTGCCGCAAACCAATAGCGAACCGACGACAAAACATCAGTGTTGCCGAATTCTGCGATATTATCTATACATGGAACAAACCAATTTTTCCACAACTATATTTGAATTACAAAATATATATGTATGTAATTTTAATATAATTTTGCTAGAATTATTCAGTGGAAAGAATATTATAGTTTACACTTTTGATAATCACGTTGCATACATAAATATTTTGACACATTTCGTGTTATATTAAAAAATTATATATAAAGTATTTTGTTTGTCATTTATATATCGCACACTAAATCATAAAGAGTCAGATGCTGAGTAGTTGCAAACAACTGTTGATACTGTACAAATGACGCAAACATGTGACATAAAAACAAGCATAACGATATTTTATATTCTTCAAGAAGACTGTATTGCAAAAGAAATTGTTGAGGTCGTTATAGATTTCTTCAATTAACTGGTTTATAAAAAAGAAAAGGCACTTCTATAATTTTGAGTTGTGACTCTTTATGATTTAGTGTGCGATATATTAAATACATGTAAACACTTAAGTATGGAACTAAACGTGTGGCAAACCTTTAACTGATGGCATAAAATCTTCCACAGGCTCATCAAAATTTCATAAATGACACTTTATAAGATATGACATTTTAATGCCTTTCGATAGAGAAAAACATACCGCCCTAAATATTTGTTTTAATTAGAAACTCTACATGTCGAAAAAACTTGACGTATTAGGTTAATTTCTTAACCAATATATAGAAAATGTTAACAGTATTTTGTCTCTCCTGTAAAATTTTTATTGAAGTGAGTTAGCAGGTCTGCACTCTAAGACGACGATATCTTACGATAATCGTTTATTGTAACCATTATTTGAATTAATCAATTTTAAAGTTAAATATAACCTTTTTGTCATTTCTCCTATAATTGTTATGTCCCTGGTTATAACATTTTATTTTTATTGCTAAAATAATATTGCCCGCAAGATAGATCATTGGGAGAATTACGTCCAAATAAAGTTATATGTACATGTATGGAAGCATTTATGTATTTAAATAATTGTTTGTCTTATACGTATATGTAGAATTGGATTTCAAAACTCGCTACATGCAAGGTTAAAAAACGTTTAGTCCTTATTTACACTAAGCAAGTATTATTGCTAATGTGATTAGTTTGTCGGTGAGAGATACTAGGGGAACATATAAGTTTCTTTTCCCCTCGTCTCTCTTTCCTAAAAAACTAATCAGCTTAGCAATAAGACTTGCTGAGTGTAAATTAGGACTTAATAAAGCAAGTCTGTCATTTACAGTTATGTATATTCGTTATTTTGTTGAATAGGCACATACATAGTAAATTTTGGCAAAAAAAATATTTTACTTAAACCATATACATACATATGTATAGCAGCACTACTTGGCAACGGAAAGTACGACAACTACACAAAGCAAAAACAAGAGTTACACATTAGGCTTGTTATGGTGCAAGGGACGAGTTTTGTTCTTTTCCACGTAAGCAAGAAGTTTTTTTCTCACTAGACAATGCAAAAAAAGAGTTTTGGAAGTCCTTCCAAAGTTTAATGTAATTTTCAGTAATCATTGAGCAATTTGCTTGTTATTTGTCAGAAGTTACTGCTATGGTGATTTTATTATATACATGCAAGTAATGTACATACTTATGTACATATGTATTTAGGAATAGAGCGCTGTAAATAAAATTACAAAAAATTTTGTTTGCGTAATATCTAAAATTTGGATTAGTTTTATCCCTGTAAAATGAATTACTATTCCGGCAACACTGAATAGAATACAAGATTAAACCAACACAAGAACATTGCAGACGGACGACGCCATGCACTCTTTATACTTATCTATTGACAATTTTAAGCTAGGATTGCCAACTTTTACAAATGTAATGTAAAACCCTTCTTCTTGTATTAAGTTTGGCAATAAAGTGTGGAAAAAAATTTCTACAATTTTTTAACCTGTTTACATATGTATGTACATATGTACGTAGAAAATAAAAGAATATTGTTTTTGTTGTATTTATCCTTTCTTGAATTTTAGCGGTAATTGCGGAATTTAATGTTATGGATTTGCAAATTGTAGCCAATGTATTCTAACGAGCTTTATTTTACTACATTTTATAGTTAGGAAGTAAAGAAAACTACTCGTAACCAATTTTGCCATTGAAAATGTCAAATTACACACACACACACAGAAATGCGATAAGCAAGGTATTTTTAAGCAATTTGACGTTAAAAATCAGACAATATTATGGTTTCTAGAGTATTTATATCAAAATTAAATTTCATTTTTATTCGGCAGTCTTAGAAGTTAATAAATCACAATGTTATAATATTTTATTTAAAAGTATTGCAATATTTAACCTAATAATAAAATAAAAATACCACGGGCTTCAGTTAAAATTTACACGAAAATCTCTTACATATAAATATTAAAATTCATTGAAATGCGTTTATTTAATTTGGTAAAAGTTCAATAAAAAAGTTAAAATGATATTTTTGCTTGTTTTGTTGACTAAACAATGCATTTTTTAGCTTATTTAATATATTAAAAGTTATGTGTTTTACACAAATACATACATTTGTATATATACATACATATATGTAAACATATGTAAATTAAAGCTAATCAATAAATAAAAATATTTTATTACCCCTCTGAAACTAAAGATCGATATTTTTAAAGAGGATTCCCAAAACAATTAAGGGATCTAGAGATGACCGTTCACGTATAGGACCGTGTCTAAAATAGGTACATTTTTATATTTTTTTTTGGAATATTTACGTATTTTTTCGCAAGGCAATTAATTAAAAAGAGATACTTCATCTGATTGATTTTTCAAGCCGCGTCCAATGGTGCATTCAACTTTACTGTTCGTGCCATCAGCAATGTATTATTCCATTAAAACTACGATTTTTAAGCATCGTTGTAGCCTGTGCTACTTATATTAAAATAAATTCTTTAATTTGTTTAACTATTATTTGACTCATTTGAGTCATTCTTAACTTATTTTTGTTAAAAGTTTTCCCAAAAAATTCCCTCAAGACCTTCCAACAGAAATAAGTTAACAATGACTCAAGTAGTTTGGCGTTTGTTAATATTTTTTATAACGATGTGCGCTAGGCCGTGTAAAATTTTATTTTTGCAAAATTACTAAAAAAAAAGCTGTAATCCTAATATACATACATATTTCAATATTTGGAACTTAAATGCATTGTTTTTTGTTGTAATAAAGTACCTATAACACTAAAGTACCTAAAACACTCTAAGGCACATACTTATATGTATATGTAAATATATACTATATACATACACACTCGGGATGGGCAAAAAATATCGATATATCGTAATATCGATATTTGCGAAAATAAATATCGATATATATCGCCAATATTTCAAAAACCGATATATCGATACATCGATTCTTATATACGAGTATCGGGTTTCGATATTTTTAAGAGATCTACAAATTTTAGCTGGTTTTTAACTTTACGATATTGGCATCATTGCTAGCGATGCGAAGAAATAAAGAGTAATTTCATAACAAGGCTCATCTATAAGGTGACCCCACTAAGCCAGGTGACTTTTATTTGTTAACTAAGCTGAAAATCAAAAAAAACATAAATAAAATAAAAACATTTCGAAATAAACTGTGATTGTGCTTTAAGAATTAAAAAAATTTAATTTTTACCAGAAAAACAAAAAATTATATTTAAATAGAACAATGGACGAAGCAAAACTCATCACTTTTGTGGAAAACTGTGACCATTCTGGGAAAAAATAATCATAAACATAACAAATGGACGATGCAAAACTCATCAATTCAGTAGAAAACTGTGACCGTTCTGGTCAGAAACAGCTAATTTATTACAGAAAAAGTAGGTATTAAAATTTATAAATAGAACGGCACAGCACAGAACAGAACAGCAACATAAAGTAAAAACTAAGGAAGCGTTAAAGAGCTGCAGTAGGTTACGTATAACTTAACATACGTAGTTCCTTTGAATTAAATTTCTTAAAGTGACTAATTGTGCATTCGAAATGAATGCAGTTTTTCACAAATTATCCTATAATACAAATTAAACATACAGATGATGGATAAATTTATTTCCTTTTTCGATACCAATATCAATTTGGGTTTTCTCCACTCATGGAGTTCATTAAGTTTTAAGTTAGTTGTTCGCGATTTCTTTAAATATTATTGTTTGGATGCAAAGTGAATATTTCTCGTATTCCGCAATGATGAACAATGATTAACATCATTACTTATAAAAATTATTAAGGCTTTCTAAAGGCTTAATCAGAAAATTTTTAATGGAAATATTTTTGAAAAACCCTTAAAGCCCATAAGGCAAAAAATATCGATATATCGAAATATCGATATTTTCAAAAAATATATATCGATGCTGTTCAAAAATATCGATACGATATATATCGATACATTTCTTTCATTTGCCCATCCCTAACTACTACTGATGCGAAGAAAAAAAGGGAAATTTCATAATAGCATCCCAGCCGAATTTATAAGGTGACCCAACTAAGGCAGGTGACTTTTTGGATTGTGTGGGTATAAACCTAAAGGCGGAATTTGTTTTTACTTTCTGTACTGCTGCAAATCAGCTGACTCTTTTTGGTTTATAGAAATCATATACAAGCCGTTAGTTTTTCATTTTCATTCTGTTATGTTTTGGTTCAACATGTGAAAATAAAAAAAATGTTAATTAATTGTAAGTGGCAGCATAAACAAAATAAAAACATTTCGAAATAAACTGTCATTGTGCTTTAAGAATTTAAAAAAATTTTATTTTTACCAGAAAAACATAAAATTATATTGAAACATAACAATTCGTGTTTTTCATACGGGATTTCCCGGGATCCCGCACATTTTCCTGGAAAGAAATCCCGGGAAATTTATGCGGGCAACTTTAGTTGGTAAAAAAAAATGTACAAACTTTAGTTGGTAAAAAAAAAATGTACAAATGTACACATTCCTCGATGAATGTCGTTATTCACTTTATGAATGCGATGGTACAATAATAAGGTGATGGCAGTAGAACTATAGCTAAAACTTTACAACAATTACGGGCGGGAACTGAATTTGTATTATTTTTTTGACTAATGCGTTTATAAAACGTTATTTCCAGGGAAATGAAAAAGTCCGGGAAAAGAAAAACTCTAATAAGAATGGACGATGCAAACCTCATCACTTTAGTGGAATACTGTGACCGTTGTGGCATAGAGTACTAACTAGAGGCGACACCAGCGAATTGAAGAGAATTCGCTTTACTAAGTTCTTGCGGTAGAGACAGCAAATATGACTAATTTCTATGCCTTTCTCTATCGCACCATCTTAGTAAAATGTCATTTAGTTATTTACAAAATAAAAATTTTCTTGGCAGGAATTGGCGCAAATTGGATAAAAAATGATTTTGCGCCAAAATCCTTGCCAAAGTTGGTAATATGTGGACAAAAATTGGTAGATTATCTTGTCCACATATTACCAACAGTGAGAAAAGTAAACAAAACAAAAGTGATGGTGAAAAAAACACGGATTACTGGGAGCATCACACAGCAAAAGTAAAAATGTAAGTATATATTTATTGTTTCTTTTACTTATTTATAATAGATTCTAACAATATATACTTAATTTCCAGTAGCCACAGATGCACTATGGGTTGACCCACAGGATAGAAGCTGAATTTGTTCCCGACAGAGCCAACTAAGTAAGTAATTTATATAAAAACGTCTGTGAAAAGTGAATTTTTCAAAGTGAAATTTGAGTGTGGAGTTGTGTACATTGGAAGGGGCAATGGTGTTCTTGTCCCTTCCAATGTACAAGTGCTTTGCTTAACATGTAGTGTAGAAAAGATGTGTTCCGATCAATAAGATCCAAAATACGCTCGCTTTGTATTACTTTTAGAAGGAGCTAAGTAATGTAAACTACACGACTAATGCGTACATGTAAAGTGAATTGAAAGTGTGAAATTTTGTACATTGGAAAAGACGATGTTTGTCTTGTCCAATGCACAAAAACTTTGGTTAACATGCCGACATGAAATGAAGTGTTTGGATCAATTGGAATCCAATTTTGTTCGTTTTTTGCAAGTGCCTTACGCATCCAAGTTTATATGGTTAATGTGGACAGATAAAGTGAAGTGTATGTGTGGAATCTTGTACATTGGAAGGGACAATGATGTTCCTGTCCAATGCACAATAGTAAGGGTTAACAAGACGTATAAAAATGTAGTGTCCAGATCTTTTGGATTCCAAGTGTTCCAAGTTCTTTTTGTTTTTCACAAGTTCTTAACAAAAATAAGTGATTTGTGTCTAAGTTGATTATGTGGAATTTTACACATTGGAAGGAGCAATAATGTTCTTTTCCAATGTACAAATACTTTGGTTAACTAACTGTTTAAGAAAGAAGTGCTTGGAACAATTGGATTCAAAATTTGTTCACAAACAACTAGTTTTTATTACTAATGTGTACATATAAGTGAAGTGTTTGTGTAGAATCTTGTACATTGGAAAGGACAATCATGTTATTGTCCAATGTACAATGACACAGGATAACAAGCCGCAAAAAAGTGAAGTGTTCGGATCAATTGGAATCCAAATATGTTTGCTTTATGTTCTTTTTTTTTAAGTACTTGACAGAAATAAGACTAATATGTGCCTATAAAGTGAATTGACAACGTGGAATTTTGTACATTGGAAAGGACGATGATGGTCTTGTCCAATGTACAATAACACCAGTTTGTAAGTCGCTAGGAAAAGAAGTTTTCCAATCAATTGGAACGCAATTGTGTTAATTTTGTGTTTTTCTTTACAAGTACTTGAGACAAAAAAGAAAGTATTTTTCATTAAATTAAAAGAACTTTTACGGGCTACCGAATACTTTATAAAAGACATTTAACTTTTGTTTTATAGATATATAACCTTAGTTCTATAAATAAAAAGCCCTAAAACTTTTTCCAAAAAATACATTTTTTTAAAACTAAAAATACAATTTTAATAATGCTATTTTTTAATTTTTATTTTATTTACATATGTGAACGGCAAGAAAACCTGGAAGAAACTAAACGAAATATCGCTGCTACAAAAACCATTCGACCCCTAAGAACTAAACTGGAATATTTGCAAGGAAAACAACTTTAGACTTTGGTGGCATGAGTAAAAGTATTTTTATTTGAAGATATTTAAAAAAATTTAGTTAATTACATCAGTAAATATTCTAATTTTGTTTTTGTTTACAATGTGTGTAGTGTAGTTCTTTTTGTAACAGTTTCAAATGATTAAAAATTATATATTTATGCAGTTACTAAAAAAATTTAATAATGAAAATAAGAAAACAATTCCAAAATTGAACATATAATTTATTTTTTTTAAGATTTTATTACTACAAATTGAGGTGAGTATACGCTCAAGAAATGAAGACCTTTTTTGATTTGGATCGCCTATTAAAATAACATATTTCTGTACTGAATATTATTTCAAGATAATACAAAAGTTGACAAAAATCATTTGTTTTTGTAAAAAAGTTATTACTTTGAGTCTAAGATATGTTTAATAACACAATTCCACGATTGTTCCACTCTTAAGAAATTAGTAAGCAATTCGGATAGGTATAAGGTACTAAGATTCAGAAAAAATATTAAAAATTTTCAATATAAAATTAATTTAAACTTTGAGATTATTTATGATTATAACTATTTTATAAATATCCCCTTTCTTTCTAAAAACTGACACAAAAAGACATGATTCAATTAAGCTTATTATTAGTATAACTGGTAAATAAATAAACTAATCCAATTCACTTTTGCGATGTAACTTTCTTTAATGATGTGTGCATCTGTAAGAAAAAAGTTAATTAATAAATGTACATTCATATATATTAAAGTAAAAAATACCTTGACCTCGAAAAAGATTCTAAATTTATAGCGTGTACTTCTGATTTCAATTGACCCTTATGATTTTGATTATCTGGAATTAAACAATGACAATTAATATATCAAATACTGAATTATTTATTTATTCAATGGATGTAATAATTACTTTTCAAATGAAACTTACCGTTTTGATGCATATCACCAGATTTTACAGGTGGCCCGGCCAAAGCAATATAAGGTGCTGGAATAGTTTGCTGGCCAGTTATATCATATCCGCACATGTGCAGGTCAGCGTGGTGTTATACGTATTTTTGTATACACTTGCGGATCCAAAAACAAAATTGGCCGGGCCCCATGTAAGGCACAAAGAAACTCCCAACAGCATTATGTTCTATTACTTGGCCAAGTTGTTGCATGGACCGTATACCGCACTTCTGATGCATATATTGTGAGTCCAGACGAGCTTTATTTTCGTGGAGCTCATGCTGATTGTGTTTTGTCAATAGTTTCTTGGCCAGCTATTACTTCAGGCAACATACCATTGATCTTACTAGCCAAAAATGGATGCAAATGTCTGTCTGGGTATAAACGTTCGACCAGTATAGTAACAAAGAGCACTAACGATTTTCTGGAATAAACGGTGAGAACAATTAATGTTTCAAATACTGAAATATTATTCATGTTAGACACACAAAAGCGTCTAGCTGCATTATATTAGAATACTTGGCCAAATTGTTGCATGGGTCGCTTAACGCCCATGTGATGCACATATTGTGAGTCCAGATGAGCTTTCCAAACTTATTTTCGTTGAGCAAATGCCGATTTTCTTATGGGGAAGGAACTTGCAAACGTATCCTTTCTCCATATATGTAAAAACAACATGCACAACTTTAGCAATTGTTTTATTTGCTACATCTTCCGAAGTGTACAAAGCCGTTTGCTTTAGATGAGTCTCCATCATCGGTAGTAACTTTGTGGCTACATACCCATATTTCCAAATTTCGGGAAAGTAACACAATGCCCTTATCCACTTTTTTTGTAAACACTTTGTAATTACGAAAGTTTTTTACATTATTTGGGCAACAATTTACAGTCAGTAGTTGAGGAAGCCCACTGACCATCAATTACACATCTTATTATATCAAAAACACATCTATTTTCAACAAAAATTAAATTTTTACTTAAAATTTTTCACTTTTGAACAATTTTATTTTCTACTTTTTTAAGAACATATGTTTGCAATATATAGCTTTTGCTTTTTATGCATGTAGAAAACAATTTTTTCTCTCACTTGCAACAACTTAGTAAAAATTTAAAATTCACACCAATCAGCTGTTATCGCGATTTTTCATCACTCACTGGTGGGTCTTCTGGTTCATATTCTGTGGTTGTGGTCCGAAACAACAACAGAAAGTAAAGACTAATGAAGTCTTAAGGAGCTACAGTAGGTTACGTATAACTTAACATAAATAGTTTTTTTGTATTAAATTTCTTAAAGTGACTAATTGTGCATTCGAAATTAATGCAGCAAAAAATATCGATATATCGAAATATCGATGTTTTCAAAAAATATATATCGATACTGTTCAAAAATATCGATACGATATATGTATATCGATACATTTTTTTCATTTGCCCATCCCTAATACACACTAACATGGTTTTAAGGTATAGCTTTCAATTATTTATGTATTTAAAATAAATATTTTAAAATTTTCGATGGAAAAAAGTGGTTACAAATCCTGTTCGTTACCTGCTAACACACACGCATTATTATTATTATTAATAAAAAAGAAAACATAAAACTTTGGGAAATCCCACAGCCCATTGTAAATGCATAAAATTTAAGTACCCAATTACTCTTAAAATCTAAGAGTATAATGGTAAAGAAAACATTCGACTTACAATTTATATTGAAAAAACAAAAACAAATTTTCATATTTCATTGTTGTTTTTTGAATACAAATTGTAAGACGAAAGTTTTATTTCGCAGTTCGGAAATAGGCCATATATACAAAAAAGTAGGATTAATTCTTGTCTTCCCTTTTTTTTTACCGAAATTAGCAAGAAAAGTGGGATAAAATTACCTGACTAAAGGTTGGCAGTCCTGTAGTTAAAAAAAAATCTATATATGAAGTGCACAGTGGGCAGTTAAAAGCAAAAAATAAGTGCGAAATTGTACGGATAATGCATTAAACACATTCACCACAGCAGGCTACACGAACACACGACTTCAAATGCCGCTAGCAGCATTTGTCGCCTCGTAGCCAGCTACTTAATTATTTTGGAGACGGCAGCAGCACCATCTGCAGCTGATATTCAAGTACAAATACATAGTTCAGTATTGCCACTTTCATATATTTTGCATTTATAAAAATTAATTTTTCTTTTAAAATGTACTTATTTCACATAAAAGTACAATAATGAATCAATTTATTCTTTACATCAATTTTTGGATATTGTTTCTAATAAATAGTATGAAATAATTGTACGATATCATTCATTCACAATTTTGTATTATACTGGTAACACTGCATTTGCTCATTGTAGCCAGAGAAATAGAAATTAGTTTAAAGTTGGCGACAGCTACAACGGTGGTCGTGCAGTCGTGTAGCCTGCTGTCGTTGAAATAATTGTTACCATAAGAATGTGTGTATTCTATTTTTGACAGATTGTAGCCCGTAGCCTGCTGTGTCGAATGTGTTTAATGCATAACTAAGACTTTTCGTGTTTTTAATAATACATACATACATACGCACATGTTTTTGGAAATTGGAAATTGTTGCAATCAAAGATATCCCGTAGATTAATAAAATTAGAGAATTTGTTTTCAAACGGCAGATTTTGAACATAATATAAAATCAGAAAGTTGAAACTAATGACATTTTGGGGTTTCAAGTTCGTATTCAAAAGTAGAAATTGATAATATGCCTGACTTATATGTTCATAATTCGTATAGCCGACACATGTAAGCAAACGATTTTAAACAATACAGTGTTTAATATCAGTTGTGGCTATCTTGGTAATATACATACATATGTACATATGTATGTATCTACTTAAAAGTATTAATAGCATTCACGATATTCTTCAAAATATATATATAGGCAACGAGTTAGAATATTTGCAGTATGAAAGTGTTGTAACTACTCTTCAATACGAAACATAATATTTTATATAGTACCTAAGTTGGCTTTTCAAATTGTATACTAAGATATTTCAATTGTATGTCAAAAGAAGAATAAAAACTTTTGTTGAGTTCAGTTGAATTTGAATATTTATAAAATAACGTTTTTTGGAAATTAAATACTTCATTTGGCGACGAGTTAAGCAAAGAATCTATGCATTATGAATCCTCAAGATTTGCAAAGGTTTCTACATCAATTACAAGAATCAAATCAGCAGTTTGTAAATGGTCTGATGGATGAAAATCAGCGAAGAATGTCCAGTATTTTACAATCATCAGTACCTCACACTTCGGTTATATCTTCGTTTAGGATGTTTTGCAAATCAACAGATAGCTGGTCTACGTATCTTTTACAATTGGAGCAACATTTTATAGCGAATGGCGTAAGATCTGATGAAATGAAAAGGGCATGTTTGCTAAGCTGTATTGGTAATGAGTCTCTTGAACTTCTACAAAAAATATTTGATGCTAAGGTCGAACAACAAAGTTATCATGTTATAATTGCGAAATTGAATGAAACTTTTATTAAAAAGCAACATATTCTTGCTGCAAGATACAAGTTTTATAGGACAACAATGAAAACAAACCAGTCTTATTCGGAGTGGGTTGCCGATCTTAGAGGGGCAGCGAGAGAATGCATGTTTCAGTGTGAGAAAACTGATTGCTCTCACTCGTATGTGGATAATAAAATTCGTGATATGTTGGTGATTCATACACCACATGATAAAGTTCGATCTGCAGCTTTACAGAAAGCTAACCCTTCATTGGAAGAAGTTCTTCAAATAGCTTGTATATATGAGTCAACCATGAACACCTGCTTAGAACTAAAAGGTCAAGAATCAGATGAAGTTTTTGCAGTACACAATTTAAGAAAAATTCAGAACAAAAATGTTGATGAAGCCAAATTAAGGTCCTGTCCTTATTGTGAGAAAAGCCATAATCGAAAAGATTGTTTTCATTATAAAAATAAAACTATTTGCAATGTGTGTTCGAGGCCTGGACACATATCAAGTGTGTGTATGTCTAAAGATGATTCCTATAATACCAAATTATCCAGGAAAAGTAATTTTAAACGACAAAATCAAGGTAAGGTAAATTCAGTATCACTTAGTGATGAATCATTTGAATCTATTGGACTGGCAGACATTTTTACATCGGATGAAGAAATTTTTAATACAAACATGCCTGGTAACCAAAAGATTTTTCTGAATATTTTTATTAATGGGGTAGAATGTGTTTTCCAAGTTGATACGGGAGCGACCTGCTCATTAATAGGTCTGTCAACTTATCACCGATTAGGCAAACCGAAATGCGTACCTACGAAAAAAATGTTAAGAACTTATGGTGGCAATCTTGTTTCTCTCAAAGGAATATCTCAAGTTTGTGTCAGGTGGAATAATTCTTCTCAGCAATTACCTCTCTATGTTGTCGACAGCGAAGCAGCAACAAATATTTTAGGTCTAGATTGGTTTGACAAACTCAATTTTGAAATCAAGTTTTCTTCATTAAATCCAGTGTTCCAGTGCAACTCATCTGATAATTGTTTAATAAATAACAGTCTCTTCGAATCACTTAAAAGTATTGTTAGTTCTCACAACAAATTATTTTCTTCCGATCTCGGTCAGTGCAAAACTTTTAAAGCAGAAATTAAACTCAAGACTAATGCTCAACCGAAATTCTTCAAGCCCTACAATATTCCATTTGGTCAGCAGGATGCTGTTAGGGTTGAGTTGGACCGTTTAATGTCTATAGGTGTTATCAAACCTATTAAGTCCAGTGAATGGGCTGCACCAATCGTAGTGATTAAAAAACCAAATGGTAGTTTAAGAATCTGTGCCGATTTTAAGGTAACCTTAAATTCACAAATTGAGGTGGACAGATATCATATTCCTAGAATTGAAGAATTATTTCATAAGCTGCAAGGAGGCCAACTATTTAGTAAAATTGATCTAAGTGAAGCTTATCTACAAATAGTGCTATCAGAATCTTCAAAAAAATTTATGGTGGTAAATACGCCTTTTGGATTGTTTCAATACCAACGAATGCCATTTGGTGTCTCAAGCGCTCCAGGTATTTTTCAAAGATTCATGGACGAATTAATTTCGGGCATACCTGGTTGTGCCGTATATTTAGATGACATAATAGTCACAGGTCGTAATAATGAAGAGCACATTAAAAATGTTAAGCAAATTTTTGAACGATTAGAATATCATGGCCTAAGGTGCAAAGAGGATAAGTGCTATTTTGCACAAACTAAAATTGAATATGTTGGACATATTATAGACTCAAATGGCATCATGCCATCTGAAAGACGTTTGGATGCAATTCGTTTAATGCCACATCCCAAAAATTTAAAAGAGCTAGAAGCATTCATTGGGAAGGTGAATTATTATAATAAATTTATTAAGAATTTCTCTACCACAGCAGCCCCCTTAAATCAGTTAAGGAAAAATAATACTAAATTTGTTTGGTCTAAAAATCAAGAAGAAGCTTTTCAATCCCTCAAACATGTTATCATGGAAATTTCAAAACTGGTTCATTATGATGAAAATTTACCCATTATACTTGCTACTGATGCATCTAAATGTGGTATTGGAGCTGTATTATCTCATCGATATCCAGATGGGACCGAAAAACCTATATCATTTGCATCAAAAACGCTGAATAGTAGTCAGTGCAAGTACTCTCAAATCGAAAAAGAGGCACTTTCAATTATTTTTGGTGTAACTCGTTTTCACCAGTATATTTATGGTCGTCATTTTGAGTTGACTACAGATCACCAAGCTCTCACAACATTATTTCATCCTCACAAGAAACTACCAATTATGACATTACATCGTCTTCAACGTTGGGCTATCGTTTTGCAATCGTACGACTATGATATTCGTTATAAGAGTACAACTCATCATGGAAACGCCGATGCCCTTTCCAGACTTCCTATTGGTGAAGATATTGAATTTGACAATCAGGAAGAAGTTATGCTTGATATTGGAAATATTTATGAATTAACCGTAAAAGAATTTCCTGTGGATGCAAGTGTCGTCGCAGAACATACAAAAAGAGATCCTATTTTGAGAATGGTATTCCAATATATCATTGAAGGATGGCCAGATCATTTATCGAAATCAGAAGGTGAATTACAACCATATTTCTCGAGGAGATTATCCTTATTAGTACACGATGACGTAATTTTATTCAATACTGAACATACGAGGGTAGTTGTCCCAGTATCATTACGCAAACAAATTCTTCACATGATTCATGAAGGACATTGGGGTAAAAGTAGAATGAAGCAAGTAGCCCGCCGATATGTTTGGTTTCCGAATATTGATGCGGCGATTGACAATATTTCTGAAAGCTGTACCACATGTCAGGAATCTGGCAGTAATCCGAAACGGACATTCTCTTCATGGCCAGAAGCAACTCAACCTTGGGAAAGAGTTCATATTGATTTTGCGGGTCCCTTCTTTTCCCAAATGTGGTTAATAGTAATTGACTCGTTTTCACAATTTCCGTATATAAAGGAAATGTCTATGGCAACTTCATCTTCAACAATTCATGTTCTACAAGATATATTTTCAATTGAAGGTCTTCCAAAAACGATTGTGAGTGACAATGGAAGTCAATTTACATCTAAAGAATTTAAGGAATTTTGCCAACGTAATGCAATTGATCATATTACTAGTGCACCTTTTCATCCTTCATCGAATGGTTTGGCTGAGAGAACTGTTCGAACTTTTAAAGAATCTTTTCGTAAAATAATGACAGATAAGCAAGACAAGAACAGAGCTATTTTTAAATTTTTAACTACATATAGATCGACTCCAAATACTTCGACAAATAAATCTCCATCAGAACTTCTCCATGGTCGACAGCCCCGAACTATATTATCTGCGTTATTTCCTTCAAGTCACTTGAAATGTGACAGTAAAACCAAGTTCAAAATTAATGATCTTATATATGCAAGAAATTTTGGTGGAGGACCAAAATGGATAAAAGGTGTGGTCAATAATATTAATGGGAATATGATGTATTCCATAAAAACAAAATTCGGAACTGTAAGAAGACATCAAAACCAAGTAAAAACTAGAATTGAGTCAAATGTTGAGAAATCAGCAACAGAAAGAGATGTAGAAATAGATTTTCCTAGTAATATCTTTATTCCTACAAGCGATGTTCCAAATGATTTAGCGTTACCTAATAGTGAGTTACCACAAAATTTCAACCAGCAGTCCAACCCGTTGTCTTATCAACATTGCCAAACAGGAGTTAATGGAACGGGGGATAATTTAAATCAACCAGCAACAGAACCAATAACTTCGGAATCAAAATTGCGTCGCTCCGTTCGCACTACAAAGAAGCCAAGAAGATTTGACCCCTATTAAGTCTGGGGGAATGTTGTAACTACTCTTCAATACGAAACATAATATTTTATATAGTACCTAAGTTGGCTTTTCAAATTGTATACTAAGATATTTCAATTGTATGTCAAAAGAAGAATAAAAACTTTTGTTGAGTTCAGTTGAATTTGAATATTTATAAAATAACGTTTTTTGGAAATTAAATACTTCAGAAAGTGTGTAGAATTCCGTCGGCTATTATTGCTATAAATTAAAAATATTTATTAATCATATGAGTGAAGGTGGATTAATAAGCAAACCGTAAAATTCGTTAAAATTAAAGGTCTTATATATTTTTATATTTTATATTTTTTTATATTTTCATTAGCATTCACAAATTTAGACAATAATTAAAAAAATTTAAATTTCGCTTTCAAAATTTATGGAGAAAAATTATAATTTGTTCCACTGTGATGTTTCCCAGTTTTTTGCTTGTTTTTTTTTTTTCTTTATATTTTTCAGCCAATAGCAATGCATTATGCGTCAACAAGTACCGTAATCCTTTAATAGATGCATACATACATATCTGTATCATACCTGATCGATGGTAGCCAGTGCTGTCAGATTGATTTTTAGCCACAGCGCGGACACATTTGTCGTTTATCGTCAATATTATACAACATTAAGGGCTAATAAATCAGTCAATGATTATTTGTATTTTATTTTTAAATCTTATTTAAACACAAAAATTTGTTTCTCACTGCACAATTAAATCAAACTTAAACAGCCAACACTGTAGATTTAAGTGTTGTTTAAATTTTACAAACACACCATATGTTTTGTGCATGTGTGTGTTTTTTGAAGGTACGTACATGAACATCATGTGGTCATATTAAAATGAATTTCGTTTAATTTTAGCAAATGTACAACAAATGTAACACATATTTTCATATCATGAAATATATAAATAGAAAAATGCATTCTGATGCTCTTTTTGTATCATAAAATGTGTTTTTTGCTATTTCACTTTTCTGCAAATTGATAAATCAACTTTCTTGTTTATATTGAACAGCTGTTTTTTGGAAAGCTTTCCATAATATTGTAGTGCTACCGTACTTTCAACTTAATTTGATAATAACTTTAATTAACCACTGAAAAAATGAAAGTGTATTTAAACACATTTTAATTTTTAATGAAAATTAACTCAAACTATATTTAAATATTCACTGATTTATTAGCTATAAATATTAGCTACACAACATTTTTTATTTAAAACATAATTTTATATATTTTTAGGTTTTTAGAAAAATGTGGTTCATTTTAGGAAATATTCGTTGATTTTAGGGTACCAAATGCTTCGTAGATATGTAGTAGATGTGATATTTTTTAATTTTACGAAATATTTGTTGTCTGCAAACAAAATTTTGTATCTCAAATTTTTTTTCGTAAATTTAAGAAACACAATGTTAATAATACAAAATACATAAATTAGTGAATCATGAAAAGCAAGATTGTGTTATATGCGAAATTTTGTATAAAATAAAAAAATACGTGGAATATAAAAATCTTCAAAAAATTTATATATCCTTGGAAAATAGTAAATTAATCTTTAATTCCTAGAATTGAAGGTTGTAATAATTATGAAAATAAAAAGATACCTTAAGGGAAGTTGTTACAGCCTCTGCATTCTTCATACGTCACATACATACATATACATACATGAATATTTTGCAATGAAACTCACGAATCAAACTGGGAACACAATTGGGACGAAGACGAAGTTTTCATTGCGAACTTTTGTCATGGAAAATAAAATATATTTGTTCATATTAAAATTAACACAACGCCTCCATAAAACGAAATTTGTAGAGCGTGACGAGCTCTGCGATAGATTTATTTCTATTTTGTACACCGACGAACTATGAAATACAAATTTTCTCTCTCTCTGGCTTTGTAAATGCTTCAAACAACTTTATAAATTATAACAGCTGAATTCGTTGAGTAAATTCGTCGTTATTGTGTTTCACACGACGAATTTACGCAGCAAACTCTGCGTGGACGAAATTCGTCGTTCGTACCAGTTGTGTTCCTAGCATGAACCATGATACAATAATATAAAGGTACTACCATGATACAATTATACTAGGTACATGCACGACTACAACAATTGGAATTTTGTTGTATTTGTTGGTATAAACAAACGATAAATTGTCAGAAACAAATGTCTTTTGTTTATAAAAATAGCAATTACAGGGTAACTAAAGTACAATTGCAGACGCGGCCTTCCTGCATGTTTCAGTGTTGCCAATCTTTGTGTAGTTAAATAGTGTGTAATTTCTACTCAATTGTGTAGGCCATGGAATTAAATTCTTGTATAATCTGTGTGTAATTCTACTTTTGGTTCTATTTTTATTTATTTTTCTTTTAATTTTAACCTACACAAAACACGTGTAGTGTAATTTTCTTCAATGGGTAATTGCAGACACAGCTTTGTGTAAATTCATTGGCAACACTATAAACATTTTATTCACACACATACACTAACATTTTTCCAGCTTGTAAACAAAGTTTGACATTTATCTGCAATGTATACAGTAACAGTCTGGGCTTGTGCATGTACCTGTTATAATTGTATCATGGGTACTACCACATTTGACGTATAAAATTAATTTTGACTTTTACCAAAATTGTTTGATTGCTGTTTTTTTGTTAAGAGAGAGGAAAACGTTGCCACACGAAATTACGGGGAACTTTTTTTTAGGAATGTTTTTGGAAATGTGTAATTTTAAGTTTAGAAATTATGGTTTAATACACATTTTTTTAAATGTTGTATTAATTGGATACGTGGATAACGAAATATGCATGTGTATAATATGATGTAGAATGGATGAGCGTGTTTCATGCATATAATACACATTTACATACACTTCGTGTGCAAATTTATTGCAGCTTACAGTAAGAATTAATGCTTTTTTGATGGGCTACATCTGAATAATCTGAACAAAAAAAGACATGCAAAAGAAATAGTTAATGCATGGGTTCTATTGCTAATGAATTGGTTCAATTTAGGTGCAGAACGCATGATTTTAACACAGGCGTGTCATTGACGAGCATGGGCTAACATTTAGCAAAACTGCTCATCATTCCAATGAGTGCTTAGAACCCATGATACGTTTATTCGTTTATATATACATACATATGTATGTTTAAAACAGAGCATAACGAAGTGCCCGCGGGTGGCCTTTTGCTTATAATTTTAGCCTCTAAGCAGGCATACTCTGATGATTGTACTCGTATTTGAGGCAAACAGCTTTGAAAGCTGTTAAGTGTGCTGTTGTTTCCTTGCAAATTAAGAGGAAGCATTGTTCTCGCCGAGATCTGATTGGCAATTGTGCTCTCGTCGGTGTGAAAGCTCAATAGCTCTTTTAAAAAATTTTGCACATTGTGCATATGACTTGGACGCACCTGATGTAAAGCAATAAGCCAGAGTAGTACGAAGAGAAAGTCCCACTCTTGATTCAGAGGCTTTTCCGTTGGTAATTTCCTTTGAATTGTTTATGCTGATGTAATTTTTTTTATAATTATAATTTAAATACATATTCTTCAATATTTTTCAATAAATAAAAAAGAACGTCAAAAAATTAATAAAAAACTCGGATTTCATAAATTAATAAGGTAGCATTAATTTTGAGAGTAAAAAATTTTCGGCACAAGCGTCAGAAGGATAATACCCCTATCACGGTTTTCAACTTTTAAAATAGTTTGGTTGGGATTGATAAATTTGCATTGCCATTCTCCACTAAATTAACAGTTGACTTTTCAGTTGTGTTTTGGTATCGTCATTTACAACTCAGTGTAAGTTTGGTTGAGAAAAACGTTGAGTATATACAACTGCTTTTTAGTAGTTGGGTCTGTGGTTGTGATTTTCTAATTATAAGTTGGTGCGGTATAAAAAGCAGAAAAAATGGAAAATTTTCAACTAGAAATATTTATTATGCTTAATAACAAAATTTTTTAACAGTTTCAGTATCGGGGGTGCAACATACATAAAAACATTTCTTCAAATGTGATTTTAAGTGATCCAACTTATAACAAAACGTTTCTTTGTTCTGCCAGAAATAACTAAAAAACCCACCAAAATATTTTTTAAGGAATTCGTTCCCTATTTTGATTATTCCTTACCTTGCATTAGGTAGTTCAAGAGGGTTGGAATCACCACGAATTTTTCTTTTGATACGTAGCACATTTTCGTCCTCATAAAATAAATTTACACATATTTTTATCTATTTGGGATGGTTTCTTTGAACTAAAACACTAAAAAAATATATTTTCTAAAACTTTGTGTTTTTAAAATTTACTCACAAATTAAACCATGATAGGGGCATAATATGGCGACGAAAAGAGAGAACGGTTGTACCTTTATATTATTGTATCATGGCATGAACTAAAAACAAATTTTTTATTACAATAATTTTTTATACAATAACAGGAAAATAAATGGGGCATATAATAAAAAGTAAAACAAACCAACAGTTTTTATTATAAGTTTAAATTGTTTTTTGTAAAATTCACGAAACTTGTGTAGGTTTAAGAATAATTTTGTACTGTAAACAAAATGATAACAAAACAAAATTTATTTATTTCACGAAATTTCTAATTTTGTGAGAATGTTTTATTTCTTCCTAAATTCAATGAAATAAACGAAAAATGTGGTACTATATATGCAAATAATTGTAGGAAATCGTTTTTGTATCTAAACGACATTCGTAAAATTATGAAACTTGTTAAGGCCGTGATACACTATCATAGAAAGTCGTGCGATCTACGAATAAATACAACCCTGATATGATGGAGTTTATAAAATATTTTAAAAGACAATAACAATTCTTCACAGAAGGGTTGTACTTTTTTCGTAGATCGTACGACTTTGTATGATAGTGAGAAATGGCCTTTATCCTGCAAAGCTACAAATATTTTAGTAAAATTTAAAAATGTTTAGTTTATTGTACAAAAATTAAATTACGAAAAAGTGTTTCGTATTTTTAAGCATGGATTATTTTGGAGTGTAGTTCATTTATAAAACAGACATACATACAAACATACATACTGTAGTATAAAACATACTAAAAATGAATTACATCAATATGAATCTTATTTTCAGTTATTTATATCCTTACCATGATGCATAAGGCTATTGATGCATCATTATCCAAAATGATAGTTCCAAATTAATAAAAGGAAGTTTTCCCCACTATGTTTTATAAAAACCACACTTTAGAGTCTAAACACAATGTTTGCGGTGCGGTGCGATTTCTCGTTGCGGGAGAGAAAAATAAACACAATACAACGGAAGACGGCTACGGCGATACTTGTCATTGTTTGTTTAAATTTTATTAATTTTTTTGTGGATACATTTTTATACAATTTTCTAAAAAAGTTACTGTTTGTTTAATATTTTGAAATGGAGGCCCTATGCTCCTTATAGGAACGACGGGAACATATATACATACATATATACATATATGTATATAATATTTTGTAATATCAGTAACTAAAAACAAGAAATTAATAACATTTTATACATTGGCAGATATATTTGATATATTTTTTAAACTTTTATATTTAATGACAAAAGTTTTTAAACTACAAAATCATTTTTTTATTCACAATAATGTTGTAAACACCGCCAATTATTCAAAAACTATGGCAACATCAGAAAGAGAAAGAGAGTCAAAATTGAGAGAATAAAAAAGTCCGCAGAGAAAATAAAATAGATTTTAATTTTATACCGTTCCGCACTGCGGTTTTTTCCTTCAAAATCGTATGAAAAACCGCACCGCAATGAATTATCGTTACATTGTGTTCAGACTCTTAGATATAGAAAACAAATCTCTTTTGCATAAATTATTTTATGTTGTAGAAAACCTTCCTTGCGTAAAATTTGCCATGTTTTTAACATTAATCTACATTTTTAGCTAAAATAATCGCAAATGAGTTGAAATATATAAATGAACAAAAGGCTCGTCAAAATTTTTATTTTAAAACAAAGCTTTTGGCGATTTTAGAGACAAATCGTTACATCCGACAGCACTGGCGGTGGTCATACTCTCAATCAAAGTATATTTATATAAAGTATATGCAACGTGCGATTTGTTTGTGTAAAAATAATGGATGAATGTCAAAAACAGATGATTACAACCAGACCTGGGCAACTTGCATTACTTTTCATACGCACTGATTGAAAAACAAAATTTTAGTGAAAATTTAAATTTGATGCTTGTAATTAGGTTTTCGTTTATTTTATTGTAAAGCTATATCTTAAAAAATTGTGATTTTATAAACGGAATATCCTACCGCTTGGAACAATTTAATCAAGTTTTGTCTTTCTCTTGAAAAATTATCAGTCCAATTATGAATATTCCCGGGGAGTTTTTTCTCTTCCCTGTCATTTCTTCCCGGGGAATAATCCTCCTATTCTGAATAGCAGGGGAATAAGCAAATGCGGGAGAGAGGAAAATCTGAAGCAGCTTTTTAATGTTTACATTTTACTCTGCAATAAAGCAAGAGTTCAGCAATAGAAATTTAATAAAAATGTTGGTTTTTCATTGCCAATAAGATAGTACGTTAATATAAATATCTTTTTTGCTTAAATAAAAAATAAATAGACAGCGTAACCATATACAACCATGCAGAATAATTGTATGCTGGGAAAGTGGAGGCTAAAACTGCCCAGGTGCAGATGCGAATGGATTAAATTTCCAATTACTGTATATACAAAGAAAATTGTAAATTTCATAGTTTTTCTTATCGGTCTTGATATTATAGGAAAACAAATCTTCCTTGTACCTGTTATGTGAACTTAAAGGACGCGTGAAATTTTTAGTGTTTTAGTATTTTTTCTATAGGTAGAAGTAGTTCATGTTTTTGAAGTTGATGTGTGCAGGGCTTGGATAAAAATGCCTAAAACAAGAGAGATATATAACATTCCAGTGCTTATTTAAACTTTTTGTTCTAAACAAATGCATATACCATACATATAACATTTATTAATTTGATTTTAAAATTTTTGCATTAATTCCCTTCAAAATGTTTGGGGAGAAAACTCTCAAAAAATTTTCCATCTTCCTCATATTTAGAATACCTACATTTTTCCCGGGGAGTTTTTTCTCCATCTCTCTTATGTTTAGAATACCTACTTTTTTCCCGGGGATATTTTACATATTTAGTTATGTACGTATGTTTTTATTTATGTACACATTTACGTTCCATTTTTCGCCATGTGATTTGGTGCTAGCGCAATATTAATGTATTACTTTGAAGATATTTTAGTTTAATGCCAAAAAATTGCACTATAATTATCAAAGTTAGTTCTAATGTAATAAATTTGCATTTATATTGATTTGGTTTAGTGTGGGAAGATGGTCAATGGATTTGCTTATTTAATGCAAGTCCCAGATCTGCATACAACAAAAAGGAAATGTATGGATAGACAAAACCAAAGTAAATTTATTAATTGATAAACATTTATTACGTGAAATAAGTATAATAAAAGCTACATATTTATTTTAATAATTAAATATAATTATTTTTAAATGTTTTGTAACACCTTTTTTGAGTAAAAATTTATTTCAACTTTTTCACTACACACAATTGTGTATAACAAATCAAAGCAAAACAAAATGGCGCACGAAAATTGTAAACAACTTTTGACATTCATGCATAGACACTACACGAGAAAAAAATTAATCACCTGAGTACTTGCATATACTTTATATAAATTTACTTTGCTCTCAATTTTCTATAATTGGGACAGTGCTATCAACTTTTAAATTTCGAAAACTATGAAAAGCACTTAATTTATATAAACAGATGTACTCAATGTAATTGGGTCTTATTTCGAGTGTCGTATTACGACTTCGGCTACGACAATCTTGTAGTAGACTAAGGAACATTGCAAGATTTTTTCTTCAATCTACTACGAAATCTTCGTAGTCGTAGTCGAAATACGATACTCGTTATCAGGCCCAATATGTTTAACTTTTATGAAACCCACTCATATAGTTAAAAAATCAAATATTAAGGAACATGTATATAGCAAAGATAAAAAAGATCGAACATAACAAGGTTTCATTTCATACAAATATCACAGTCCCTATTTGAAAAAAGAACTTATTTAACAAAAAAAACTGATATAAAAAACATAAAAATAGAAAAATGTCTATTACAATAAGTAAAAAATACATTTAAAGTACTAAAGAGATATAGATATAATCGTTTCTCCGACAAAATCAGGTTTGTTTTCAGGAGAGCAAAAAAACTGTGTTATTTTGAAACCTGTAAATGTTTTTATATAAGTATTTCGTAAAATTAATCTTAAATAATTTTAGATTTGAGAGATATAGCGGAAGTGCCTCAAAAACTACACATAACTCATTTTATTGTTCAGCTTCAAGAGCATTTCTAATAAAATAGTTTTTTATTTTAACACATAACAGTTTATGTTGAATATTTTTTCATAAATATGTAGTATACTTTTGCTAACTTCTGAACCGACTAATATATCATTAAATGATTTGGTGGGTCAATGTATGACACATCAAGTTTTATAATAATGAAATAAACACTTTTTCTGTCAAAGATTTAGAGCCGGACATTTTAAACGCGTACTTTTGTTTCAAATGTGACTTGTTTTATTAACAACTGACTTTAACATTCAAATATTTTACTCAAATTAATTTCGAATGTCACCATTTCGAGTAATTTGTAAAGCACCAAATAAACATTTACTCGTTTTTGAAAATTTCTCGTTTTGAAAACGATTCCGTTTACAGAACATACCCGATCACCTGAGCATAACATAGTTTTTTAAACTTTAAAGTTATATACATTACATTGCTATTTATATAAAAATCGTTATTATTTGTTATTTCATTGATTTCACAACAAAAATTGTATCGTTTCAGACCTTTGTTATATGAAAGCGTTAAACGCGTGCAAAAATATTGTGGTAAACCTTAAAAAATTTATAGAGCTTAAAACCCGTTCTATTTCTACATGTTAATATGGATGTGACAGAACTTGTATGTCAATTTTTACTAAATAGGTTTATATCAACTGAATCCATAAAGACTCAATTCTCTCTCAATTGCATTAATTTAATCATATTCCATATATTGTCTATAACAGACCAAATTTCGCTATTCGACTCTATTTGGAACGCTGATGACATTATAATTATCTCTTGTTAGACAAAACACTTTTTACATTAATTAAATTAAATATTAAAGTCAGAGTTTGATATAGCGCGTATTCCTTGAATCAATTTTCTAACAATACAAAAAACATCTTGAAATGCACAATTTAAATTTTTAAATGACAAGCATGCTCAAAACAAATTTGATTTAAAATTTTTAGTTTAGAGCTCTTAAGGAAAAAAAAATTAAAAACTAATTTAAAAAGCACTGAGCACTACAAGTATCTTCATATTTTTTCGCGTTTAAAATTTTAAAAGCTGACAACATTGCAAAGCGAGTATAATGAGTGATGCTCACAGCCTATCCATATAGCCGCGAAGCACATATACTAACAAAGAATAACATAGTGTATGTGTGGACACAACAGCTCTTGATACATTTTACACTCAAAATATGCTGTTAGTAAATTCAAATTAAACATCATTTCAAACAATATTATTTTGATTTAAAAACCGCACTACTAACCCTATGGTACACGACATGTAGAAAGACACTTATGACGCCAGGAGAATTTCCAACACATTGATTGGTTGCATTATCGGCCTAAAATTTTAATAGTATTTTTGTGTCAAAATCCAAATGTAGGCAGCACTTGTGTGTAAATACATGTGAAGATCTGCTCAAACAAAAAAGTCATTATATAATAATAGATTCTCAGCTATGTTTATTATTTTGACATAACTACATACGTGGTATGTAGCATATGCAGCTTCATAGTGACGTCAATATTACGCCCAAGCTACATGCGCACGTGTTTTTTTATTTGCCGATTACAACAGGCTTTTTTCATGCGAACCGAATGATTTTCAATTTATTTTAATTTCAAATTTCAGTAAAAAAGATTTTTTTTTCTTTTATTTTCAATAGCTAAAAACAACCTGCACATAATTAAAAGTATTGATTTTAAATCGTCTGTTTCAAAATATTTTTCTTCCGATTTGGGACACAAGTATTAATTTGTGTATTAAAAATTTCAACTTAAGCAGGTGTGGCATGTCTACCACTGTTTTTCTAAATAATTTATTATATTGAGTGCACAGAAAATCATCAATATATTGTGGTTTGCTTATTAAACAATAAACAAAAAAGATTTTACATACAAATACCTTGGTAAAAATTTACCTACCTGTAAGATTTACTTTAATTTTAGTTAACAGAAACTTCTTATATATTCAGTTATTGTTGGGCACAAGTTAACTAAGATTGTAAGTACTTATAATTTTAATGTACTCGGTATACGTACATTATTAGCGCTTGTGCGTGTGAGGTTGTACCTTACAGAACATTAAAGTACATTAAATAATGTTTATTTTCGAGCACTGATAAATATTAAGTCGACTGATCATAATTGATTAATATATCCGCCATAATTGGGCAGTCATACATGATTGATATACTGACAATAAATATAATTTTTATTATTTTAATCGATTTTTTTCTTTTAAAAAGTCAATTCAAAACATACAAGTAAATAAAATATTTAAAATTAAAGACAGAAATAAATAAAACCAGCATAGCCTAGGCAGTATCTAGTCCTCGTCACACCTTTTCATTGCCAACACATCTTTCTTTTAACAAATATCTAAAATTTTGAAAAGAAATATATATTAAATAAAATTTTGTAAAATTCTTTTATTCACTATCGTTTTTACTTATCTTCTTTAACACTTTTAAATTTTAATTTTCACAGACAGAACGAATTTTATAAATAATATTTGAGTTATAAAAGTTTTGGCATAAGATGTCCCACTCTAACATATATGCTAGAGTAGAGCAACTATAACTAATAAATAAATCCATAATCACTTCCGATCAAATGACTGTACTATTGAATTCAATGTAAAATTGTTGCAAATGTGTTAGTGAAAAAATTTTGTTTGTGTTAGTTTCAGTAATGTACATATTTCGTGTTGAACTAGAACCTAATGATATAAAATTGAAAAAAAAAATGAGACGCATCCAATTTATAATTTGAAATACCTCTTGTACCGAAAAATCACAGTTGAAGAGCCACATAAGCGTTCAGGTCCTGTACAGTGCCATAATTGCCAAGAATATGGCCATACAAAAACATACTGCAATTTACCCTCTATTTGTGTTGTGTGCGGCGAATTACACGGCACCGCTAGCTGCAACAAACTAAAAGATCAAAGTGATAAAAAATGCAGTAATTGTGGAGGTAATCACTCCGCTAACTACAGAGGTTGTCCTGTGTACTCTTTTGTAAAGAAGACTATGGTGCAAAAACCTAAATTAGCTCCAGCTCAATCAGCAAACGCTTACTCTGCCACTTTTCAGCAAATGAGCCAACCAGTTACTTCCCGTGTATCGTATGCAGGTACTGCTAAGGCTAGTTCTATTCCGACACAAAATGTTTCACCGCAAAATAATTCAACAAATACAAACTCAAACTTTAATTTTAATCGCCTTGAAGCCACTATTGAAAATCTTGTGCAAACTATAAACAATTTTACAACAAATATGACTAGCATGATGCAAGAAATGTTGCGAATGCAGAATACTCTGCTTCAAGCATTAGTTAACAAGCCATGAACACGTTAAAAATATGTTTCTGGAACGCAAACGGCATTCGCCAACATAAACATGAACTTGAGCACTTCCTCACGGAGAAAAATATTGATATAATGTTAGTATCTGAGACTCATTTGACTTCGAGAAGTCTTTTTAAAATTTATGGCTACACTATATATGATACAAAGGACCCTAGAGGAAGGGCTTGCGGTGGATCAGCAATTCTAATAAAGTCAAGACTCAAGCACTATGTTCTTGATAATATTTGTGAAGAATACCTACAAGCAACAAATATTGGCATTGAAAGTTTTTGTTCAAATTTCGTTATATCATCAATTTACTCCCCTCCCAGATTTTCAATCACTGAGAATCAATATGAGGATTTCTACAAATCTCTTGGACTTTGTTTTGTAGCAGCTGGAGACTACAATGCGAAACATACGTTCTGGGGTTCGCGCCTTGTTACACCCAGAGGTCGAGCATTGTTCAACACTATTTCAAAAATGGGCTTGGATGTCATTTCGAGTGGGGAGCCCACTTATTGGCCTACTGACATACAAAAAATTCCGGATGTTATAGATTTTGGCGTCATAAAAAATATCTCTAGGGATTTAATTCAAGTTCAAGCTTCTCTTGATCTCTCGTCCGATCACTCCCCGACGATCATCACAATTTGTAGCCCATTAAGAAGTAACTTACCTGACCCATATGTGAAGATGATCAATCGTGTAAATTGGCTGGGGTTCAAAAAATATCTCAGCAGTCATTGTACGGAAAACATTACGCTTAGAACACCCGATGATATTGAATCGAACATTGCCAATCTCAGCGAGAATATTAAACAGGCTGCTGAACATGCCACTATCTCCCATCCGCAGATTGGGTTTAATAAAATTTATTCTACAGACATTGAACGTCTCGTACGTGAAAAAAGAAGGGCTAGAAGGGAATGGCAACAGCACATATCACCACAAAATAAAATCAGATTTAAAGAGTGCACTAAACGACTCCAAGAGTTGCTCGAATCTGAAAAAATTGCATCTCTTAAAAATTATCTGGAGGGTCTTGATGTCACACCGGCGTCTAATTACTCTTTGTGGCGCGCTGCCAGAAAGCTTAAAACACCCGTTGAGTATAAGCCACCTCTACGCACATCTACCGGAGGTTGGGCAAGAAGCGATACTGAAAAAGGTAAAATATTTGCTGAGCACTTAAAATCCGTTTTTACGCCAAATATATGTACTGGTGTTGCTGATTTGCCGAATATAGTCGCTCTACCCCCTCAACACATAAAGTTTAAGATGCGTGATTTACAAAAATTAATTGCCGAACTCAACCCGAAGAAAGCTCCGGGTATTGATGGAATTAGTAATCAAATGCTGATGAACTTGCCTCGTATTGCAATGAGAATCCTGTTATTCATATTTAATGCTATTTTACGACTGGAAACTTGCCAAGGTTAAAATGATTCCAAAGCCGGGCAAAGATATAACAAAGGCTGAGTCATATAGGCCAATAAATCTACTATCTACAATGTCAAAGCTTTTCGAAAAACTGCTCAAAACAAAATTGTCCCCAATTCTAATTAGTAGTGGGTGCATACCAGACCATCAATTTGGTTTTAGAAGTCAGCATAGCACCATTGAACAAACTCACAGATTGGTTCAATTTATAAGAAGAACTTTTGAGGGAAAAAAGTATTGTTCTGCGCTGTTTATTGACGTTTCCCAGGCATTTGATAAAGTGTGGCATGAAGGCCTAATTTTAAAATTGAAGACTTACTTACCAATAAACATTTTAAATCTTTTGGAAAGTTACATTATTTCCCGTAAGTTCACTGTTGCGGAAGGAGACTTTACAAGCAGGCCTGAAACAATTTCATCTGGTGTGCCACAGGGTAGTATACTGGGACCAGTTTTATATTTAATTTATACTTGTGATATGCCTGTGAGCAGTAGTATCCATACTTCCACATTTGCCGACGATACAGCCTGCCTTAGTATGCATGAAAACCCTGATGAGGCATCCCGCAAACTCCAGGAACACATTAGCCAGATGGAGCTTTGGTTAAACTCAAGGCACATTCACAAGGTAGTAGCGGAAATTCAGCTGAGCTATTTTTTTTTTCAAATTAAAGTTCATCGGAAACTTCAAAAATTTTTTACGAAAGAGAAATTAAAAGAAAATGTTAAAAAAATTCAATATGAAAAATATTTTATTAAAAAAAATTCTGTGAAAACAAATTTATAAATATGAAAAAACTATTAAAAAATTGTGAGAAGTGCTAAACGTTGCAAATGTTGTTAGTGGTAGCTGCCGCGGAGAAATATTTTCAAAGTTATGTGAATAATTTTTATTATTGTTATGTTAAACAAATTCTATTTTTGAAGTTTTTGATGAACTACAACCCATGTTGTTTTTTTCATTGTTGTATTTTTTCATTGTTTTTGTAATCCTGATACTACCTGGAAATGAATCTGCCTTGGTTAAACTTATGGAGAATCAAGGTAAATGAACAAAAGTGTGTTCAAGTAAAATTTACTTTACGAAGAGATACTTGTTCCCCCATTCGGATTAACAATCAAGTTGTTTCTCAACATTCACATGTGAAATATCTTGGTATACACCTTGATCGACGACTTACATGGAAACACCACATTGACTCTAAGTTAACTCAAATGAAACTTAAACTAACTCAGGTACATTGGCTGATTGGTCGAAATTCAACACTTAGCCTAGACTGTAAACTTTTAATATACAAGTCGCTTTTAAAGCCAATGTGGTGCTACGGAATTCAACTATGGGGCACTGCTTCAGCTTCAAATGTAGAGAAAATTCAACGCAGGCAAAATAAAATTTTACGCATGATAACATCGGCTCCATGGTACATCAAAAATTCAAATATACATCGTGATTTGAATATGCCACTAGTGACTGAAGAAATTGCAAAATACGCTGGCAAATATTTAACAAAACTCGAGTCACATCCTAATCCGCTTGCCCGTAATATTTTGAACTTTACTGGACACATCCGCCTAAACTGAGGGACACAATGGCTCTTATTCACAGCACTCCAGATGGGACTTCTTGCAAATACTTTTATTTTTTTCCTTTTGATTATCACTACTTACATATGTATTATATATAACTACTACTAAGCTTATGTCCGACATTGGTCGGGCCTAATTATATTTTTTAGATTTAAGATTTGAATACTTATTGTTAGTTCATATATGAAGATACAATAAATAAAAATCATGCATTAAAAAATTTCTTGTAGGGAACAAACGTAAAGGTAAATAACACAAAACATTTATAAGATAAATATATCGTCGGTTGGTTTCTGGTTTACGGCAAAGTATATTCAAAATATATTATGTCTGCAGCAAACCAGAAACCAACCGACGACATGTATGCACATAATTCATACTTAAAAAAAAAATATCGATTTTATTGTAAGCGACATGTAATCGAAAATATACTTTTTTGTTGAAATTAATGGCGTTTTCTTTTCTGAGCAATATGCTGCATTTATGCTGCCTTTTACATTTCTTTGTGTTCTTTTCTGAAAAAAATGTGTTATTTTAAAAATCAACGCGTTTTTTTTCATGATGTTACCTTTCGATATTTCAGTACTGTAGTCAAAAGGACATTAATTAATAAACTAAAAGTATTAAATATCATATTCTTAAAAACCTTATTTCTAACAAAGAAATCTTTTAATATTTTTAACATCCCGAAAATAAGATACATTGGTAACTCTGATGATGGCAAACAGAAGGCAAATGTTTTCTTTTGCAACTACCTTCATTGCAAAACGCGTTGTCAAAATCGGATTTTCCAATAGCAAAGCGTTGCCGTCGCCTTGCCGCCGCGTTATTTCGCGTTGTCAAAATGTATGGACATGATAACTTTTGACAGCTAAAAAACGCTTGCCGCCCGTGCTTAGGGATGGCTGTGAGTTGTAGTACGGGTTTTCAGATACACGTTACTACAAATCATACTAATTAATTTGAAAGAAAAATTTTAAGGCAATACACACGCGGATTAATGAATAATGTGGTGGATTTATTAATAATAAGTGAATTGCAGTTGAAAAGAATAATACAAAAACAAAAGGGCATGTTGTAGAGAATGATTAAAATAATGTCTTATGTTCTTTTTTTAATTAAAATATCCTCTACATAAAGCTAATTTTAAAACTGAATAATTAATTTATATATCCTCTGCGTAATGCTAATTTTAAAATTGAGCCGCAGAAACACTGCGTTTTCTAAATCAGCTCCTCATAAAACTAATTTCGCTGTACAACAGCATGATACACAATACTTATTATCGTACTTAAGCAGGTCGTACACGACATGTTTCTTACGTCTGATATTTCAACTTTTCAACTCAAATGTAATTCTGCATGTCTGTCAAAATTGTTGTTTTACATACGGTTTATAATATTTTGTCACAAACGTGCATGTACAAATACGTCTGACATTGTCTGTGCTTGTTTCCAACAGCTGATCTGTGCTCCAATTTTATTAAATATTTTGTGAAAAGTGGTTTTAAAATGAATACAGAATGTATATTGCATATACTACATATGTACAGATAATATTAAGAACGTATCTTTATTAAATCTTTCTCCATTTCTTAAAAATAAATAAATGAAATTATAGTCTGTCTTTTCTATTAACTTTGTAAATATTTCGCACAGCTTTTTCACAAACCTATGTCGGCCTCCGTTTCAAAATGGAGTGTTGCCGGCACAAAAGTGTTTCTTTACGCCGTAAGAAGTTCAGTCATTTTAAAGAATTGTTTTTTAAATTCGAAAAATCATGTTAGGATATAAAAATGCAACGCAATTTTATTGCATGTACATGATTGTTATATAATAGTTTAAAAAAACATAAATATATAGGTGTTGTATTATATCAAATTCAGCCGGCTAATGCTTCCGTCAATAGCGGAATGCCGCTAAATGTTTCCTCACGGCATAGATTTTTGACGACATATTTTGCATAACAAAAACAGCTGATGTTAGAAGCTTTGTCAGAAGAATATAGAACACGCTCTAACTTGAGGGTTACACGATCAAGTTTTGCCTTTCAAATTTCAATACATTCACACTTTTTCACTAATACATTCACACTTTTAGAATTTGATAGGACTTTGACTTGAAATTTTCTTTCCAATTGTGTATTCAAGTTTATAGGCAAAAAACAACTGACACCAATTTCAATGAGCACACTTTTCGTTTTTGTTTTCAAATATTCTGCCGGCATAGTATTTTTATGTTCTTTTATTACACATAATGTTATGTTCCTCCTAAAATCTTTAATTAACTTTAAATATATATTATTAGGAACAAAAATATGTAAAAAATGTAATGATGTGTTGCGGTTTATAGACCTAAAAAAGAAGCCATGAAAATGTGTGTTTAAGCTGTTTTCTTATCAACGGCATATTGAAAATAAATTTGCTTGAAAATTGCGTGCAGCCTACGTCACAGCTTTCAATTTAAATTACTTTTGACCATAGAGTACTATTCTATTCTGTGCTTTTGACAACCAGTATGTGTGAAAAACTTGAATGCAAATCTTGGTCGTGTAACTGTAGCGTAATTGAAATTTTGTCAGAAGACTCAAGGCGATTTCAGTATCAGGTGACCTTATCGCTACAATTTTACAACAGAAAAAACAACACGTAGTTTGGTATGCTACAAAACCAATCTGTCAGAAGATTTCTAAGCAAATTTTGACGTTTTGGTTCAAAATGCTCAATTTGGTAGCAACAGCTGATAATCAGCTGGGCTGATAAGGTCACCTGATACTGAATTCGCCTTGAGAAGACTTTGCGTCTGACTTTTACACAAGCAAAGTTTTAAAGGTGCCACAACACATGTACATGGTTTACACTGGGAAATATGAAAAGTCAGACGAAAAAAACATGTCGTGTACGGGGGGCTTTAGCGACCTCCGCCCACAGAAATGAAAAATTTTTGATTTTCATACCACAAAGTATACTTCATAAGTACGACAGCATGATACACGTTACTAATATCACACATGTACGATTTATCGTTCGATTTGTGGTATCGTGTAAACACGCCATTACGTGTACCTGTAGTAACATAGCGTCTATACCTGATATTAACTCTGATAGAATATGAGAGAGAACGTCGGCAGAATAAGGAGAAAAATATATCTATATTAATATTAATATCTATGTGAGGGAAAATGTACTATTGAAAATATCATAATATTTCATAATTATCATGCAGCCTGCAGTAAACATCTCCGTTTATTGTAATAGTAATGTGTTTGTCATAAAATTTTTGGCATTTTCTTAATAAATCGTGTATAATTAAAACATTTCAGCATTATTTGTATCAACAAATATTAATTTTCACTTTAATACACAAAATTCTCTTCACGTATTTATGTATGTGTACGTTTTTTGACACTTGATATCATAATATTGTTTTCTAAATATATATTATGAAAACAATATTATAACATCTGATATAATAGTAATATAATACTAATATTGCAGTCCACACATAATATGATTCTCTCTGCTATAAAATTTGACGTTTGCTGACAGATATTTATTGGATATTATACCAGGTATAGACGCCTTGGTAATTATCATTAACCCTACGTCTATACCTGATATATATTTATCATTACTAAAGTCAAACTTTACATTGATATACAATTTTTTTAATGTTACTTGAGGGTTACACGATCAAGTTTTGCCTTTCAAATTTCAATACATTCACACTTTTTCACTAATACATTCACACTTTTAGAATTTGATGGGACTTTGACTTCAAATTTTCTTTCCAATTGTGTATTCAAATTTATAGGCAAAAAACAACTGACACCAATTTCAATGAGCATATATTTCGTTTTTGTTTTCAAATATTCTGCCGGCATAGTATTTTTATGTTCTTTTATTACACATAATTTTATGTTCCTCCTAAAAACTTTAATTAACTTTAAATAAATATTATTAGGAACAAAAATATGTAAAAAATGTAATGATGTGTTGCGGCTTATAGACCTAAATAGAAGCCATGAAAATGTGTGTTTAAGCTGTTTTCTTATCAACGGCATATTGAAAATAAATTTGCTTGAAAATTGCGTGCAGCCTACGTCACAGCTTTCAATTTAAATTACTTTTGACAACCAGTATGTGTGAAAAACTTGAATGCAAATCTTGGTCGTGTAACTGTAGCTTTAGCTCTTTTTTCTATATTATATATGATATTTGTCATGATAGATATATATTAGGTGTAGACGTAGGGTTATAGACTCACTGTAAAACATCTGGCAGCCATAGACGTAAAACTAAAGTGTAAAAACGCCTGCGATAATGGCGACCTAGCAACTGCCCTGTGAAATCTCTTTCCGCCTTTTAACAATTGCTAAGGTAGGTGTACAAATTTAAGAACTTGGAAAAATTGGTAAATATTTTTGACATCACTGCAATGGTTGCATAGTTAATACAACACAAAAGTTAATATTGTGGATTTGAGAGAATTGTGTGTATCAAGGAACTAATTGGAAATATATATATGTAATTCTAGATAAAATGGCAGTACGCTACGAACTCTGTGTGGGCCTCAACAAGGGACACAAGACTACTAAAGTCAGGAATGTAAAATATACCGGCAACAGGAAAGTTAAGGGCTTACGTGGTTCCCGTTTGAAGAATGTAATTAAATTAGCATTGCAAAGCTTTCATATATGAAAAACAATGATGAGTATTCAAACCATTCACAATCATAATTTTTGTTTACAACATTTCTGTAGCTCGTTTCTGCATTTCTAGTATCGTTAAATTTCCCACATAAAACGAGGGAATCGAAAAAAAAAATTGAAACAAAATGGCTTTTCTCACATAAGTGCTTCTGCATATTTACTTTGCGAGAACTATCGTCATTTAAATAAATTCCCAGCAATTGGAAGGATGTGAGAAAAACTGTTTCTGTAACAATATTTTGTGAAAAGTTTCTCGCAACTGTCGAAATAACGTTTTAAATTGGTGTGAGAACAACCAAATTTGTACAAAAACGTGAGTTTTTGAATTTGTGTGTGAAAATAAGAAAAATAAACTAGTTGCAGCCAAAGAAACAAGTCGAGGCAAAATTATCGGCGGCGGCGGCGCAGTAGTTTTGTGACCGGCGGCGGCGCGCCGAGAGAATTTTCGGCGGCGCAAAAGAGCGCCTAAAAATTTAAAGAAAAAATAAAAATGAAACTGAAAATCGATTTTCAAATTTTTTTTCTCCGAAAATTGAGCAGATAAAATTTCGGCTGGTTTTGAGCCGATACAATCGGCGGCGGCTTGATGCACAGAAAAATTACCGGCGACGGCGCGCCGTCGGCTTCGATCCAGTCTACTTGTTTCTCTGGTGGCAGCGGTACTTCAGAGGGGTTACTCTCTATTGCGATGCGAAAGCAATTACGATGCGAAAGCTAAATGCGTTGATATGCAAATTTGGTACTCTCTATTACTTTCGCAAAACCTTTCGCAAAATTGCTTGAAAAAGTGGCAACACGGACATTGCAAAAGAAAATATGGCAAAGGTTGGCAGTACTGAAATGTCAAAATATGTAAAAAAAAAACTACGGCTAAAATCAAAATTTAAGAGAAACTGAAGTGTAACAGCTTTTAATTGATAATAAACTGATGGATTCTTTAGCGTTATGGTTTTATGAAGAAAACGTTCATGTATAACGAGTTGCAAAACGAGTCTTAAAGGTTCAATTAGACGTGACATAACCATAGCCATAGAAAACAACCTTAACGCCATAACTCTCACCATAGAAACCAATTGAATTTTGGTTTGGTTATGGCATTATGGCGATGTCATTTTATTTAAGCTTAAGAGATACAGTGAACAAAGAAAAAACTTGTACAGCAAACGCTCCGCTCTTCTAATCAAAATATCTCTGTTGCTTTGTAAGATTTTAAGATAAAACCAAAAGCAGTTTCAAGACAAATTAATAAGCTTTCTATAGAAATCTTTAATTTTATTAAGAAATTTATTTTAATACTAAAAAAATAACTTAACATAAAATAACACTATTTTCAAGAGCCAAAAAAAAACTTGTACACTAACTCTTCTTTCAGGAAGGAGCTATGAAATAAGGAATACACTAAAAATTAGTACTAAATGTGGCCACGTCTAGCATCTAATAGATTATTTTCATAGAATGAACTGGGTTTTTGGCAATTTTGGGAGCTATATGGTCCAATATGACCTGGAGAGCACTTTTGAGTTAATTTTTACACATAATCTACAGCTCGCGTAATTTTTTGTTCACATACGCCCACAGAATTTCATTTGTACTAAGGCCAAGGATCTAGGGAGGATGTGCCTGCAATTTTTTTCCATTGAATGGAAGCCATTCTCTTATTATTGAAGACGAAAGTTTCGGGTATTTAACTCTAACTAATCAATAGTCTCCACTTACATTTAATTTGGCAGCTAACTGTGCTAAATTATCTCTTATTATTTTTAAATAATTCATTTTATTTATTGTACGTTCCATAAAAACCGGATTTCATACACCACTCGATCCCATTGAGCCCCATACCATCATATTACACCCCCCATGCTTCACCGTGTTATTCAGGTTATTATCGTTAAGGCTGGAGCTTTTCTTTGCCACGCAAAGAAAGATTATATTAATCACTATGATGACTTTTGGGACACTGCTGAATCCAAATTTAATATATTTGGATGTTATCGTTGTAGATTTTTGTGTAGGCCGTCAGCAGGTCTACATTGGGTAAAATTTTAAGAAAAATCGAGTCACGTTGTTCAGAAATACAAGGTTAATTGCTTGCTGTCGCACGCGACAAAACAGTGGAATTTCTTGGAGAAATGCCCATATACAAAACATCGATGGCTTAATGTAAAAAAGGACTAACTCGAATTTTCGATATTTTACAGGAGAAGCAAAAAACGGAAGAAAAATCAAAGCATTTACATGCAGAAACAGTTTTTTAAGTTGCCATAAGTCCTTGATTTTGAACTGTAACGTACCAAGATCTTCAAGGAGGATGCAATTAAACGTTGTCGCCCAGAAAACATTACAAATGCGATTTCGAAAAAAATCGAGTTAGGTAGGCCCTTTTTATATTAAGCCATCGACTTGCTCCAAAATTTCATTGCAAGCTGACTCGCAAGTGGCAAAAGTGTGGCAGTGTTAGTAAAAAATTAACAGCCAGTTCCAGAATGTCGAAAGAAAACTTAAGCGAAAGATAAGCAGTCACTCACTTTCGTTCAAAACAGCGCCCCAATAACATTCGACTTGTCGTTCGCCTGGTTGTACGTTTCTAACGTAAGCCGTATACCCGTTGTCAAATATCCATGTTGCCACATCGACAATTTCACATATTCATCGTCAAATGGGAATAAAAAATCGTTTAGATGTGTAAATTGTGCTTTAAAAAATGAAACTCTGTTCTAATTTTAACCTGCAACAAGTGGCACACAAAAATAAATTAAAATAATGAAATTTAACAAAACAAATTTTGTTAACCCTCCGATGAGTGACAGTTCTGAACTTCACGGCCGTGTGAATAGGTTCCTACGGACCTTTTTTGTAAATCATGTTTATTTCATATAAAAAATTTTTTTTTTATTTTTTTTTTTTTTTTTTATTGTTTATAACTAAATTCTACATAAAAAAATAATTGTTTAAATTTTTTTAATTTCTTTTTTTTTTTGCTTGAATTTTCTTAAGACTTATATAAAAAAAAACTGGTTTATTGCTAGTAGTATAAAATTAGAATATTGTGCCTTTCCTTGAAAGCAATAAAGTTCATGTCTTCGAATTTTTCTTAGAATTTTTTGTTTTTATCATCATCCCTAATGTCTTTGAGTTTAGGTCTTTGTGTTCAGAACAAGTAAATTATGTGTTCAAACAATAAAAAAATTATAATGATGCCCAAAAACATGCATTTATTAATGAAATTCAGTACAAGGTCCATACGGACCTATTCACACGTCCGCGTACTATTCTCACTAAAACCTCAATAACTCCTAAAGTAATGATCCGATCGGCTTGATTTTTGTTCCAAAAGATGCGCAACAAAATACTCTTGGGGGGGGGGGGTTGTAGTGGCCGAAGTAGGAGTAATTTCAGTTTGAAAAGGCAAAAATGTCCCTAGGGACCTTCTCACTCATCGGAGGGTTAAGTATAAAACTTACATATAATTACTCATTGGTTTTTATTTATGATAAATAAAGACCCAAAAAAAAAACAAGTCATGCAAAATTTTGTGAAGAATTACCCAAATGGAAAAGTTACCAACAGCCCATTTATTTAGGTCATTATTTATTGTCATTTGGGTGATTGTTATTATCTTTAGGTCTTTCAAAAATAACAACAGACCCAGAAAAGTGTTCTACCTAGCCGGCCTTTGGACGAGTGCAATAATTTTCTCTTCTGTGCACACATACATAGATATGTAAGTACACATGTATGCGCAACGGCGACTTCGTAGAGTAGAAGTATATTTTTTCTTAAACTGGCCTTCGTCCGATCTTAAGAACTGTATCCTCTAGGTATGGACATATGTAAAAGCATATACATATATTATTATTGTATTTATGTATTCGGTATATTATTACCAAATACCGGCTCCGCTCAGTAAGTTTTCTGTATAGCCGGATGGCTTAAGTCCTCGTCCATGCAGTGAAACATTTGCTGCGAAACATTTTTTATTTCTCTTTTAAAACTGCATTTGGACACGAATGAAGTGAAGTTTTTGTTTTGCAGCTTAATACATTTTCTCATATATTTCTCATGAGAATGAGACGAGATGACAACAAGAACTTCATGTACATGAAACAAAGTACACTTTTCCATTCCTCTTTCCCCGTTCATCGACAAACTCAAAAGTTTTGCAGCAAATGTTACTCTGTATAGACGAGGACTAAGGATTTTCTCCTCTGTGTATGTAGAACAACTGCTTAGATGAATAAATACGGCCTTATGTTAAAGAAAAAACTGGTATGAAGTTGGCATAAGTGACGACATTGAACTAGGTGCTAACGAGTTCCTCCACACAATTTGGCATTAAAAATCGGCGCATAATGTAGTTTTCACCCATTATTAAATCCCAATGTGATTTATGCTAACTGCTTGGCCGTTTTTTTTTTATACATAAGACCGATAGCTTCTCCAACTTTAATTATAACTAGCGGAAGTGGTGGTAGGCAGAAAATCTTTACTCATCGAAGCTGTTGTCGAACACATATACATACCTAGAGAAGAGTATCACAAAGACTAGCCAAAGGACGCAAAATGGCTTACTTACAAGCCCAGACGTGGGGAGACTGCCAGCGAAGCCAGTAGTAATATTACTCATTGGCAAAGCAAAATATTTTATTTGTGTAAATAAAAATAATTTGTTATATTTTGTCTCAGTCGACAATTAAAATACAAGTGCCTGCTTTTGACATTAGATTTCGTACAAATGACTGAAAAAAATTTTATTGGGGCGCAAATTTGTATTGAAATGCTTACGTTATCGTTCGCACTCATTTTCTTTCGACTTGTAGTCCTAAAGGCTTTTAGTGGAACGCAAAACAGCTGTTTTTCGTTTAAAATGCGTGCGAACGAACATGAATGACATCCTGGAACAGGCAGTAAGTGTATTGCTTTTTTTTTTACTTTCCAGTTGACCACGGCTTCCGTTAATGATATCGATTTCGAATATATCTCGAACATTTATCGTGTAAAACTATCGAGAGTGACACTAAAAAATAAATCGAAAAATTTTCACCTGTCGCTCAGTTTTGTCCCAAGAAACATTCGATCTCGAATTTCGCTAGCAATATCAAAAGTGAGAGATTATGGAATTAATATCGATACCGCAAAAAGGTAGCAGAAAAAGTAAATTTTATTTTTTTTAATTTATTTTAACTTCCGTATTTTGTTATTTATTTAATTCCGTAGCTGCAGGCTTTGAACATGGTACATACCTCCATTCTAACAGACTCGAACACATCCGCTAGGCAAATTTGTTTCTGTTGAATTATTGCACATATGAAGATATGTGTTCTTATTTTATTTTTTAATTTACAGTGCTGTTATGCATCGAACTTGGTACTTCTAGACTAACAGACTGACGCACTTCTATGCACCTACCGTCACACATTCGAAAAACTATCGAGAAAAGTGCGAAGTTCGGAGCTTTAGCGAACATTCGAATTTTTTCAGATTTGCAAACAAATATCGAATAATTTTGTTTCGAAATTTCTTCGCTTTAAGCCTGGTACTCTGTTCAAAGTTTCACGCGAAATATTGACATAATCCATACAAAAAAAGTTTTCATGAAATAATGTTGCAAAAGTTGTACTCTGTTCAATTCGTGAAAAATTTATGAAATGTATTTTGCTATCTGTGAAAAATGAGACTGGCATTTATTTCGTGCGAAATATTGACAGCTGATGTTTTTGTTAACAAAAGTCGATCAGTGTTGCCTACTTCAAACCAATAAATACGAAAACTTTTTCCGAAAAAGTAAAATGGGCATCACTTGCTACGTGTCAAATTTTTCACGCGAAATAATCAATGTTGCTGAAAATTTTTCACAACTTCGAACAGAATACCAAGCTTTAGTGAGCATTAGTTTTTATCTAATCTCAGGTCAATTGGGTTGCACTTTCCAGTTGACCACGGTTTTCGTTAATGATATCGATTTCGAATATATCTCGGAACATTTATCGTGTAAAACTATCGAAAGTGACACTCAAAAATGAATCCAAAAATGTTCACCTGTCGCTCAGTTTTGTCCCAAAAAACATTCGATCGCGGATTTCGTTAGCAATTCAAAAGTGAGAGATTCTCGAATTAATTTCGATACCGCAAAAATGCAGCAAAAAAAGTAAAAAAAGTATTTTTTTTTAAATTTATTTATTAGTTTAATTCCGTGACTTACGCTGCAGGCTTTGAGCATGGTACCTCCATTCTAACAGGCTAACACACATCCATCATGCTTCGAACTTGGTACTTCTAGACCAGTGGTTTTCACAAAGAGAAACACACCTAAAATAAGAGTATTACACTGAAAAAAGTAATAGTCTCATTTAACTAAAATTTAAAAAAAGTTTTTTTGTTACATTCGAGAAGTGATTATTTTTTATTTTTTTTGTTGTTAAAAAATAAGAACATATATATATTAGAAAATTATCAGGGGTGATCTGTAAATCGCGTGATTTGAAATCGCCTAATTTTCAGAAAATAACTGAATTAAAGAGGTGGCTTTTTGCAGCTTTTTAATTTGTTTTAATGTTTTAGATGCTTAAGACAGTTTATACGAACTTAACTTTGAATGCACTAAATTGTCCGATCAGCGAAACACTGTTTTCGTTTTTGAAAATCGTACGATTTCAAAACGCGCGGTTTACAGAACACCCCTATATATACGGTTTTCGATTAAATTATTGAATATTTTCAGTTAAAAAAAATAATATATGTGTATTATTCCTCATGAAAACTTAATGCAATTCAGGATGCTTTCTATCATAATGTCGCTTAAGATGAGATGCAAACATATTCTTTATTACTTGATTACTTAAAAGGCACTCTGCTTCCTTCAATGTGTTCAAAGAAAACAAAAAAAAGATTTTCCCACTCAACATCCCACATTTTTATTAAATATTTTGTTTTAAAATGCTGTAAAAAAGTACATATATAATTATACGAAACATAAACATCCATAAATTTATATAGCTTGTTATCAACTTTTCAGTGTATCAAAAAATATTTTAGTTCTCTTTAAAAGATTTAAAACACAAAAACATCCGACACACTCCTACTCTGTAGAAAGCTTACAAGCTACTGAATGAAATGTTTGTTTCACACACATGATTATGGTTGCAATTATGATTGCCATTAAACACAATAAAAACAAAGTGTATGGATTTTTTTATGAAAGATTTTATAACGTCGTTAATTTATTACAATTACTCAAGTTTTTGACAGGAAAATAATCAAAAATAGCTTTTCATGAATTATAAAAGCAATATCACCGAATACAGTACAAGACTTAAAATAAAATATAATGTAATAAAGATTAGCAATGCAGGTAATTTTGGTACATTTCGAGAAGCCGTTTTTTTTAGATTTTTTTTAGTTTGAGCAATCTTGTTTGTAATATTCACGAAGAGAATAAATAAAAACCCGAACATTTTCGTTAGCTGGGTAATATGAATGAAGACCACTGTTCTAGACTAACAGGCTGACACACTTCCACGCAGCTGCGTCACACATTCGAATAAGATATCTTTAAAGATATCTTAATTGGTTCAGAAGAACCAAAAGAAGACTACATATTTATCAAAAAATAGTCAAGAAAAACAGTTGTGTTAAAATAAAAACAGTTGTGTTAAAATAAAAAAATATTTTTTTTAGAAATGCTCTTAAAGGTGAACAACAAAATGACTTATGTGTAGTTTTTGGAGCCAATTCTGCTACACCTGTCAAATCTACAATTATTTAAGATTAATTTCACGAAATAATTAAATAAATGCTAAATATGTTTCAATAAAGCGTTGCAATTTGCAAAAATATTGAAAGTTTTAAACTAAAACAGTTTTTTTGTTCTCCTGAAAACTAAGTAAAAAACATATAACTGATTTTTTTCACAGGATAAAATTATTCTGCATGGTTGTATAGGGTTACGCTGTCTATTTATTTTTTATTTAAGCAAAAAAGATATTTATATTAACGTACTATCTTATTGGCAATGAAAACAACATTTTTATTAAATTTCTATTGCTGAACTCTTGCTTTATTGCAGAATAAAATGTAAACATTAAACAGCTGATTCAGATTTTACTCTCTCCCGCATGTGCTTATTCCCCTGCTATTTAGAATGGGAGGATTATTCCCCAGGAAGAAATGATAGGGAAGAGAAAAAACTCCCCGCGGATATTCATAATTGAACTGAATATTTTTTTAAATATTCCAAAAAAATTAAGAATACTTTTTTCACAAAATATACACAATTTTCTCATAATTTTCAAAAATCCAAATTGCAAAATTATTCCTTGCTACAATTTTTAAAATATCAAAAAAAAAAATTTCATATGAATTGTAATAAAGTTTTCTTTCAAAAACAACTAAACCAACTGATTTTTGCTAAATAATGAAGAAGTTATGTACTAACAATTAAAAAAAGTCAGGGCCAAAAATTAAAAAAAAATTTGTTAAAGTCAAATAACTTGGAAATTGTAAGAGATAAAATAGTGCACAAAGCCTGTTTTATTTTTCTTTCTTAACGCTGATTATCGCGCGGAAAAAACTATTTAGATCGGTCCATATTTATAAAAGTTACTAGCTCCGAAAGAATTTCGACATCAGGGTGCCTCCAAATATACTTTCTCAAAAGTTGAACACTTCTTTCCAAAACAGTTAGTTTAATCGAAATCGGTTCACTAGTTCAAAAGTTGCGAACTTTTTACCACTTTTTTTATTTCACGCCACTGTGCGACGTCACTTCAAAACAATACCAAAAAATTGGTGCTTGTTTACTTGCTCTCGACAACAGTTTTGTGCAACTGAAAATCGGTTTCCGTTCCCTAAGGTCTAGAAAATAGCATAAACCTGCCAACAGGAGTTCGTTGTTTTTGGCAACGGGTACACAAGCTCCAATTTGTTGGTATTGTGTTAAAGTGACGTCGATGTCGTCAACTGGAATAAGGGTGAATGATTTTTATACTAAAATACTTCATCGAACGCTAAATTCTGTTCGGTAGAAAATTCGTTGCTCATCGAAATTTTAGATGCTCATAATATGAATTGAATTATTCTATGTTCGTTAGCCAGCGAAGATCGAAAATCTGCCTTGTGGTCAAAAGGGTGTACTGTGTAATTCGAAACGAAAGAAAATGCTTTCGAATTTGTAGCTTAGTCCCGGTTCACAAACTTCAACTTTTGTTGAACAAGGCCATGTCAGATAAAACTTGCTTCGCGTTGCGTTGATGATTCGCTTTGACATTTAAGATGAAATGTACATGGTTATATGAAACATGTCACATAAAATACTTTTAACGCAAAGGAAAGCGAAAAGTTAAGCAACTCAACTTTTTGCGTGCTTTGACAATCAGTTGGTATAGGGTGCGTTCGTAAATGCATCACTGCGCTGCAAATTGAAATTTATATGTTCTAAACTGAAGCTGGTTTCTGTATTTCTCGCATCGTAAAATTTCCCGGATGAAACAAGGGAATCGTAACAAAAATTGTAAATTGAAACACAAAATGGCTTTTCTCACATAAGTGTTTCCGTATCTTTACTTTGCGAGAATTATGTATCATTTGAACAAATTTCAAGCAATTATTGGAATCATGTGAGAAAAAGTGTTTCTGTAACATTATTTTGTGAAAATTTTCTCGCAAGAACTGTCAAAAAAACTCGCATTTTAAATTGGTGCGAGAACAACCGAATTTATACAATAACATGAATTTTTGTGTAAAAATATGAACAATAAACTGGTTAAAAAGGTATGCAACGAATTGTTGGACTAAAATTATTATTAACAAGTCGATATATTTACATTTATTTATAATTTTTATTTTGTGTAATTGTCTTATGTAGAAACAGATTATAGAAAAAACTTCTTTCAAGGATTTTACCAAGGTGTATCTAACTAGGTGGCAGCGTTACTTCAGCTGATAATTTTTTGCTCTATGTGCTTTGTAGCTGAAGAATGTCAAAAACTTCGATTTTGTTTTGGTTTTAGTACAATTATTTTTATGCTTTTGACATTCTTCGGTTCTTTACATAGCTATGGTTGCCGTATTTTTGTATAAAAAATCCTTACGCAGTCACCTGTATAATTACACCATGGATTTTACATTCATTTTATATTTTTGTTCATTATTTTATTTTCTGTTTCTTGTTAATTATATCTTTTTTTTTTAAATAATATTTTTGTGACACCTTGTTTTTATTTGGCACTTGATTACTGGAAATATTCCAGTAAAAACAGATTCAGTGTTGTATGTTTTCAGTTTAAAATACAGAAACACTTTTTTCTAACAAATCGAGAAACGATGGAATTTTGTGTTCACACTCATGTGAGAAATTTTACGATGCGAGAATTACAGAAACACGAGCTACTGGTTCACTGAAGTAGATCGGGGTTATCATATATCCCGTTTATACGCACTTCTTATTTGCAAATAAAACTGGAAAGCATTGCCGTATAACTTTTTTATTGTAAGTTAATAACTCATGAAAACTATTTGCAAATAACTCACTATTTGCAAATAAGATGTAAAATGTTGCCAATTATTTTTGTTTTGTAAGAAATGTAATACATATTTAAAAATGTGTGGCAATATAATTCACAAATAATAATGTATGCTATCTACGTATAAACGGCGAGTTCAGTATTTACTGTTAAAAATGAACTTGTTATTTTTCTACTTGAGTATATTCAATTATATATGTATTGAATTATTAATAATTGTATTTTCTTTGTCAATGAAAATATTGTAACTACTTCTGTTTAAACTTTCAAAACGAATAAACGTATTTATTAATTACAAATTCAATAGGTTATGGGCCTTTTGTCTCGCGTTTAAACTCGTTTGTAATTGATAATTTTCTTTTGTGAAATTGTTCCAAAAATTACTAAACTGAAATGACTTCAAACTCAATAAGTTTTCCGTTCGAAAGATTGCGTGGTCGTGAAAATTTCGATGTGTGGCGGAGACACGCAAAGTCATGTTTAGTAATTAAAAACTGTTGGAAAGTTGTTGAAAGTGGCATTTCACTTCCGAAAGATGCAGAAGTCAATGAGCGTGCTCTTGCTGAAATAACTCTTATGATCGAACCTAGTAATTTTGCCCACATTGCTACAGCAAAAACAGCTAAGGAGGCCTGGGATTCTCTTGTAAGTGCGTACGAGGATACAGGCTTAACAAGAAAGGTTGAATTGTTAAAACAGCTTGTACAACTCAAGTTTGGTGACTTTGATTCGATGCAAGATTATGTGAATGCTATTGTAATGACGTCCCTGAAAGTAAAAAATGCCGGCCTTAATATTGATGAAGAACTTATGGCATCTCTTATGCTAGCTGGCCTTCCTGACGAATTTCGTGCTTTAGTTATGGCTGTAGAAAACTCAAAAACAAAGTTGACGGTGGATGGAATAAAGAATTTATTACTTCAAGATGCAAAATTCGATAATAAATGTGCTAATGCGTTGGTTTCAAAAAACAAGTTCAAGAACAAAAAATTTAGGTGCCACTCGTGTAATCAGGTTGGTCATTTTAGCAAAAATTGTCCCAATAAAAACAATGGGAAATATAACAGCGATAAACAAAAATATTCAAAAAACAACGGTACAATGTTGTTTGCCTCATTATTTTCAAGTGATAAAACTTCAGAGGAATGGTATGTAGATTCAGGTGCCACTTCACATATGACAAATAATGAACATTTTCTTTCTAATGTAAAAAAAGTAACGAATAAAGAAATTATAGTGGCAAACAATAATAAAATGTCTGTATCGTGTGTTGGAGATATAAATATGCTGCTAAAAACTGAAAAAGGAAAGCGTGATGCTGTTGTCAAAAATGTTGAATATATACCGAGTTTGTGTACTAATTTACTCTCGGTTCGCCAATTAACAAAAAACGGAAATAAGGTTGTATTTAAAAAAAATATTTGCAATATTTTTAACGCTAACAATCAACTGATTGGAAAAGCGACGATTGAAAATGATTTATATCGATTGAACTGTGATGTTTTAAATTCTAACGGAAAAGTTTTAATTACCAAAGAAAATTCAGATTTGTGGCATCGACGATTGGGCCATATTTGTAAAGAAAACTTAGAAAAGGTGAAAGAATCATGTTATGGTATTGCTTACAACGATAAAGTAAACCACGAGTGTATCACGTGTATAAATGGGAAACAAACGAGAAAACCATTTAGAGAAGTTGGTACTCGTGCTAAAAATTTACTTGAAATTATTCATTCTGACGTTGTTGGTCCTTTTACGCAAAAATCGTTTTCGGGAAGCAGGTATTTATTGGTATTCGTCGATGATTATTCACGGAAAGTGTTTGTATTTCCAATTAAAAGAAAGTCGGACGTTTTCGGTGAATTCGTAAAATTTAAAAATTTGGTTGAGAACCAGTGCTCTAAAAAGATAAACATTTTGCGCACAGATAATGGTACTGAGTATATCAATAACAATTTTCTAAACTTACTTAAACAAAATGGTATTACTCATCAAAAAACTTGTCCTTACACTCCCGAACAAAATGGAGTTGCAGAACGTATGAACAGGACCTTAGTTGAAAGAATGAGATGTATGTTATTTGATGCTGGATTAGATGAACAATTTTGGGCTGAAGCCTCAGTTACCGCATCATACTTAATTAATCGTGTTCCTTGCAGAGGAAGTAAAGTTTCGCCGGAAGAAATTTGGTCAGAAAGAAAACCCACATTAAAACACTTGAGAGTATTTGGATGCAAAGCTATGGTTCACATTCCTAAAGAAAAACGAAAGAAATTGGATAAGAAATCGATTGATTGCATTATGGTGGGATACAGTTCAGACTCAAAAGCGTATCGACTTTACAATCCAAATACAAAAGAAATTATTACAAGTAGAGATGTAATATTCCTTGAAAATAAACAAATTCAATACTGCAAAGAAAATAATTTTTATTTCTCTAATTTACCCGAAGAAAATACAAATTTTCAAATAAATTGTGAACAGGACATAATTGTACCTATTGTTTCCGAATTCAGAACTGAATCGATAGCAAGTGGTGAAGACTTTATAAGATTTCTTGACGAAAATATCGAGAGCGTGCCAGATCAAACTAGTAAAAGATCAAGAGAAGAAGATAGTTTTGAACTTCGTCGTTCTGAAAGAATCGCTAAGAAAATTAAATATTCTTGTAGTTTTTGTGCTACAGAGTGTCTGATGATCCCTATACTTTGAAAGAAGCAATGTCATCATCAAATGCCTCAGATTGGACAGAAGCAATGAAAGATGAATATGACTCTTTGATGGAAAATAATACATGGTTTTTATCAGAATTGCCTAATAATAAAAAAGCAATATCATGTAAATGGGTCTTTAAAACTAAAACGAATTCTAATAATGAAATTATTAAAAGAAAAGCAAGGTTGGTGGCTAAAGGGTACAGTCAAGAAGAAGGAGTCGACTACAATGAAACTTGCTCCAGTAGTAAGGTATGAATCTATTAGGTATTTAATAGCATTAGCTGTTAAGCATAACTTACTCATTCATCAAATCGATGCTGTAACCGCATTTCTAAATGGTACTCTTAAAGAAGAAATTTATATGAAACAACCAGAAGGTATGGAAGACGGTTCAGGAAAAGTATGCAAACTGGAAAAATCAATATATGGACTCAAACAAGCAAGTCGTGTATGGAATGAAACACTGAACAAAGTATTGCTAGAGCTTGATGTTAAACGAAGTGAAGTTGATCAATGTATATATTACCATGTAACTCCTAAAAAAGTTTTGTTCATTGCAATATATGTTGATGACGTGTTAATCTTTTCAAATAGCATAAATGTAATTAATGATACTAAGGCTAAATTAATGAAGAATTTTAAAATGAAATATATAGGAGAAGCTTCCTCAGTTTTGGGGATTCAAATATCGCGTTCCAATAACACAATAAAATTGGATCAATCTAAATACATTTCTAATGTTCTAAAACGTTTTAATATGGAAAACTGTAATCCTGTCAATACTCCTGTTGATTGCAGTCAGAAAATATCTGCTGAAATGTGTCCAAAAAGTGAGGATGATAAAATGCAAATGACAAATGTTCCTTATATGCAGGCCATTGGATGCTTACTTTTTGCTGCTCAAGTAACACGTCCTGATATTTGCTATATCGTTAATGTTTTAAGCAGATATGGTGGGAATCCAGGGAAGGCGCATTGGGAAGCAATCAAGCGAATAATGCGATATTTAAAGGGTACTCTCAATAAAGGTTTAGTATATTCTAAAGGAACTGACAAGTTAACAGGATATTGCGATGCAGATTGGGCCAGTGATGTTGACGAAAGGCGTTCTACAACAGGCTATTTATTTACTTTCCAATCGGGTGCTGTATCGTGGTGTGCAAAACGCCAAAAAACAATTGCCTTGTCCACCACTGAAGCTGAGTTCATGTCTATGGTTGCAGCTATACAAGAAGCAATGTGGCTAAGAAGATTAGAAAATGAAATTTCTCTAGATTTAAAGGAAAGTATGATTATGCATTGTGATAATAAAAGTGCTATACATGTTGCACTAAACAATGCATACTCATCACGTACAAAACATATTGATATAAGAGTTAAATTTATTCGTGAATGTTTTGAAAATAAGTTAATTATTTTAAAATACCTGCCTACAAATAATATGTTGGCTGATTTGTTAACAAAAGGTGTACCTTTCCCAAAATTTAAAACACTCACCGATAAGTTTGGCTTAAAATAATGTTTCGTTATATATAATTAATATGTTTACTAATAATTGTATAAATAACATGTTCAGGGAAACTGTTAAAAATGAACTTGTTATTTTTCTACTTGAGTATATTCAATTATATATGTATTGAATTATTAATAATTGTATTTTCTTTGTCAATGAAAATATTGTAACTACTTCTGTTTAAACTTTCAAAACGAATAAACGTATTTATTAATTACAAATTCAATATTTACAAATAATTTTATTTGCAAATAAGATTTGCGTATAAACGAGGTAATAGAATCCAAGTCGGTTTTGATAATTTTTCGCTTTTGAAAAACGATATTGGATTCATTTGGTGTCATGAAAACATGTCGGTCTTGTTATTTTCGAATGCAAATAAAACCGATATTCGAATCAGCTTTTTTAAGTTTTTGATCTGTTATTTAAAATTTTTAGGGATTTTTTTTAGAAAATTTGGCAAATTGTGATGTTTGTGCTAGAATAAAAAAATTCGAGGGTGTCATAGAATCCAAGTCGGTTTGGATTTGAACTAACGAAAAGCTATTTTTTTTATCAATATATCAAATTTAATTTGGTTACACATTCAGTAAAAATCAAACTGTTGAAAAACAAAATGAAAAATTGAGTTTTTAGCTATTTTATTTATTTCCAATAAAAAAAGACAGCTAGCTGTAAGCTGCTTGGTTTTATTTCCAATAACAAAGCGATAACATTGGTTTCTATAACACCTAAAACCGACACTACTTCTAGTTCGAACCAAAAACCGACAACATTGGATTTCATGACACCAAAGTATTTTTTTTTGTCGGTTTCAAATCCAATTCCGATAAGATTGGTTTCTATGACACCCCTGATTAATAAAAAAGTAACAAATAAGGCCCAATAATTGACTTCCCAATTATATGTCATTTAGCTAATTGCCACTTAAATTTAAGTGGCACTTAAATGTGGCTTTATTTTTTCAGTGGTTAATTCTTTAAGAACTTTTTCTTATTACAAAATTTCCCAGTATTATGGAAGGCTTTTTAAACAACAGCTGTTTATTATAAATAAAAAAGTTAGGCTATCAGAATGAAGAAAACTAAAATTGCATAAAACACATTTTCGAAACAAAAAGAGCATCAGAATTCATTTTTTAATTTATTTTTCCATGATATGAAACTATATATTGTATATGTTATATATTTATGAAAAATAAGCGAAATTCTTTTTAATACGACCACGTGATGTTCATGTACATGTTTTCAATAAACACACACAAGCACAATAACATTTGGTATGGTCGTAAAACTTAAGTGTGATTTAATTACACAATGTTGGGCATTTAAATGTCTCAACTTTGTACTGAAAAAATGCATTCGGTACTTAAGTGGATTTTATCGATAAATGACATATAATTGACAGGTCAATTATTGAGCCTAAGTGACAGTGCATTTAATCAATAAATAAAATGACATCCGCCGTTGCGGCATTTAGTTATTGGGAGAAGAACAGTCCGAGAGGGTGACAAGAAAAATTTTAAGGGACTCTCACACCCCATTTCAAGTGCCGGAGATAGCATAAGTATATTTCAATGCGTACAATATTTTTATTTAAATGATGTGCAGATTTTTAGCCTTTTATTTTTTGAATAAAGAGGCTTTTCGGGTGGCATTCAATACAATTGAAGGGCACCTGAAACGTTAAAAAATGTCTCCGTTGTTGGAGCTAGCGGCCTCGTTACGGTTTAAGCTGAAGGATCCTATCAGATCTTTTCGGAAGAACACCAGTATAAGCTTTGTTGTGGCCATATTTATATTTTTTTTAAGATTAATAAAACAAAATTTGCGTGCAAATTTTACTTATTAAGCTTTAATAAATATATTTCTTATAAAAACTTTATTAACTTTCATTTTTACAAGTTATACAACTACTAGAAGTAAAAACAAAAGCCATCCAATTAATTTCGTCAGCTGTCGTCTGATTGTTTTATTTCCAATAAAAAAAACCGATAACATTGGATTCTATGACACCTAAAACCAATAAAAATTCAAGTTCGAACAAAAAACCGATAACATTGGATTTCATGGCACCAACACAATTTTTTTTTGTGGGTCTTAAATTCAATTCCGATAAGATTGGATTCTATAACACCCCAGAATAACTCACAAATAAATGTCAAATATTGTGTACAAACATGATTACTACTAAAACACATTATCAGCGAACTTGTGTTGCATTTGAAATAAAAGTTTGCACCTATGATGCAGGAGCAGTGATGCATTTACGAACACACCCATACTTTTCTTAATTTGTTTAACCAAACTCGTATGTAAATATGAATTGTTATTAAACTTTTGGTAAATTTACATAAAGAACGAGATAGTGGCATCAGAGTAATCGAATTGAGCTGTATTTTATACATTAAACCATGGTAAAATTATACTAGGTACATGCACGACTACAACAAAATTGCAACAACAAAAAACACATTCATTTTGTTGGTATAAACAAACGAATAATTGTCAGAAACAGATGCCTTTTGTTTTAAAACATAACAATTACAGGGTAACTAAACTACAATTGCAGACGCGGCATTCATGCATGATTATAGTCATTAAGTGTTGCCAATATGTGTGTAATTACACAGGGTGCGCAATTAATCTCATGTGTAGGCCATGTAAATATATTCATGTATAATTCTACTTTGTGTTAAATTTTTATTTATTTTTGTTTTCATTTTAATCTACACAAAAGATGTGTAGTGTTTTTTAATGTTCTTTTGGCACAATTTTACATCCATTTTTATTTCTTTAAAGTTTTTAATCTCAACTATAAATTTCTTTTCATTTTGTTTTGTTTACAATATAGAGTTGCCAAATTCTCAACATAGAATAATTTTTAAGGAAATAATTGGTATTAATTATTATTATCAATATTTTAATGATATTAGCAATCTATAACACAAATATTTCTTTTTATTGTATTAATTTTAAGAAACTAACAGTCAATTTAATCGAAAACAATCGAAATTTTTAGTTTTAATTATAACATGATCCAGTTAATTTGCTTAATATTGTTGACAGGGTAACTCCATTAGTTTATTTGACATTTTATTGCATGAAAATGTCAAAATTTTACTCGTATGCAAAATTGCTACGAGTAAGGTAGAGGTCCATAGCTCGCTTTATGCGCGTTACGCTTTCTATGCAAATTTCCAAAAAGTAGAATCAATGCAATAGTATGTGACAAGTTACATTGCAAAAAACGCAGAACGCGTTGGCGCGTTCAAAGCGAAAAGTAGTTCTACTTTCTACTTTTGTACGCGTTACAAGCACCATGAAAAGAAAGTCAGCTGTTCTTGAAAGATAAAGACGTTAAATAATACTTTGTTTCTTACGTTATCGATAAATATTATTTTGCCATGGATAATTAATTTTAATTATCCACGGCAAAATTGATTAAAATTAATTAATTTTAATTAATTTTGCGTAAATAATAACTAATGCAAAACTGTTTTATTCACTCGTGTATTTATTAAGTTAAATAGTTCCATACATAACTAATAGACAATTTTATAGAATCCAACATGATTGTAAACAGTTTAAATCAATAAATACATGTCTAAATCAAACAGTTTTTCATTAATAATTACTTGGTTACGCTTTTTTGGGCAAATGCACACAAGAAATGCCAGATGAAAACTCAGCCTTACATTAAAGTCAAGAACAGCCGACAATTTGCTAGAATAGCCCTGGCCGAGTTCTTCTCAAGAATATCATTTAAAATGCTGAATAAATAGTCAAAGACGTCTGCAGACATTCTTGTCGCGGTTCGAAATTGCTCAGGGTCAGAAGTTTTAATTTTTTTAAATGTGGTTTCAAAAAACCCACTTAATTTCCGTTCTAAAGCAAGCCACAGACCTTGCAACTGTTGGTACAACATGAGCAAGTTGTGTATAAGATTGTATAGTGTGTGGGGTCGTCGTATGAAGTTGTGTATCGGTTGTACGAAATATTAAAAAGATTTGATTTTTTGGCAAGTTGTATAGACAGGTTGTAAAATTTAGGAGTGTGTTGTACAACTTCATTTCATTTTGTTCTTATTTTCGTTGTGGTCATATGAAAAACATCGCGCTCGAATTCAAATTTGCGTATAAAATAGAGAATTCAACAGAAATAAGTGATTTTATATAATTGTATGAGTTTGCGCGGAAGAATTGCTTTTGTATATGCATCGGAACTTTTGACAAAAGGTCATTGAATAATTCGTCTGACACCCAGGTGTAATTTTTATAGTCCAGTGGCTCACTTTCTTTTAATATTTCCAAAAGTTTGTTATTAGAATACGTTTTTTTATATAAATCACTCCTTTAAGCAAATTCTTTTTTTCTGTCCTTTTTTACGTTCTTCTTCTTATTTTGTCACCAAAAAAAAACCATCCATTACAATACGCGACATAACACCCGATGTCATGTTTACTCCAAAAAAAAAAATTAAGAAATGAAGTTGTACTCTAATGTTGTACACGTTGTTGTAAAGTTTGTGGGCAAAACACACAACTTGTTAATCCAACGTGTTGTACCAACGGTCGCAAGGTGTATGGCTTGCATAAGTACAACAGCCGCACCCAAAACCTTTTCTTTTTTTGAAATTGTTCATAGGCATTTTTTGCACATAAAATTAAATATACAAACTCGACTAACTCCACAAATTCTTTTAAAAACTCGATTTCACTCTCCATTTTTTCTTTATAAGTATTTATAAACAAACGCACACAGCTGATCAAAACAAAAATAAAATGGCGCATGAAAAGCAGTGCATGTAACTCAGCGCGAACAAAGTATAGAAAGAAACAAGAGGATGAAACGCGTATAAAGCAAAACGTGTAAAAAGCGAGCTATGGACCTCTACCTGTAGAGCTGCGAGTGAGAAAAATGTGAATGTGTTAGTAAAAAAGTGTGAGTGTATTGAGTTTTTCGAACTATTACTCTCATGTGCAAACTCACGGTTAAGGTTTATCAATTAATAAATTTACTTTGGTTTTGTCTATCCATACAATTTTTTTTGTTGTATGGGACTTGCATTAAATAAGCAAATGCATTGACCATTTTCCCACACTAAACCAAATCAATACAAATGCAAATTTATTACATTAGAACTAACTTTGATAATTATATTGCAATTTTTTGGCATTAAACTAAAATTTCTTCAAAGTAATACATTAATATTGCGCTAGCACCAAATCACATGGCGAAAAATAGAACGTAAATGTGTACATACATAAAAACATACATACGTACTATAGACCTGCGTAAATAGTCTTGAAATGTAAATACGTCTTGTTTTTTAAATATATTCTCGTGGCTGTAGAATGTTAAACCAATAATAAATGCTGTCGCATTATAAGCAAAGCACCATAGATGTATTTGTGTGCGTGTATATGAGTGCTAACAAGCAATGTTGTCAAGACTTCTTGTTATGAACAAACAGTCACCAAAGTAGTGTTGATACGTGTATGCTTGTTATTTTCTATATTGTACGTTTGAGTGTGTGTGTAAGATGTAGATGGTAAGCTATTATGAGTTTGAGGGAGGCTTTTTTTAAAGCAAGCGCATACAACTAATGTAAATGCATGTGAACGTTTGTTTGTGTGCAGAAAAATAGAAGAGCATACACACAACGTGTGTGTGTATGTACATGCATGACGCTTTTATACGCGCCCATGCGTAGAAAGAAGCAAGCATCACAAATTTTTCAGTCACGAATTATTTTGCTTCTTTGCTCCTATACTTGCAATAACTGAAACAAGTTCTTGCAAACAGTGTTGCTTAGCGTTTGTTTTAGAAGACTTCGCTGTAGTAAAGCATTTGAAAAATCCCTCATGTCTTGAAAGTTCTTATAAATGGTCTTGTGCAGGACTTTAATACGTACATACATAAACATGTAAACTTTTTTCTATGTACATATTGCCACTTAAGGCATTTTTTATAATTTTTTAAGAGAAAGACAAAACTTGATTAAATTGTTCCAAGCGGCAGTATACTCCGTTTATAAAATCACAATTTTTTAACTTTACAATAAAATAAACGGAAACCTAAGTTCTGATCTTTCATTTGTATGAACGTACTTATACTAGGGCCTTCAATGTTTCTTTACTGTATTTTTTTATTTGTGCTATCTGATAAAAATATGATTACGTTTTATATCATTTTACTGTGTACAATATGTGATATTGCAATAATATTGCATTACTTCATGATGTGCTTAATGGCAATACAAAATTAGTGTATTTTTCGCCATACGATTAGCTGCTAATGCAATATTAATCCATTACTATTAAGAGATTTTATTTTAGTGCAAAAAAAAGTGCATTTACAAACATCAAATTTAAATTTTCACTAAAATTTTTGTTTTTTAATCAGTGCTTATGAAAAGTAATGCAAGTTGCCCAGGTCTGGGTGTAATCATCTGTTTTTGACATTCATCCATTATATTTACACAAACAAAGCGCATGTTGTTTTTGTATTTTCTTAGTTGTTGTAGACCTGCATATACTTTATATACATAAATATACTTTGGCAGGTACGATTATTTTTGTGCTTTCACATTCTTCGGTTCTTTACACAGCTATGGTTGTCGTATTTTTGTATAACAAATCCTTGCGCAGTCACCTGTATAATTACACCATGCTTAATAATCGGCAAAATTATTAATTACAGAATTTTTATATAAATTAAGCTCTCTTTGCAAAATTTTTGATACCACTCTCACTTAAATTTAGCATAACAGTGTTTTGTAACTTGCGGCCCTCAAGCTGAACAAATCTCATTAATTATTATAGGCACAGGGTACTAGCTAGATATTAAGATACAATGCAAATAAAATACCACATATTTTCCATCGCAGTATATCAAACAACGATGCCCACACCGATATAAATCATAAGTTGGTGTGATTTAGCGGAATATATATTTGGTATATGTAAAAAATGTGGTTCTGAAGGAAAAAAGTTTGGCGACCACTGTTGTACCAATTTTGCACTCTGTTGTGATATAGGTCTATTCAATTATACTTTCATCATCCTGGAAGCTTTAATACAATGAAAGCGTATAAATAGAATGCAAAATAGATCATAGAGTTAGTTTTAACAGAAATCTAATAAAATGTTTAATAACTCAGTCAATTTCGGGGAAATTTTTTAAAACAAACCTGCGAATTACTCTTCATCAATTACATTTTATAAATAAAGTTATAAAAAGTACGGTTTCAGTACAAAAATACTGCCTAAGAACGAATACAAAGTAGAAAAGTGTCGAAAAAAACCGAAAAAATTATATATGGTGAAAAAATACAGACATATGTATATCTGAAATTCACTGGTTCGAAAGGTCTTGTCTCGTCTCTTTATACCCGTTTATAAATTTTAAATCGGTTGATATTAAGTTTAGTTAGTGATTGATAAGTGGAGGTGTTTGGAAAATTTCAATTACAGATTGTTGTTATACTCGACAATACCTACCATAAAAATAGTAACACGTCCAAGGTATTTTGATTTCATTAAAATATGTCACACAGTGTTAGCTGTTGATGCCAAATTTAGCAATTTGAACCAAAGTGTCAAAATTTGCTTAGAAATCTTCTGACATTGGTTTTGTAGCATAGCAAACTATCGGATATGTTCTGCATTCCACGTGAAATTAAAACGAGTGGAATCGCCATAGCATTGTTGTTATAATTACATATTTCCAACAACAATTTTATGGCAATTCCACTCGTTTTAATTTCACGTGGAATGCAGAACATACCCGTATGTGTTGTTTTTTGTGTTGCAAAATTGTTGTAGGAAAGAGTTCACCTGATACTGCATTCGCCTTGGCATAGACCTAATAAATAGGGCTTGCGTACGGCCAAGTCTACCAGAACGGATGATTTTCATTATTAGTTAGCCGCCGCCGAAGAGTGACAATGAATTACCATAGTCCCGGCTCACACGTTTCAACTTTTGTTGCTCAACTCGTAATTCAGATATAAGAAAGACGGAGACGCAAATACAAATATCTGTTTATTACAGCTTAATTATGAGTTGAAGTGTGAACCTGGACAGCAATTCCCATCAGCCTCAGCCGCCCCCGACCAAAATTATAATATATAATTATGCTTATAACATATAAATTCAAAAGCATTTTTTTTCGTTTCGAATTACAGAGTGGACCCTTGGTCAAAACAAATCTTGTGGTTAAATGGCTAATAAATTGGATCTGAATTTTTTCTATAACTGCTTAAGATTATGTAATGAAAATAAACGCGATATTTTGTTTTATTATTTTAGATTCAAACGCGTCATACCAAGTTCATGCGAGACTTGGTACGCGAAGTTGTTGGCCATGCTCCGTATGAAAAGAGAACCATGGAGTTGTTGAAAGTTTCGAAGGATAAGCGTGCTTTAAAATTCTTGAAACGGCGTTTGGGCACACATATTCGTGCTAAGAGGAAGCGTGAAGAATTGTCCAATATCCTCACGCAAATGAGAAAAGCTCAAACAACCCACGCCAAGTAAACAATCATTCGGCTTGTGACAGCTTTTTTTAAGTCTTAAGTTTTTGTTTGTGTGGCACTATCTCGTTTTATGACTCAACTGTAGTGATAAAGATTAAATAAAAAAGGAATGAAATAAATTCATGGTCTTTGAATTACTTTTTACAATGGAACAAATTAAGTTTAGTGACATTGCTCAAAAAACAATCCCGCCTGTTCTGTAAATCGAGTCGATTTAAAAACACTCGATTTTGAAAAATTAAATCCACTGATAGCAATTTTTTTCAGATGTTTTGAAGTATTATATTTTTTAGAGCTTGAAATATAATATCTGAAATTAAATTAGTATGTATGATTTAAAACATCAATGGGGCCATTATTAATTTTTGGAAAACGAGAAATTTACTCGGATTCGGTTTACAGAACATGGCCGAATAAAATTTCGCTATCTGATAGAAAATTAAATAAAAAGAAAAATAAAAAAAATTGGTGGCGAGCCTTGTTTCCGAGTTCTGGGCATCTGAAGTTCCTGCAAAAAATTGTGATTACATGCGTCTAAGTTCTACATTCGTAAAATAAAATGAAAGTGAAATTTTCTCTTGGTTTGTGTTCTCAATTTCGTAAGTCTTTAAAAAGTAAAATTTCATTTTCAGTTTGTTTCAAACGAAATTTAAGTGTTCTGCAATCCAATTTCACTACAAAAAAAGTAATTTGAAACCGGCAGCAAACAACATTGTGAAAGAAAATGGTTTTTAGTAAAAATAAAATTTTTGGGAACAAATCAAGTTTAGGGACACCTCTTAAAACTTTGTAACGTTGATCAGCCAGTAAATAATAAATATTTAGCTAATGATCACCCGCTACATAATTTTAAATTTTATAGTACAAACAAATGGAGATAAAATACAACAAAAAACATACACGCATCATAATTATATTAACAAGCGTTCACTCACGTATATTACTTATGCACAATACACAAGTATATACAAACACACGCTTCATATATACCAACATCCATAGCCAAGCAAACCATGCACACAAACGTTTTGCACATAATTAATGAAACCACTTAAACAAAGTAAAAGGTACCGACTGCGTGAATATTCGTTGGGATACCTGCATGCAATTGCATGGGGTTTTCGTTTACTACTTGCGTGTATATTTCGTTAGTATCATCCTCATACAAATAATTCTTGTTTAGTCTGTTTGGTGAAATGTATAAGTGTTGCATTTTTGGTAACCAAAGGCATGTCCCGGCAAGCACAGCAATTCCGCTGTAAGGGTTCGTACAATTTATTTTGTTGAGCCGACTAACCTCCAGGAGGAGTAAGTCATATTTTTTGGAGTACAAAGGTACGAAAGTGCATTTGTATATCGAGCCATAACCGCCAAAATAATGTATCCCACACCATAATCGATTTTTGTTTTTTTATCGAAATCGATAGTTCAACATCATTTAAAATTATTAAAATTAAATGTATTACACAAAACAATATTTACATTATAAATTTTAAAATAATGGCTTTATTCAAACTGATTTCATTTTGAAAAAACCTTCCTCTGTAAAATTTCGAGTTTGTGGGATACATTTTTTCGGCGGTTATGGCTCGATATAAATTTTTACAGCGGCTTCGGCTGACTGTTCTCACAGCAACTTCGGATGACTGTTCTCACAGCGGTTTCGACTGACTGTTCTCACAGCGGCTTCGGCTGACTGTTCTCACCGCAGCTTCGGTTGACTGTTCTCACAGCAACTTCGGTTGACTGTCCTCACAGCGGTTTCGACTGACTGTTCTCACAGCGGCTTCGGTTGACTGTCCTCACAGCCAGTGATGCCAACAATTCAGAGGCAAAACGAGCCAACCGAGTAGTCAAAAAGAGCTAAATGTAAAATTTGGCATTTTTGCATTTTAAATCTATGAATGTATACATATGTATATTAATAAATTTGTACTTCAAGATTTTTTAAAAATACTAAAAATAATAGTAAGAAAAAATAAAAGATCCATTGCTTAAAATGATGTACATATGTACTGCAGCATATATAGATTTACGTGCGCAATTTGCGTTTGTGTTGGAACATCTGGGGAAAATGATATGTCAGGCTAGGATAGCACAATATCTTTAAATGGAGCCATAAATTATTTATGTTTTTGAGTCTCCGAATGCCGCGCTAAATCAAAATCCATTTTTTAAACGGTTATTTTATTCCCAAATTTTCTTATATTTTTGGCAATTAAGAATCCATTTCAATAATTTATCAAAAATTGTGTAATTATTCAGAAACGAAAGACGAAAGAATAGGCTAAAAACGGGAAAAATTACTATAAGATGCAAAAAGTGTTAAACGTGCCATTTCCACAATTGAAAAGAGTTGTGTTAGCTCTTTTCTATAAAAAAGAGCTAAAGGGAAAAATTTCGAGTTAGAAGCAATCAAAAAGAGCTAAATCTAGCTCCAAAATAGCTAAGTTGGCATCGCTGCTCACAGCGGTTTCGACTGACTGTTCTCACAGCGGCTTCGGCTGATTGTTCTCACCGCAGCTTCGGCTGACTGTTCTCACAGCAGTTTCGACTGACTGTTCTCCTAGGCTAAGCAAGTATTGCATGTTTTGTAGAAAGTAGGTAACTTACTAACCTGACACCGACCGTACCGAACCACACACCCGAACCTGCATTAAGATAAGCCGAAACCTACATCTACGAAGCCATCGAACCGAGTCTACCAGCAACGAACCTGCATCAACGACAATCAACGAACGAAGTCATCGAGCCAAGTCTACCAGCAGCGAAACTGCATCAACGACACTCAACGAACGAAGTCATCGAGCCTACCAGAAACGAACCTGCGTCAACTCAACGAACGAAGTCATTGAGTCGAACCTGCATCAGCGATACACAACGAAGTTATTTTGAGCTATTTTCATTATTCATATTACTTATATTTTTATTCAATAAAGTAAGATCTTAGTATAAAACCCCATAGAGGGATAAATAAAAGTCTTTTTCTTACTTAAGGTTCGTGGATCCGTAAGTAGACCCTGGACGCGGCTAAGCTACCTCAGCCGACGACAAAACCACGTTACAATTAAAAAAAAAAGAAAATTGAAAAAATTAAATAAAAAAATTGGAGACGAGGCTATGCCCCTAACACGGTTCTCAATTAAATTCAGCCCGTTCAAATAATAAATATAGAAACAAATGAAGTTCGAATAATAACACGGTGATAGTGAAAAAATGAACTTCTATGAATCATTTCCGAACTATTAGGGGAGAGTCCCCTGAGTACATTTGGAAGTGTCAGATTGGCTCCAATTTTTGAGAAATCGGTATATATCCATTTTTCATTGATATAGGTAAGTTTGCGATATTAAAAAAAATTTTATTTATTTATTTATTACCAATAACCTAGCCAATGCAGGCCATAGACGGCTACAAATTTCTACTATAATAATTTCATTTTAAATTAGTATGTAAAAATATAACTTATAAATTATAAAAACAAAATATATGCAATAAAAAACAATATTAACAATTTGGAAAATATGATATTACCTAGGACAAGGGCTTCATGCCTTTAAAAAAGGTATTTTAGGCGCCTAAAATATGGCATTAAAAATGCAAAATATGCAATAAAAACAAAATATGCACATATTTTAAAAAATTTTTGTTAAAAAAGTAAATTTAAAAAGGCCTGTGGATGTAATCGGCTCAAATTTGAATAATTATTTTTATGTGATGCTGTATATTTATTTAACTCGACCATTACAATGAATTGAATACTAGCTATTAGATTTGTTTTTTAAACCTGTTGTCATTTTAAAAACAATATCAAATTTACTTTCGGCCTTAAAGCAGACAATTTCCTTTTGAAATCATCAAAATTACGATTTTCATCAAATGTGGTAGATGTGTGTGTTTGTACAATTCTACAATCCTATCCAGGCGAATAAATTTGCCAAAAAAATTTTCTTGCATTAATAATTTGTCAACAATAATATATTATGAAATTTAAATTTTTGACAAAATATGATACAAAATTATACCAAAATATGAGGCAAAAATATGCATTTATGACCAAATTATGCAAAAATATGCATTTTCAGCAAAATATTCAGAAATATGCACTAACAAATCGATGTCATTTTTACGCAAATTCATTGTTTCGTAAAGATATTTCGTTCTTGCTATTATCAGGTTTAAGGGAAAAAACATGCATTTGCATGAAACCCCTGTCCCTGGTAATAACAATAGAACCAACCCAATGTCAAAATGTAATATTAATTTATTGCTGTTACGCCAAATCATGGGCGCATAGTGCCAAAATGTAATATTAGTGAGAAAAAATAGAGAAAAAAAATTATAAAAAAGAGAAGTGAGAAATTGCCAACAATGGCTAACTTGCAAAATTGTTACTCGTAACATTCCGTGGTGTTCTGTGAATCGCATGATTTGAAATCGCCTAATTTCCAGGAAAGAGCTCAATTAAAAAGGAGGCTTATTGCAGCTTTTTAATTGGTTTTAATGTTTTAGATGCTTAAGATATTTTATACGAACTTAACTTTGAATGCACTAAATCGTCCGATCAGAGAAACACTGTTTTCGATTTTGGAAATCGTACGATTTCAAAACGCACGGTTTACAGAACACCCCTGACTATCAATCGATACCATAGAGTACTAACTAGAGGCGACACCGGCGAATTGAAGAGAATTCGCTTTACTAAGTTCTTGCGGTAGAGACAGCAAATATGACTAATTTCTATGCCCTTCTCTATCGCACCATCTTAGTAAAATGTCATTTAGTTATTTACAAAATATAAATTTTCTTGGCAGGAATTGGCGCAAATTGGATAAAAAATGATTTTGCGCCAAAATCCTTGCCAAAGTTGGTAATATGTGGACAAAAATTGGTAGATTATCTTGTCCACATATTACCAACAGTGAGAAAAGTGAACAAAATAAAAGTGATGGTGAAAAAAACATGGATTACTGGGAGCATCACACAGCAAAAGTAAAAATGTAAGTATATATTCATTGTTTCTTTTACTTATTTATAATAAATTCTAACAATATATACTTAATTTCCAGTAGCCACAGATGCACTATGGGTTGACCCACAGGATAGAAGCTGAATTTGTTCCCGACAGAGCCAACTAAGTAAGTAATTTATATAAAAACTTTTGTGAAAGTGAATTTTTTAAAGTGACATTTAAGTGTGGAATTGTGTACATTGGAAGGGACAATGGTGTTCTTGTCCCTTCCAATGTACAATTGCTTTGCTTAACATGTAGTGAAGAGAAGATGTGTTCCGATCATTAAGATCTAAAATAAGCTCGCTTTGTATTACTTTTAGAAAGAGCTAAGTAATGTAAACTAGACGACTAATGTGACAATGCAAAGTGAATGGAAAGTGTGAAATTTTGTACATTGGAAAAGACGATGTTTGTCTTGTCCAATGCACAAAAACTTTGGTTAACATGCCGAAATGAAATGAGGTGTTTGGATCAATTGGAATCCAATTTTGTTCGCTTTTTGCAAGTGCCTTACGCAAACAAGTTTATAAGGTTATTGTGGACAGATAAAGTGAAGTGTATGTGTGGAATCTTGTGCATTGGAAGGGACAATGATGTTCCTGTCCAATGCACAATAGCAAGGGTTAACAAGACGTATAAAAATATAGTGTTCAGATCTTTTGGATTCCAAATGTTCCAAGTTCCTTTTGTTTTTCACAAGTTCATAACAAAAATAAGTGATTTGTGTCTACGTAAAGTGAATTGTTTGTGTGGAATTTAGCACATTGGAAGGAGCTATGATGTTCTTTTCCAATGTACAAATACTTTGGTTAACAAACTGTTTAAGAAAGAAGTGCTTGGAACAATTGGATTCAAAATTTGTTCACAAATAACTAGTTTTTATGACTAATGTGTACATATAAGTGGAGTGTTTGTGTGGAATCTTGTGTATTGGAAAGGTCAATTGTTATTGTCCAATGTACAATGACACAGGTTAACAAGCCTCAAAAAAGTGAAGTGTTCGGATCAATTGGAATCCAAATGTGTTCGCTTCGTGTTCTGTTTTAAGTACTTGGCATAAATAAGACTAATGTGTGCCTATAAAGTGAATTGACAATGTCGAATTTTGTACATTGGAAAGGACGATGATGGTCTTGTCCAATGTACAATAACACCAGTTTGTAAGTCGCTAGGAAAAGAAGTTTTCCAATCAATTGGTTTGTGTTCTTCTTTACAAGTACTTGAGACAAAAAAGAAAGTATTTTTCATTTAAATTAAAGAACTTACGGGCTACAGAATACTTTATAAAAGACATTCAACTTTTGTTTTATAGATATATAACCTTAGTTCTATAAATAAAAAGCCCTTTAACTTTTTCCAAAAAATACTATTTTTTTAAAACTAAAAATACAATTTTAATAATGATATTTTTAATTTTTATTTTATTTACATATGTGAACGGCAAGAAAACCTGAAAGAAACTAAACGAAATATCGCTGCTACAAAAACCATTCGACCCCTAAGGACTAAACTGGAATGTTTCCAAGGAAAACAATTTTAGACTTTGCTGGCATAAGTAAAAGTATTTTTATTTCAAGATATTTAAAAAAAAATAGTTAATTACATTAGTAAATGTTCTAATTTTGTTTTTGTTTACAATGCGTGTAGTGCAGTTCTTTTTGTAAGAGTTTCAAATAATTACAAATTATATATTTATTCAGTTACTAAAAAAATTTTAAAATAAAAATAAGAAAACAATTCCAAAATTGAACATAGTATAACTTATTTTTTTAAGATTTTATTTCTACAAATTGAGGTGAGTATACGCTCAAGGAACGAATACTTTTTTGATTTAAATCGCCATTAAAATAACTTATTTCTATACTGAATATTATTTCAAGTCAATACAAAAGTTAAAAAAATCGTTAATTTTTATAAAAAAGTTATTACTTTGAATCTAAGATATATTTAATAACACAATTCCACGATTGTTCCACTCTAAGAAATTAGTAAGCAATTCGGATAGGTATAAGGTACTAAGATTCAGAAAAAATATAAAAAATTTACAATATAAAATTAATTTAAACTTTTTGACATTATTTATGATTATAACTATTTTATAAATATCCGCTTTCTTTCTAAAAACTAACTCGATTAAGCTTATTATTAGCATTATTAAAAATTGGAATAGATCCCCTGTGTAACTGATAAAATAAATAAACTAATCCAATTCACTTTTGCAATGCAACTTTCTTTAATGATGTGTGCATCTGTAAGAAAAAAAGTTAATTAATAAATGTACATTCATGTATATTAAAGTAAAAAATACCTTGACCTCGAAAAAGCTTCTCAAATTTATAGCGTGTACTTCTGATTACAATTGACCCTTATTATTTTGTAATCATGCTATTAAATTCCTAATTTCTTTATTTATGGGAGCCGTCTACTAGTACTGGATGCATATGTCTGATTATTTGGTATAAATGTTCGACCAGTATTTGTTAATTATTAAATTAATATCGTGTACTTCTGATTTCAATTGACCCTTATGATTTTGTAATCATGTTATTCAATTTCTAATTTCTCTATTTATAAATGTTCGACCAGTATTTGTTTCTGATCTTGTTGCATTTACCAACAAAGAGGCCTAACGATTATCTGAAATAAACGATGACAATTAATATTTCAAATAATGAATTATTTATTTATTTATTCAATGGATGTAATAATTATTGTTCAAATAAAACTTACCGTTTTGATGCATAGCACCAGATTTTACAGGTGGCCCGGCCAAAGCAATATAAGGTGCTGGAACAGTTTGCTGGCCAGTTATATCATATCCGCACATGTGCAGGTCAGCGTGGTGTTATACGTATTTTTGTATACACTTGCGGATCCAAAAAAAAGTTGACCCGGCCCCATGTAAGGCACAAAGAAACTCCCAACAGCATTATGTTCTATTACTTGGCCAAGTTGTTGCATCGGCGTATACCGCACTTGTGATACACATATTGTGAGTCCAGACGAGATTTATTTTCGTGGAGCTAATGCTGATTGTTTTTTGTCAATAGTTTTTTGGCCAGCTATTATTTCAAGCAACATACCATTGATCTTACTAGCCAAAAATGGATGCAAATGTTTTTCTGGGTATAAACGTTCGACCAGTATAGTAACAAAGATGACTAACGATTTTCTGGAATAAACGGTGATAACAATTAATGTTTCAAATACTGAAATATTATTCAAAGAAAACTTACCGTTTTTATGTATTTGCGACACAAGCTGACTTGCTGGAACCTTCTGAACTGTTTGCGTACACCTTTTTTTGGTAGCACGCTGTTGAGCTGCGTTAGAGGTGGCCCGGCCAAAGCAATATAAGGTGCTGGAATAGTTTACAGGCCAGCATAGAGTATTACACATTTGTGTATGCACTTACAGATCAGAAAAAGGTGGCCGGTTACATTAGGCGTGGAAGCACGCATGCATTTTTATTTGGTAGCACGCCTACATTTCTATTTGGTAGCACGCTCTTGAGTAGAACTAGCTGTTAAAGGTGGTAATATAAGGTTCTGGAATATTTTGCTGGCCAGTTATACCACAAGCGTGCATGCACAGCACAGTGAAGTGTTATACGCATTTGCGTAGGCTCTTGAGGATCCAAAAAAGTTAGCCGGCCCCCATGTTAGACACAAAGAAGCCTCCAGCTGCATTATGTAAGAATACTTAGCCAAATTGTTGCATGCGTCGCATTACGCCCATGTGACACACATATTCTGAGTTATGGAATTTAAGAACGTATACTTTTTCACTACTCAACATGCACTACTTTTTTATATACTTTCAATCTCCATCTATTTCCAAATGCCGAGAAAGTATCACAAATTGCTTTATTTTCATTGCCATCGTCCAAATTTCATAAAAAAACAACCAATTCCAGAGCGATGCATTTACAAATATCATTGAGAACAAGTAATACGAATGTGTTTATCACAGATTACATTAATATTTATTGTATTTAAAGTATATTAAGCATAAAAAATAGGTTTAAATTAAATTTATTTTGTGGCGATGAAAACTCATGGAATTGTTTTTGCAAATATTTTTACTTTTTCACATTATTTAGATGGCAATTTACAATCACTAGTAGAGGAACACCACTGGCCTTTACTTGAACAATTAAAAACTCTCAAATTACAAACATATTGTACAATTATTTAAATTTTATTAAAAATACTTGTAAAATAATTCACTTTTGCAAAATTTTATTTTATAATTTTTCACAATCATATGTTCACAAATGCTATGTATAGCCATTGCTTTTTATACATGTAAAAAGCATATCTTTTTTCTCCCTTCTGCCATTTATCCATCAGCTGATACGACGATTTCGCTTAACTCAGAAGTGAGGATTCTGGTTAATATTCTGTGATCGATACTACAAATTATTACTAGAGAGTTCTAGAATTAGTTTTTTCTTATACGTGGACGGTGAGCAGTGTTGCCGTTTTGGTCGGAAAAAATATAAAATATTTAATTTGGTCGGATGGTCGGACCAATTAAATTTTGGTCGGTTTTTGTCTCTAATCACAAACTATTTTTCTCTTCGCATAATTCATTTAAAATCTCATAGGTATATATATATTATCTTAAAAATATTTTTTTAACATTTACCAATAAATTATGCACTTTGATGCCGGGTAAGTAGTTATTTACGACGTTTATATTAGATCAGTGACAGTGAACTCTGCGATACGTTAATCGAATTCCGCTGTTGGCCACTAAATTATAAACGATGTTTAGCTTAATTTAGTGACAGCGATTTATGTTATGCTTTTTCGCCCTTATGAATGTAAAATCAAGAACTTTAACTTTTTTTTTTAATGTGATATACATATTTAATACCTACATGCCTAAATTATAACATAAGTAAATGAAAACATTATAATGTTGTATGGCCAATTTACTTTTATAGTTTCGTAGTGAATATGAGCTAATACGGCCTATGTATCCTTATGTAAATAAAAACAAATTTTATTTCATTTTTCCCGACGTTTCGTCAATATATGTTGACTTTATCAAGGGTTGGGAAATCTATTTATTTAAAGAACATTTCATTAGTATTTTAATACTCTGTTTTGTGTAATTTAAATATTTAAATATGTATACATACATATGTATAACTAACCTGTGTTGATCTTTTGTTTTTAATATTAATTTTAAAACATTACTTTTTACATATAACAATAACAAAATTAATATAACACAACATGTATGTATGTACAAGATATATCACAGACTATTTTATTGCAATCTTGTAGTTCGCGCTTATTTTTATCTGTATCTTGCTTCAAGTTCATCGTCTTTTCTATTTTCTCTTGTATACGTAAACTTTCGATTATGTATCTTTTTCTTCCTACTTTTTCTTTGTCTAAGATCTTTACTTTTTCAAATTCCGCTGTGTGGCCCGTTTCCAGAATGTGTTGTGATAATGCTGTAGATTTTTTGTTTTTTTCAATGTCCTTTTTATGCTCATTTATTCTTGTTTTTAAATTTCGTTTTGTTGTGCCAATATATAGCTTATCACAGGTGTTTTTTCCATCTCCTTTACATTTGATTTCATACACTACATTGCTTTGTTGTTGTTGGTTAATTGGCGCTTTTATTTTTGAAAATATCTTGTTTATTGTTGTATTTGGTTTATATGCAAATTTTATGTTTTTATTTATTATTGTATTCTTGATGGTTTTTTTGTCTGTTAAGCCAGGGATGTACCTAACACAGTAATACTGATTTCTTTCCTCAGGGCTGTTGTTGCTATCGGTGACATGGTTATTTTTATTTAATTCTTTGTACGTTTCTTGAATTAATTTGTCAATTAGATTTTTTGGGAAACTATTTTCTATTAATGTTTTTTTAATGTGTTTTATGTTGCTTTTGTGAAATTGAGCATCACTTATATACAGGACTCTATAAATGAAATTCTTCGCTGTATTTATTATTTGATTTTGCGGTTGTGTAGAATGAAAGTTGATTATCCTGCCAGATGCTGTGTCCTTTTTGTACCAATTTATTATTAATCTTTTCTTTTCCCTAATTATTCTTGTATCTAAATATGTGATTGAAGAATATTTTTCAACCTCCATGGTGAATTGTATTTTTGGGTGAAAGTTATTAAAAAAGTTCAAAATGCTGTCCTTTTCTTCCACTCTAACTATAGCCAATATATCGTCTACATACTTTGTAATGTATTTCAACTTTATGTTTTCTACTTTTAGTTTTTTTAAAGTTTCGTCTAATAAATTATCCAGTACTAAGTCAGCAATCGTTGGTGATAGAGGGTTTCCCATAGGCATACCGAAAACTTGCTTATATATTTCATTTTCATATATAAAATAATTATTCTCATAGAGACAAAAGTTAAGTATTTTTAAAAAAGTGGATTTTCTAATTTTCGTATAATCTTGAATACGTTTCCATTTGTCCATTATTATGTTTATGGCTTTCCTTACAGGTATGTTGGTAAAAAGGGATATGACATCCAGTGAGATTAGTATTTCTCCCTCTTCCAATTCAATTTTATTTAACTGCTCTTTCAATTTTTTAGAATTTGATATGTTATATTCCTTAGATATAACATTTCTAAGGATGTTTCCTATATATTTGGATAAATTATAGCATGGAACCTGTATCGAAGAGACTATAGGCCTTAAAGGTACTTCTGCCTTGTGTATTTTTGGAAGTCCATATATTCTTGGAGCTGTTGCAGCTGAGCATAACAATTGTTTCTTTTGTTTATCATCTATGTACTTGTTTTTGTAAAGTTCCGCTATAATAATATTATTTTCTTTTTGAAGTTTTTCCGTTGGGTCCATTTTAATTTTCATGTATGTTTGTTTTTCATCTAATAACTTTTCCATTTTTAGCTTGTAGTCTTTTTTGAACATTACTACCGTTTTGCTACCTTTATCGGCTTGTAATATAATTATATCTTTGTGCCTCTTTAGAAATTCCTCTGTTTTTTATATGCGTTGAGAACACATTTCTCCTTAGGTGTGTTTTTAAACTTTCTTTTAAAATATGTAATACTGTTTGCAAGTTTCGTTCTTGCTAGATTTTTCTCCTGTTCACCATTGTCCTCTATTGCTAAAATACATTGTTCTATATCTGCTATTGTGTGCAGTGCAGAAAAACTATTTTTATCCACCGGTAGTGCAAATTTTTTGCCAAGTGATAGTATCCATTTCGACTCTATCGGAATTTCAATATCCGTTTTATTTTCAAACCAATTGTCATTGTATCTGAACCCATATGTTTTGAACTGTTCTTCTTTCAGATTGTTTAATTTAAAATTTTGCTTGTTCTCTATCTTTAAAGCCAACCTATTGCACCTATTCTCTTGTTCATTTATAAAAGCTATGTAGTCCTCATTCAAGAGCATTATTTCGATGTTATTTCTTAAAATGTGGATTTTCTTTTTGATGGCAGTAATATTTGAATGTGTCTGTGTTATTTCAAGATTTATTATTTTCTTATGGAAATTGTACTTAATTTTCTTTAGTTTCTCTTTTATTTTATTACATATAAACAGTTGTGTAACCTGTGTTGTTGTATTTTTTGTATGCGTTGGGATAATGCCAAATTTTCTACAAGATAGCACGAATTTTAATCTGCTTTCTTGTTGTGTTAATTTTTTAATTTCATTACAGTACTCTTTTAAAGCTCTGCAAGTCTCATTGTCATATTTAACAGCTATGTATTGGAAACAACCTGTCATGTTGTTCTTGTTGTTACTGCTAGAAATGTTTTTAATAGATTTATATTTCGGCAAGCTCTCCGATTTTTCTATGATTATTCTGTTGTATGGCCAATTTACTTTTATAGTTTCGTAGTGAATATGAGCTAATACGGCCTATGTATCCTTATGTAAATAAAAACAAATTTTATTTCATTTTTCCCGACGTTTCGTCAATATATGTTGACTTTATCAAGGGTTGGGAAATCTATTTATTTAAAGAACATTTCATTAGTATTTTAATACTCTGTTTTGTGTAATTTAAATATTTAAATATGTATACATACATATGTATAACTAACCTGTGTTGATCTTTTGTTTTTAATATTAATTTTTTCACCCAAAAATACAATTCACCATGGAGGTTGAAAAATATTCTTCAATCACATATTTAGATACAAGAATAATTAGGGAAAAGAAAAGATTAATAATAAATTGGTACAAAAAGGACACAGCATCTGGCAGGATAATCAACTTTCATTCTACACAACCGCAAAATCAAATAATAAATACAGCGAAGAATTTCATTTATAGAGTCCTGTATATAAGTGATGCTCAATTTCACAAAAGCAACATAAAACACATTAAAAAAACATTAATAGAAAATAGTTTCCCAAAAAATCTAATTGACAAATTAATTCAAGAAACGTACAAAGAATTAAATAAAAATAACCATGTCACCGATAGCAACAACAGCCCTGAGGAAAGAAATCAGTATTACTGTGTTAGGTACATCCCTGGCTTAACAGACAAAAAAACCATCAAGAATACAATAATAAATAAAAGCATAAAATTTGCATATAAACCAAATACAACAATAAACAAGATATTTTCAAAAATAAAAGCGCCAATTAACCAACAACAACAAAGCAATGTAGTGTATGAAATCAAATGTAAAGGAGATGGAAAAAACACCTGTGATAAGCTATATATTGGCACAACAAAACGAAATTTAAAAACAAGAATAAATGAGCATAAAAAGGACATTGAAAAAAACAAAAAATCTACAGCATTATCACAACACATTCTGGAAACGGGCCACACAGCGGAATTTGAAAAAGTAAAGATCTTAGACAAAGAAAAAGTAGGAAGAAAAAGATACATAATCGAAACTTTACGTATACAAGAGAAAATAGAAAAGACGATGAACTTGAAGGAAGATACAGATAAAATTAGCGCGAACTACAAGATTGCAATAAAATAGTCTGTGATATATCTTGTACATACATACATGTTGTGTTATATTAATTTTGTTATTGTTATATGTAAAAAGTAATGTTTTAAAATTAATATTAAAAACAAAAGATCAACACAGGTTAGTTATACATATGTATGTATACATATTTAAATATTTAAATTACACAAAACAGAGTATTAAAATACTAATGAAATGTTCTTTAAATAAATAGATTTCCCAACCCTTGATAAAGTCAACATATATTGACGAAACGTCGGGAAAAATGAAATAAAATTTGTTTTTATTTACATAAGGATACATAGGCCGTATTAGCTCATATTCACTACGAAACTATAAAAGTAAATTGGCCATACAACAGAATAATCATAGAAAAATCGGAGAGCTTGCCGAAATATAAATCTATTAAAAACATTTCTAGCAGTAACAACAAGAACAACATGACAGGTTATTTCCAATACATAGCTGTTAAATATGACAATGAGACTTGCAGAGCTTTAAAAGAGTACTGTAATGAAATTAAAAAATTAACACAACAAGAAAGCAGATTAAAATTCGTGCTATCTTGTAGAAAATTTGGCATTATCCCAACGCATACAAAAAATACAACAACACAGGTTACACAACTGTTTATATGTAATAAAATAAAAGAGAAACTAAAGAAAATTGAGTACAATTTCCATAAGAAAATAATAAATCTTGAAATAACACAGACACATTCAAATATTACTGCCATCAAAAAGAAAATCCACATTTTAAGAAATAACATCGAAATAATGCTCTTGAATGAGGACTACATAGCTTTTATAAATGAACAAGAGAATAGGTGCAATAGGTTGGCTTTAAAGATAGAGAACAAGCAAAATTTTAAATTAAACAATCTGAAAGAAGAACAGTTCAAAACATATGGGTTCAGATACAATGACAATTGGTTTGAAAATAAAACGGATATTGAAATTCCGATAGAGTCGAAATGGATACTATCACTTGGCAAAAAATTTGCACTACCGGTGGATAAAAATAGTTTTTCTGCACTGCACACAATAGCAGATATAGAACAATGTATTTTAGCAATAGAGGACAATGGTGAACAGGAGAAAAATCTAGCAAGAACGAAACTTGCAAACAGTATTACATATTTTAAAAGAAAGTTTAAAAACACACCTAAGGAGAAATGTGTTCTCAACGCATATAAAAAAACAGAGGAATTTCTAAAGAGGCACAAAGATATAATTATATTACAAGCCGATAAAGGTAGCAAAACGGTAGTAATGTTCAAAAAAGACTACAAGCTAAAAATGGAAAAGTTATTAGATGAAAAACAAACATACATGAAAATTAAAATGGACCCAACGGAAAAACTTCAAAAAGAAAATAATATTATTATAGCGGAACTTTACAAAAACAAGTACATAGATGATAAACAAAAGAAACAATTGTTATGCTCAGCTGCAACAGCTCCAAGAATATATGGACTTCCAAAAATACACAAGGCAGAAGTACCTTTAAGGCCTATAGTCTCTTCGATACAGGTTCCATGCTATAATTTATCCAAATATATAGGAAACATCCTTAGAAATGTTATATCTAAGGAATATAACATATCAAATTCTAAAAAATTGAAAGAGCAGTTAAATAAAATTGAATTGGAAGAGGGAGAAATACTAATCTCACTGGATGTCATATCCCTTTTTACCAACATACCTGTAAGGAAAGCCATAAACATAATAATGGACAAATGGAAACGTATTCAAGATTATACGAAAATTAGAAAATCCACTTTTTTAAAAATACTTAACTTTTGTCTCTATGAGAATAATTATTTTATATATGAAAATGAAATATATAAGCAAGTTTTCGGTATGCCTATGGGAAACCCTCTATCACCAACGATTGCTGACTTAGTACTGGATAATTTATTAGACGAAACTTTAAAAAAACTAAAAGTAGAAAACATAAAGTTGAAATACATTACAAAGTATGTAGACGATATATTGGCTATAGTTAGAGTGGAAGAAAAGGACAGCATTTTGAACTTTTTTAATAACTTTCACCCAAAAATACAATTCACCATGGAGGTTGAAAAATATTCTTCAATCACATATTTAGATACAAGAATAATTAGGGAAAAGAAAAGATTAATAATAAATTGGTACAAAAAGGACACAGCATCTGGCAGGATAATCAACTTTCATTCTACACAACCGCAAAATCAAATAATAAATACAGCGAAGAATTTCATTTATAGAGTCCTGTATATAAGTGATGCTCAATTTCACAAAAGCAACATAAAACACATTAAAAAAACATTAATAGAAAATAGTTTCCCAAAAAATCTAATTGACAAATTAATTCAAGAAACGTACAAAGAATTAAATAAAAATAACCATGTCACCGATAGCAACAACAGCCCTGAGGAAAGAAATCAGTATTACTGTGTTAGGTACATCCCTGGCTTAACAGACAAAAAAACCATCAAGAATACAATAATAAATAAAAACATAAAATTTGCATATAAATCAAATACAACAATAAACAAGATATTTTCAAAAATAAAAGCGCCAATTAACCAACAACAACAAAGCAATGTAGTGTATGAAATCAAATGTAAAGGAGATGGAAAAAACACCTGTGATAAGCTATATATTGGCACAACAAAACGAAATTTAAAAACAAGAATAAATGAGCATAAAAAGGACATTGAAAAAAACAAAAAATCTACAGCATTATCACAACACATTCTGGAAACGGGCCACACAGCGGAATTTGAAAAAGTAAAGATCTTAGACAAAGAAAAAGTAGGAAGAAAAAGATACATAATCGAAACTTTACGTATACAAGAGAAAATAGAAAAGACGATGAACTTGAAGGAAGATACAGATAAAATTAGCGCGAACTACAAGATTGCAATAAAATAGTCTGTGATATATCTTGTACATACATACATGTTGTGTTATATTAATTTTGTTATTGTTATATGTAAAAAGTAATGTTTTAAAATTAATATTAAAAACAAAAGATCAACACAGGTTAGTTATACATATGTATGTATACATATTTAAATATTTAAATTACACAAAACAGAGTATTAAAATACTAATGAAATGTTCTTTAAATAAATAGATTTCCCAACCCTTGATAAAGTCAACATATATTGACGAAACGTCGGGAAAAATGAAATAAAATTTGTTTTTATTTACATAAGGATACATAGGCCGTATTAGCTCATATTCACTACGAAACTATAAAAGTAAATTGGCCATACAACAGAATAATCATAGAAAAATCGGAGAGCTTGCCGAAATATAAATCTATTAAAAACATTTCTAGCAGTAACAACAAGAACAACATGACAGGTTATTTCCAATACATAGCTGTTAAATATGACAATGAGACTTGCAGAGCTTTAAAAGAGTACTGTAATGAAATTAAAAAATTAACACAACAAGAAAGCAGATTAAAATTCGTGCTATCTTGTAGAAAATTTGGCATTATCCCAACGCATACAAAAAATACAACAACACAGGTTACACAACTGTTTATATGTAATAAAATAAAAGAGAAACTAAAGAAAATTGAGTACAATTTCCATAAGAAAATAATAAATCTTGAAATAACACAGACACATTCAAATATTACTGCCATCAAAAAGAAAATCCACATTTTAAGAAATAACATCGAAATAATGCTCTTGAATGAGGACTACATAGCTTTTATAAATGAACAAGAGAATAGGTGCAATAGGTTGGCTTTAAAGATAGAGAACAAGCAAAATTTTAAATTAAACAATCTGAAAGAAGAACAGTTCAAAACATATGGGTTCAGATACAATGACAATTGGTTTGAAAATAAAACGGATATTGAAATTCCGATAGAGTCGAAATGGATACTATCACTTGGCAAAAAATTTGCACTACCGGTGGATAAAAATAGTTTTTCTGCACTGCACACAATAGCAGATATAGAACAATGTATTTTAGCAATAGAGGACAATGGTGAACAGGAGAAAAATCTAGCAAGAACGAAACTTGCAAACAGTATTACATATTTTAAAAGAAAGTTTAAAAACACACCTAAGGAGAAATGTGTTCTCAACGCATATAAAAAAACAGAGGAATTTCTAAAGAGGCACAAAGATATAATTATATTACAAGCCGATAAAGGTAGCAAAACGGTAGTAATGTTCAAAAAAGACTACAAGCTAAAAATGGAAAAGTTATTAGATGAAAAACAAACATACATGAAAATTAAAATGGACCCAACGGAAAAACTTCAAAAAGAAAATAATATTATTATAGCGGAACTTTACAAAAACAAGTACATAGATGATAAACAAAAGAAACAATTGTTATGCTCAGCTGCAACAGCTCCAAGAATATATGGACTTCCAAAAATACACAAGGCAGAAGTACCTTTAAGGCCTATAGTCTCTTCGATACAGGTTCCATGCTATAATTTATCCAAATATATAGGAAACATCCTTAGAAATGTTATATCTAAGGAATATAACATATCAAATTCTAAAAAATTGAAAGAGCAGTTAAATAAAATTGAATTGGAAGAGGGAGAAATACTAATCTCACTGGATGTCATATCCCTTTTTACCAACATACCTGTAAGGAAAGCCATAAACATAATAATGGACAAATGGAAACGTATTCAAGATTATACGAAAATTAGAAAATCCACTTTTTTAAAAATACTTAACTTTTGTCTCTATGAGAATAATTATTTTATATATGAAAATGAAATATATAAGCAAGTTTTCGGTATGCCTATGGGAAACCCTCTATCACCAACGATTGCTGACTTAGTACTGGATAATTTATTAGACGAAACTTTAAAAAAACTAAAAGTAGAAAACATAAAGTTGAAATACATTACAAAGTATGTAGACGATATATTGGCTATAGTTAGAGTGGAAGAAAAGGACAGCATTTTGAACTTTTTTAATAACTTTCACCCAAAAATACAATTCACCATGGAGGTTGAAAAATATTCTTCAATCACATATTTAGATACAAGAATAATTAGGGAAAATAAAAGATTAATAATAAATTGGTACAAAAAGGACACAGCATCTGGCAGGATAATCAACTTTCATTCTACACAACCGCAAAATCAAATAATAAATACAGCGAAGAATTTCATTTATAGAGTCCTGTATATAAGTGATGCTCAATTTCACAAAAGCAACATAAAACACATTAAAAAAACATTAATAGAAAATAGTTTCCCAAAAAATCTAATTGACAAATTAATTCAAGAAACGTACAAAGAATTAAATAAAAATAACCATGTCACCGATAGCAACAACAGCCCTGAGGAAAGAAATCAGTATTACTGTGTTAGGTACATCCCTGGCTTAACAGACAAAAAAACCATCAAGAATACAATAATAAATAAAAACATAAAATTTGCATATAAACCAAATACAACAATAAACAAGATATTTTCAAAAATAAAAGCGCCAATTAACCAACAACAACAAAGCAATGTAGTGTATGAAATCAAATGTAAAGGAGATGGAAAAAACACCTGTGATAAGCTATATATTGGCACAACAAAACGAAATTTAAAAACAAGAATAAATGAGCATAAAAAGGACATTGAAAAAAACAAAAAATCTACAGCATTATCACAACACATTCTGGAAACGGGCCACATAGCGGAATTTGAAAAAGTAAAGATCTTAGACAAAGAAAAAGTAGGAAGAAAAAGATACATAATCGAAAGTTTACGTATACAAGAGAAAATAGAAAAGACGATGAACTTGAAGGAAGATACAGATAAAATTAGCGCGAACTACAAGATTGCAATAAAATAGTCTGTGATATATCTTGTACATACATACATGTTGTGTTATATTAATTTTGTTATTGTTATATGTAAAAAGTAATGTTTTAAAATTAATATTAAAAACAAAAGATCAACACAGGTTAGTTATACATATGTATGTATACATATTTAAATATTTAAATTACACAAAACAGAGTATTAAAATACTAATGAAATGTTCTTTAAATAAATAGATTTCCCAACCCTTGATAAAGTCAACATATATTGACGAAACGTCGGGAAAAATGAAATAAAATTTGTTTTTATTTACATAAGGATACATAGGCCGTATTAGCTCATATTCACTACGAAACTATAAAAGTAAATTGGCCATACAACAGAATAATCATAGAAAAATCGGAGAGCTTGCCGAAATATAAATCTATTAAAAACATTTCTAGCAGTAACAACAAGAACAACATGACAGGTTATTTCCAATACATAGCTGTTAAATATGACAATGAGACTTGCAGAGCTTTAAAAGAGTACTGTAATGAAATTAAAAAATTAACACAACAAGAAAGCAGATTAAAATTCGTGCTATCTTGTAGAAAATTTGGCATTATCCCAACGCATACAAAAAATACAACAACACAGGTTACACAACTGTTTATATGTAATAAAATAAAAGAGAAACTAAAGAAAATTGAGTACAATTTCCATAAGAAAATAATAAATCTTGAAATAACACAGACACATTCAAATATTACTGCCATCAAAAAGAAAATCCACATTTTAAGAAATAACATCGAAATAATGCTCTTGAATGAGGACTACATAGCTTTTATAAATGAACAAGAGAATAGGTGCAATAGGTTGGCTTTAAAGATAGAGAACAAGCAAAATTTTAAATTAAACAATCTGAAAGAAGAACAGTTCAAAACATATGGGTTCAGATACAATGACAATTGGTTTGAAAATAAAACGGATATTGAAATTCCGATAGAGTCGAAATGGATACTATCACTTGGCAAAAAATTTGCACTACCGGTGGATAAAAATAGTTTTTCTGCACTGCACACAATAGCAGATATAGAACAATGTATTTTAGCAATAGAGGACAATGGTGAACAGGAGAAAAATCTAGCAAGAACGAAACTTGCAAACAGTATTACATATTTTAAAAGAAAGTTTAAAAACACACCTAAGGAGAAATGTGTTCTCAACGCATATAAAAAAACAGAGGAATTTCTAAAGAGGCACAAAGATATAATTATATTACAAGCCGATAAAGGTAGCAAAACGGTAGTAATGTTCAAAAAAGACTACAAGCTAAAAATGGAAAAGTTATTAGATGAAAAACAAACATACATGAAAATTAAAATGGACCCAACGGAAAAACTTCAAAAAGAAAATAATATTATTATAGCGGAACTTTACAAAAACAAGTACATAGATGATAAACAAAAGAAACAATTGTTATGCTCAGCTGCAACAGCTCCAAGAATATATGGACTTCCAAAAATACACAAGGCAGAAGTACCTTTAAGGCCTATAGTCTCTTCGATACAGGTTCCATGCTATAATTTATCCAAATATATAGGAAACATCCTTAGAAATGTTATATCTAAGGAATATAACATATCAAATTCTAAAAAATTGAAAGAGCAGTTAAATAAAATTGAATTGGAAGAGGGAGAAATACTAATCTCACTGGATGTCATATCCCTTTTTACCAACATACCTGTAAGGAAAGCCATAAACATAATAATGGACAAATGGAAACGTATTCAAGATTATACGAAAATTAGAAAATCCACTTTTTTAAAAATACTTAACTTTTGTCTCTATGAGAATAATTATTTTATATATGAAAATGAAATATATAAGCAAGTTTTCGGTATGCCTATGGGAAACCCTCTATCACCAACGATTGCTGACTTAGTACTGGATAATTTATTAGACGAAACTTTAAAAAAACTAAAAGTAGAAAACATAAAGTTGAAATACATTACAAAGTATGTAGACGATATATTGGCTATAGTTAGAGTGGAAGAAAAGGACAGCATTTTGAACTTTTTTAATAACTTTCACCCAAAAATACAATTCACCATGGAGGTTGAAAAATATTCTTCAATCACATATTTAGATACAAGAATAATTAGGGAAAAGAAAAGATTAATAATAAATTGGTACAAAAAGGACACAGCATCTGGCAGGATAATCAACTTTCATTCTACACAACCGCAAAATCAAATAATAAATACAGCGAAGAATTTCATTTATAGAGTCCTGTATATAAGTGATGCTCAATTTCACAAAAGCAACATAAAACACATTAAAAAAACATTAATAGAAAATAGTTTCCCAAAAAATCTAATTGACAAATTAATTCAAGAAACGTACAAAGAATTAAATAAAAATAACCATGTCACCGATAGCAACAACAGCCCTGAGGAAAGAAATCAGTATTACTGTGTTAGGTACATCCCTGGCTTAACAGACAAAAAAACCATCAAGAATACAATAATAAATAAAAACATAAAATTTGCATATAAACCAAATACAACAATAAACAAGATATTTTCAAAAATAAAAGCGCCAATTAACCAACAACAACAAAGCAATGTAGTGTATGAAATCAAATGTAAAGGAGATGGAAAAAACACCTGTGATAAGCTATATATTGGCACAACAAAACGAAATTTAAAAACAAGAATAAATGAGCATAAAAAGGACATTGAAAAAAACAAAAAATCTACAGCATTATCACAACACATTCTGGAAACGGGCCACACAGCGGAATTTGAAAAAGTAAAGATCTTAGACAAAGAAAAAGTAGGAAGAAAAAGATACATAATCGAAAGTTTACGTATACAAGAGAAAATAGAAAAGACGATGAACTTGAAGGAAGATACAGATAAAATTAGCGCGAACTACAAGATTGCAATAAAATAGTCTGTGATATATCTTGTACATACATACATGTTGTGTTATATTAATTTTGTTATTGTTATATGTAAAAAGTAATGTTTTAAAATTAATATTAAAAACAAAAGATCAACACAGGTTAGTTATACATATGTATGTATACATATTTAAATATTTAAATTACACAAAACAGAGTATTAAAATACTAATGAAATGTTCTTTAAATAAATAGATTTCCCAACCCTTGATAAAGTCAACATATATTGACGAAACGTCGGGAAAAATGAAATAAAATTTGTTTTTATTTACATAAGGATACATAGGCCGTATTAGCTCATATTCACTACGAAACTATAAAAGTAAATTGGCCATACAACAGAATAATCATAGAAAAATCGGAGAGCTTGCCGAAATATAAATCTATTAAAAACATTTCTAGCAGTAACAACAAGAACAACATGACAGGTTATTTCCAATACATAGCTGTTAAATATGACAATGAGACTTGCAGAGCTTTAAAAGAGTACTGTAATGAAATTAAAAAATTAACACAACAAGAAAGCAGATTAAAATTCGTGCTATCTTGTAGAAAATTTGGCATTATCCCAACGCATACAAAAAATACAACAACACAGGTTACACAACTGTTTATATGTAATAAAATAAAAGAGAAACTAAAGAAAATTGAGTACAATTTCCATAAGAAAATAATAAATCTTGAAATAACACAGACACATTCAAATATTACTGCCATCAAAAAGAAAATCCACATTTTAAGAAATAACATCGAAATAATGCTCTTGAATGAGGACTACATAGCTTTTATAAATGAACAAGAGAATAGGTGCAATAGGTTGGCTTTAAAGATAGAGAACAAGCAAAATTTTAAATTAAACAATCTGAAAGAAGAACAGTTCAAAACATATGGGTTCAGATACAATGACAATTGGTTTGAAAATAAAACGGATATTGAAATTCCGATAGAGTCGAAATGGATACTATCACTTGGCAAAAAATTTGCACTACCGGTGGATAAAAATAGTTTTTCTGCACTGCACACAATAGCAGATATAGAACAATGTATTTTAGCAATAGAGGACAATGGTGAACAGGAGAAAAATCTAGCAAGAACGAAACTTGCAAACAGTATTACATATTTTAAAAGAAAGTTTAAAAACACACCTAAGGAGAAATGTGTTCTCAACGCATATAAAAAAACAGAGGAATTTCTAAAGAGGCACAAAGATATAATTATATTACAAGCCGATAAAGGTAGCAAAACGGTAGTAATGTTCAAAAAAGACTACAAGCTAAAAATGGAAAAGTTATTAGATGAAAAACAAACATACATGAAAATTAAAATGGACCCAACGGAAAAACTTCAAAAAGAAAATAATATTATTATAGCGGAACTTTACAAAAACAAGTACATAGATGATAAACAAAAGAAACAATTGTTATGCTCAGCTGCAACAGCTCCAAGAATATATGGACTTCCAAAAATACACAAGGCAGAAGTACCTTTAAGGCCTATAGTCTCTTCGATACAGGTTCCATGCTATAATTTATCCAAATATATAGGAAACATCCTTAGAAATGTTATATCTAAGGAATATAACATATCAAATTCTAAAAAATTGAAAGAGCAGTTAAATAAAATTGAATTGGAAGAGGGAGAAATACTAATCTCACTGGATGTCATATCCCTTTTTACCAACATACCTGTAAGGAAAGCCATAAACATAATAATGGACAAATGGAAACGTATTCAAGATTATACGAAAATTAGAAAATCCACTTTTTTAAAAATACTTAACTTTTGTCTCTATGAGAATAATTATTTTATATATGAAAATGAAATATATAAGCAAGTTTTCGGTATGCCTATGGGAAACCCTCTATCACCAACGATTGCTGACTTAGTACTGGATAATTTATTAGACGAAACTTTAAAAAAACTAAAAGTAGAAAACATAAAGTTGAAATACATTACAAAGTATGTAGACGATATATTGGCTATAGTTAGAGTGGAAGAAAAGGACAGCATTTTGAACTTTTTTAATAACTTTCACCCAAAAATACAATTCACCATGGAGGTTGAAAAATATTCTTCAATCACATATTTAGATACAAGAATAATTAGGGAAAAGAAAAGATTAATAATAAATTGGTACAAAAAGGACACAGCATCTGGCAGGATAATCAACTTTCATTCTACACAACCGCAAAATCAAATAATAAATACAGCGAAGAATTTCATTTATAGAGTCCTGTATATAAGTGATGCTCAATTTCACAAAAGCAACATAAAACACATTAAAAAAACATTAATAGAAAATAGTTTCCCAAAAAATCTAATTGACAAATTAATTCAAGAAACGTACAAAGAATTAAATAAAAATAACCATGTCACCGATAGCAACAACAGCCCTGAGGAAAGAAATCAGTATTACTGTGTTAGGTACATCCCTGGCTTAACAGACAAAAAAACCATCAAGAATACAATAATAAATAAAAACATAAAATTTGCATATAAACCAAATACAACAATAAACAAGATATTTTCAAAAATAAAAGCGCCAATTAACCAACAACAACAAAGCAATGTAGTGTATGAAATCAAATGTAAAGGAGATGGAAAAAACACCTGTGATAAGCTATATATTGGCACAACAAAACGAAATTTAAAAACAAGAATAAATGAGCATAAAAAGGACATTGAAAAAAACAAAAAATCTACAGCATTATCACAACACATTCTGGAAACGGGCCACACAGCGGAATTTGAAAAAGTAAAGATCTTAGACAAAGAAAAAGTAGGAAGAAAAAGATACATAATCGAAAGTTTACGTATACAAGAGAAAATAGAAAAGACGATGAACTTGAAGGAAGATACAGATAAAATTAGCGCGAACTACAAGATTGCAATAAAATAGTCTGTGATATATCTTGTACATACATACATGTTGTGTTATATTAATTTTGTTATAGTTATATGTAAAAAGTAATGTTTTAAAATTAATATTAAAAACAAAAGATCAACACAGGTTAGTTATACATATGTATGTATACATATTTAAATATTTAAATTACACAAAACAGAGTATTAAAATACTAATGAAATGTTCTTTAAATAAATAGATTTCCCAACCCTTGATAAAGTCAACATATATTGACGAAACGTCGGGAAAAATGAAATAAAATTTGTTTTTATTTACATAAGGATACATAGGCCGTATTAGCTCATATTCACTACGAAACTATAAAAGTAAATTGGCCATACAACAGAATAATCATAGAAAAATCGGAGAGCTTGCCGAAATATAAATCTATTAAAAACATTTCTAGCAGTAACAACAAGAACAACATGACAGGTTATTTCCAATACATAGCTGTTAAATATGACAATGAGACTTGCAGAGCTTTAAAAGAGTACTGTAATGAAATTAAAAAATTAACACAACAAGAAAGCAGATTAAAATTCGTGCTATCTTGTAGAAAATTTGGCATTATCCCAACGCATACAAAAAATACAACAACACAGGTTACACAACTGTTTATATGTAATAAAATAAAAGAGAAACTAAAGAAAATTAAGTACAATTTCCATAAGAAAATAATAAATCTTGAAATAACACAGACACATTCAAATATTACTGCCATCAAAAAGAAAATCCACATTTTAAGAAATAACATCGAAATAATGCTCTTGAATGAGGACTACATAGCTTTTATAAATGAACAAGAGAATAGGTGCAATAGGTTGGCTTTAAAGATAGAGAACAAGCAAAATTTTAAATTAAACAATCTGAAAGAAGAACAGTTCAAAACATATGGGTTCAGATACAATGACAATTGGTTTGAAAATAAAACGGATATTGAAATTCCGATAGAGTCGAAATGGATACTATCACTTGGCAAAAAATTTGCACTACCGGTGGATAAAAATAGTTTTTCTGCACTGCACACAATAGCAGATATAGAACAATGTATTTTAGCAATAGAGGACAATGGTGAACAGGAGAAAAATCTAGCAAGAACGAAACTTGCAAACAGTATTACATATTTTAAAAGAAAGTTTAAAAACACACCTAAGGAGAAATGTGTTCTCAACGCATATAAAAAAACAGAGTAATTTCTAAAGAGGCACAAAGATATAATTATATTACAAGCCGATAAAGGTAGCAAAACGGTAGTAATGTTCAAAAAAGACTACAAGCTAAAAATGGAAAAGTTATTAGATGAAAAACAAACATACATGAAAATTAAAATGGACCCAACGGAAAAACTTCAAAAAGAAAATAATATTATTATAGCGGAACTTTACAAAAACAAGTACATAGATGATAAACAAAAGAAACAATTGTTATGCTCAGCTGCAACAGCTCCAAGAATATATGGACTTCCAAAAATACACAAGGCAGAAGTACCTTTAAGGCCTATAGTCTCTTCGATACAGGTTCCATGCTATAATTTATCCAAATATATAGGAAACATCCTTAGAAATGTTATATCTAAGGAATATAACATATCAAATTCTAAAAAATTGAAAGAGCAGTTAAATAAAATTGAATTGGAAGAGGGAGAAATACTAATCTCACTGGATGTCATATCCCTTTTTACCAACATACCTGTAAGGAAAGCCATAAACATAATAATGGACAAATGGAAACGTATTCAAGATTATACGAAAATTAGAAAATCCACTTTTTTAAAAATACTTAACTTTTGTCTCTATGAGAATAATTATTTTATATATGAAAATGAAATATATAAGCAAGTTTTCGGTATGCCTATGGGAAACCCTCTATCACCAACGATTGCTGACTTAGTACTGGATAATTTATTAGACGAAACTTTAAAAAAACTAAAAGTAGAAAACATAAAGTTGAAATACATTACAAAGTATGTAGACGATATATTGGCTATAGTTAGAGTGGAAGAAAAGGACAGCATTTTGAACTTTTTTAATAACTTTCACCCAAAAATACAATTCACCATGGAGGTTGAAAAATATTCTTCAATCACATATTTAGATACAAGAATAATTAGGGAAAAGAAAAGATTAATAATAAATTGGTACAAAAAGGACACAGCATCTGGCAGGATAATCAACTTTCATTCTACACAACCGCAAAATCAAATAATAAATACAGCGAAGAATTTCATTTATAGAGTCCTGTATATAAGTGATGCTCAATTTCACAAAAGCAACATAAAACACATTAAAAAAACATTAATAGAAAATAGTTTCCCAAAAAATCTAATTGACAAATTAATTCAAGAAACGTACAAAGAATTAAATAAAAATAACCATGTCACCGATAGCAACAACAGCCCTGAGGAAAGAAATCAGTATTACTGTGTTAGGTACATCCCTGGCTTAACAGACAAAAAAACCATCAAGAATACAATAATAAATAAAAACATAAAATTTGCATATAAACCAAATACAACAATAAACAAGATATTTTCAAAAATAAAAGCGCCAATTAACCAACAACAACAAAGCAATGTAGTGTATGAAATCAAATGTAAAGGAGATGGAAAAAACACCTGTGATAAGCTATATATTGGCACAACAAAACGAAATTTAAAAACAAGAATAAATGAGCATAAAAAGGACATTGAAAAAAACAAAAAATCTACAGCATTATCACAACACATTCTGGAAACGGGCCACACAGCGGAATTTGAAAAAGTAAAGATCTTAGACAAAGAAAAAGTAGGAAGAAAAAGATACATAATCGAAAGTTTACGTATACAAGAGAAAATAGAAAAGACGATGAACTTGAAGGAAGATACAGATAAAATTAGCGCGAACTACAAGATTGCAATAAAATAGTCTGTGATATATCTTGTACATACATACATGTTGTGTTATATTAATTTTGTTATTGTTATATGTAAAAAGTAATGTTTTAAAATTAATATTAAAAACAAAAGATCAACACAGGTTAGTTATACATATGTATGTATACATATTTAAATATTTAAATTACACAAAACAGAGTATTAAAATACTAATGAAATGTTCTTTAAATAAATAGATTTCCCAACCCTTGATAAAGTCAACATATATTGACGAAACGTCGGGAAAAATGAAATAAAATTTGTTTTTATTTACATAAGGATACATAGGCCGTATTAGCTCATATTCACTACGAAACTATAAAAGTAAATTGGCCATACAACAGAATAATCATAGAAAAATCGGAGATCTTGCCGAAATATAAATCTATTAAAAACATTTCTAGCAGTAACAACAAGAACAACATGACAGGTTATTTCCAATACATAGCTGTTAAATATGACAATGAGACTTGCAGAGCTTTAAAAGAGTACTGTAATGAAATTAAAAAATTAACACAACAAGAAAGCAGATTAAAATTCGTGCTATCTTGTAGAAAATTTGGCATTATCCCAACGCATACAAAAAATACAACAACACAGGTTACACAACTGTTTATATGTAATAAAATAAAAGAGAAACTAAAGAAAATTGAGTACAATTTCCATAAGAAAATAATAAATCTTGAAATAACACAGACACATTCAAATATTACTGCCATCAAAAAGAAAATACACATTTTAAGAAATAACATCGAAATAATGCTCTTGAATGAGGACTACATAGCTTTTATAAATGAACAAGAGAATAGGTGCAATAGGTTGGCTTTAAAGATAGAGAACAAGCAAAATTTTAAATTAAACAATCTGAAAGAAGAACAGTTCAAAACATATGGGTTCAGATACAATGACAATTGGTTTGAAAATAAAACGGATATTGAAATTCCGATAGAGTCGAAATGGATACTATCACTTGGCAAAAAATTTGCACTACCGGTGGATAAAAATAGTTTTTCTGCACTGCACACAATAGCAGATATAGAACAATGTATTTTAGCAATAGAGGACAATGGTGAACAGGAGAAAAATCTAGCAAGAACGAAACTTGCAAACAGTATTACATATTTTAAAAGAAAGTTTAAAAACACACCTAAGGAGAAATGTGTTCTCAACGCATATAAAAAAACAGAGTAATTTCTAAAGAGGCACAAAGATATAATTATATTACAAGCCGATAAAGGTAGCAAAACGGTAGTAATGTTCAAAAAAGACTACAAGCTAAAAATGGAAAAGTTATTAGATGAAAAACAAACATACATGAAAATTAAAATGGACCCAACGGAAAAACTTCAAAAAGAAAATAATATTATTATAGCGGAACTTTACAAAAACAAGTACATAGATGATAAACAAAAGAAACAATTGTTATGCTCAGCTGCAACAGCTCCAAGAATATATGGACTTCCAAAAATACACAAGGCAGAAGTACCTTTAAGGCCTATAGTCTCTTCGATACAGGTTCCATGCTATAATTTATCCAAATATATAGGAAACATCCTTAGAAATGTTATATCTAAGGAATATAACATATCAAATTCTAAAAAATTGAAAGAGCAGTTAAATAAAATTGAATTGGAAGAGGGAGAAATACTAATCTCACTGGATGTCATATCCCTTTTTACCAACATACCTGTAAGGAAAGCCATAAACATAATAATGGACAAATGGAAACGTATTCAAGATTATACGAAAATTAGAAAATCCACTTTTTTAAAAATACTTAACTTTTGTCTCTATGAGAATAATTATTTTATATATGAAAATGAAATATATAAGCAAGTTTTCGGTATGCCTATGGGAAACCCTCTATCACCAACGATTGCTGACTTAGTACTGGATAATTTATTAGACGAAACTTTAAAAAAACTAAAAGTAGAAAACATAAAGTTGAAATACATTACAAAGTATGTAGACGATATATTGGCTATAGTTAGAGTGGAAGAAAAGGACAGCATTTTGAACTTTTTTAATAACTTTCACCCAAAAATACAATTCACCATGGAGGTTGAAAAATATTCTTCAATCACATATTTAGATACAAGAATAATTAGGGAAAAGAAAAGATTAATAATAAATTGGTACAAAAAGGACACAGCATCTGGCAGGATAATCAACTTTCATTCTACACAACCGCAAAATCAAATAATAAATACAGCGAAGAATTTCATTTATAGAGTCCTGTATATAAGTGATGCTCAATTTCACAAAAGCAACATAAAACACATTAAAAAAACATTAATAGAAAATAGTTTCCCAAAAAATCTAATTGACAAATTAATTCAAGAAACGTACAAAGAATTAAATAAAAATAACCATGTCACCGATAGCAACAACAGCCCTGAGGAAAGAAATCAGTATTACTGTGTTAGGTACATCCCTGGCTTAACAGACAAAAAAACCATCAAGAATACAATAATAAATAAAAACATAAAATTTGCATATAAACCAAATACAACAATAAACAAGATATTTTCAAAAATAAAAGCGCCAATTAACCAACAACAACAAAGCAATGTAGTGTATGAAATCAAATGTAAAGGAGATGGAAAAAACACCTGTGATAAGCTATATATTGGCACAACAAAACGAAATTTAAAAACAAGAATAAATGAGCATAAAAAGGACATTGAAAAAAACAAAAAATCTACAGCATTATCACAACACATTCTGGAAACGGGCCACACAGCGGAATTTGAAAAAGTAAACATCTTAGACAAAGAAAAAGTAGGAAGAAAAAGATACATAATCGAAAGTTTACGTATACAAGAGAAAATAGAAAAGACGATGAACTTGAAGGAAGATACAGATAAAATTAGCGCGAACTACAAGATTGCAATAAAATAGTCTGTGATATATCTTGTACATACATACATGTTGTGTTATATTAATTTTGTTATTGTTATATGTAAAAAGTAATGTTTTAAAATTAATATTAAAAACAAAAGATCAACACAGGTTAGTTATACATATGTATGTATACATATTTAAATATTTAAATTACACAAAACAGAGTATTAAAATACTAATGAAATGTTCTTTAAATAAATAGATTTCCCAACCCTTGATAAAGTCAACATATATTGACGAAACGTCGGGAAAAATGAAATAAAATTTGTTTTTATTTACATAAGGATACATAGGCCGTATTAGCTCATATTCACTACGAAAACATTATATGTTTAAAAGACTAAATAAAAATTTTTTCTTATAATTTACAGTTTTAATGCATTTAATTATTAATTACATTACATAAATATTAATTTACATGCCTGAATTCTTTAATGCAAATATGTTATATCTGAAATTTTTATTTTACTTAAATATTAAATAAAATGTACATCAAAAAACACAAATATTAATTAAATTTTCAAATTTGGTCGGAAGCAGGCGATTTTGGTCGGATTTTGGGAAAATTTTGGTCGGAAAATTTTTTTTCAAACGGCAACACTGACGGTGAGACATTAATGGCGTTTTCTTTTCTAAAAGAAAAGTGTAACATATATGTTACATGTAATTTGGCAACATTTTTAAATGCTCACCTGATTTTTAAGAAGTGTTGCATATTTTGCGTTTACAAAAGAACAATTTTCAAACAAGTTTCGGCATAAAACAATGACAAACTATAAAATGATTCATTTTTTTCATAGACAATAACAAAAACAGCTGTTAATATAATGCTGCACTCATGGCCCTTTAATGAAAATGAGTGTTGAACATGTAGCATTTTTCTTCTTTTTAAGGGCAACATCATGAGAAAAGAACGCGTTGATTTTTAAAATATTACATACTTTTCAGAAAAGAACACAAAGAAATGTAAAAGGCAGCATAAATGCAGCATATTGCTTAGAAAAGAAAACGCCATAAAAGTTTTCAAAAAATTTGGCAAAATATTGTATGCTCGTGCAACCCTTACACAAAAACAACGCTGCAATCCTCCACTCAGTCTTGGTATAATCAACTGTTTATTTCGAGTGGATCTACTAAACTCAAATAACTCAATAAATCAAATAGCACGGTGCTTGCAATCTATATGGCTTATAAAAATGATGTAAATTTCGGAACTTTATATAATCTGCAAAAGAAACTCCCAAAAATCGTACAATATAAGGCGACACATGCTCCCATATTCAAAGAGAGTACATGTACCTAATAACTCTATTAAAAATTAACTTTAACTTCCTCAAGACATAACCAAAAGTACCAGAATAAACTTCCAAGCCATATAATAGAATAGGCATAATTATACCATAAACAACTTTTTTCTTAACATGAAAGGGTAGTACCATATCCAGACTATATAATTTGCGTAGAATATAGTTTATTCTAGATACTAGTGTGTTAATATGCCCCTCAAAGTTTAATTTCGAATCCAGGAGATCTACTCTGTATTTCGAAACGAAAGAAAATGTTTCGAATTTGTATGTTATTAGTATTGCAATTCGAAAGGATTTGCTTTCGTTTCGAATTACAGAGTAGACCCCCAGTACTAAGCCTAGGCAAGTAAGCTTATCAACAAATTCAACAGACTCATTACTGATAGTTATAGAAATTTGGTTATAACTACCTCTGCCAAACAGCATTCCTTTTGTCTTTTTTGTATTAAGAGAAAGGCCATTATCAGAAATCCAGTTTTGTAAAACCCCAATGCATGATATAAATATAGAAGGTACTTCCATTCTCTCATTTTTTCTTGACATTCACCTTCTGACAAGGATAGGTATTCTGAAGTTTCCAATAAAATCGTGCTACCGTATTAATTTAATATTTCCCCTCTGTTTCCTGTTTGTTTGAAAATTTTATTGAAAAATTATTTCACAAGTTTTTTTTATAAATTCAAACAATTAAAAAAAATGTGATGATAATTGTTTTATTACCTTGAAAAGCAATGAAATGTATTGTTGTGTTAAAGAAAGCGGAAATGAGCTGCAAATTACAAAATGTCTAAGAGCATGCAAAATCTGTGAAATATACTTTCCAAAATTATCTGATCGGGTATTTAAGCCATTTTTATAGAAAAACATGTTACAATCAACAAGAAGCGAATTATAAAGATTAAACAAGATGTAATATCAATCAATATTTGTTAAACTTAATGAAAATTCTTTGTCAACTAATCAAAATCATCAATCAATTTGGATGAAAACATATTTAAAATACTTATTTTAGGCAGAAAATTTAAAAAGATGCGCCAAGTTATTACATAACCACTTTTTAAACATCACAGATGTGTAGTCATCTAGTAGTCACTTTATTTATTCGCAACTTTTGTTAAGATGATTACACATTTTTGTAAAAATTTTATGGGGGAAGACTTATATTTTTTACGATATGGGAACATTTTTTTTATTTCTCTCAAAAAACAAACTTCAAAAATACTTATTTTTTAAAAACAAAGAGAGAATGGAAGTACCTTCTATATTTATATCATGCCCCAATGGTATAGTTAATCATATTTTGTAACACATCAGGAAAATCTACTGTACCTTTAAAAAGCTAGAAACAATATCAAAAATATCATTAATGAATAACAAAAAAGCAAAGGTCCAAGCACAGATCCTTGTGGCACACCACTATGAACAGGAAGCACTCCAGAAACACGACCACAACTCAAAACATATTGTCTTCTTTCAGAAAGGTAAGAATATATTAACTTGCAAGCGGAACTAGAAAATAAATAAAGCCTATGCAATTTATCGATTAAAAGTGAATGACTCACCCTATCAAATGCCTTTGATATGTCCAGGGACAACAAGACACACACGCCTCTATTAGAAATATTATTCCTAATGTTATCAGTCATACCAAGAAGCAATGAAGTAGTATTTCTGCAACTTCTAAACCCAGATTGGCAATCAATTAGAAAACGATTGTTTTCAATGTGGCTCATAAGTTGAATTTTTATTATATGTTCCACTATTTTTGAGAGAATAGGCAATATTGATATTGGCCTAAACTCCTTACAACCAGCAATTGTACCTTTTTTTCTATTGGAACAATCTTGGCAATCTTCCACATCAAAGGATATTTACAAGTAGTTAATATAGTGTTAACCAAATGCAGAAAATAGTTCCCAATAAGTGGCATTAAAAGTTTTATATACTTGAGTGCAAATCCATCACATCCTACAGCATTAGACTTAAGGCCTCATTAGTCTTTACCACAGGGTATACCAGAGGTGACACGAGACGGAAGATATTTTGCGTTTTTGGATCTTTCGCTCACTCTGTCACTGCGTCTTCTTTAACCTTCTTTCGTGGTGGAATTTTGTAGCTTAATTTCAATTTATACTTTGTAACCTCATTCGCTTGACGATTTTTGTAAATAAATGATAAAAATTAATATTTTTTTAATGAAAATGCTTCAAATGAAATCTGCAATCATCTTAAAACAATTTGTAATTGCCTTTTTAATAGTTATAAGCTATTTCGCACTTTGTTTCTTAATTCAACACAACAAATTCTTTCATCTAATTTTGCAAAATTGTTTACTTGTTGAAATGTTTTTCGTTTAACACTTTGTGGCAGTGATGGGAAAGTTGGTACGATCGTACTTTTTTTGATACTATTTCACATGAAAAGTACCGTAGTACTGCCCCAACACATTTGATACTCTCACGGTCAACTTAGAAATGCAGTCAGAAGACGCGGGTACGCATTTATTTTAGCCAGGAATTAGATTTCTTTTTCGACAAATGGCACAAAAGTTAATTAGTAAATATATTTTAGAAAAGTGTAATCTTTCACAATTATATATAAACGAAAACCATATTTCACTCAATGATATTTTCTGTGGCACAGAAGTTGATCTATGTATATATAAACACAACTCATGTTTTAAATCAGTTTAAAGAAAATTGTAAAAAGTTCTAAGGCCAAAAGTGTACTTTGACAATGAAATGTTAGTTTAGTTTATTAAGTTTTCCCAATAAAATGCTTTATCAGTTAAAACCAACAGTATTAAACCATTTTAAATTAAAATGTTTCCCAGCGATAAGCAATATTTTGAAAATATTAAGAATCAATATAGAGCATTAGCTGATATGGAAGAACTGAAATTATTAACAACAGAAAATACATGCAGCTTCTGGTGAGGACAGTGAGGACATTTGCAAAATAAATGGTAATAAATATGAAATTTATAAATAAAACTAAAACCGCATTAGATGAATACATGTTTCCTGATATCGAGCCATAACCGCCAAAATAGCTTAAGCGATACATTTTTCGGACTTTGTTTTTTCGACGAAAATCGACTATTTCTGATCGAAAATAATCAAATTTTGGTCAAAAAATGAAGTTCTAAAATTGTGTTGCTTGAGCTATTTTGGCGGTTATGGCACGATATATCAAGAGTAGCTAACGGAATTATGTCCATACCTCACTTCTTTTCAAATATCGAAGGGATTTTCTTTTACCAAAATCTTATGAAAACAAAACAAAGGAATAGGCTTTATGTTCCAACAGTATCAAGTTGTATCTACATAGTTCAAAGATTTATTGAAGTCTAAAAACTCTTTTTGTTATAACTTTAAAATTTGTACCTACATATCGTTACCTTAGTATAGAAAGGCCCTCATTATTTTTTTAATCGAGATTTTTTAATTTTTTCGATACATTAGATGTTTTTCGGCCGAAATGTACATAAAACTCGATTTAAAAAGAATAATGAGTTAAGGCCTTGTTATATTAAGGTAACGTTATGTGAGTATCGATGGCTTAATATAAGAAAGGCGGAACTCGAATTTTTGATATTTTATAGAAGGAAAAAACTGGAGAAAAGCTAAGGCATTTTCATGCAGAAATAATTTTTTAAGTTGCCATAAGTCCTTGATTTTGAAAACATTAACAACACGATTTCGAAAAAAATTGAGATACGCCATTTTTATATTAATCCTGCAGGAAATGGAACTGACACAAGACTAGTCACGTGATCGGTCTTTAAATGATATGGACCTGTACGAGTTCTAACACATTCTATGAAGCGGACCAGTCACTTTTAGATGTGGATGGCCTAGGATGGGGTTAATTGATATTTTGTATACGCCTTTTGACTTGTCACTGAACTATCCCACAGTGACCTATTCGGTGTAGAATAATATAATTATTTAAAAATGTCATTCCGACACTTAACTGTAACAATGAAAACTTATAATTTTTGTTTTTATTGTTACAAATTCAATTATAATTTATTTTTGAGCAGATATTTTTTGGGACCCGAACTGACAACCTCGTGCACGACAGGCTTGCACACTACCCACTCGACCACAGAGGCACTCATATTTCAAAAGTATAAACACCTGTTGTTAAACTTATATTAATATTTAAGTATAGTTACGGCACTTGTTCCAGAGTGACTTGGCGGTCCATTTATATCGACTCATTGTCTTTCCCAGCCAAGTCTTTCTTATATATACATATACTAAACCAAAAAAAAAAAGTATTCGTAATACATAATACATGCCCTAGCGGAGTCTTTCTTATATAGACATACTAAGCAAAAAAATATATTCGTAGTACATATAATATAAAATATTCGTAATAGTGCCCTATTGAACTATGGATGAACTAATGGAGAAAGTAAACGAACAAAAATGTGTTCAGGAAAGATTTACCCTATGAAGAAAGAAATACTTATTCCCAACTTGTTCCTTAACATACACCTTGATTACACAAATGAAGCTTAACTTAACTCAGATACATTGGCTGATTAACTAGTAGAAATTCAATCCTCAGTCTAGACTGTAAGCTTTTAATATACTTTTGAAACCGTTATGGTGCTATGGAATTCAGTTACGGGTAACCTGATCACACATTCCGCTATTGAAATTTTCAATGTCTCATTAGATTTTTATTAAAATGTAACTGATACAAATTCAATCCAAATGTATATTAAGTGCAGTTATTGCTTAACTATCCAAATCCCTGTGTGCTTCGTAGTTCAGCTAATTTGTAGAATACAATTCTCATTATTAACATGTCATGAAGAGTTTTAAAATTATCACTGCATTATTTCCTGTCGGAATCGGCGTAATTTAAAGTTTGTGCTTGTATAGATTTATAAGCCTTGACATGAACATTGTGCTTTAACAGAGCTTTATTAGTGTCTTAACAGAGCTCTGTTAAGCTATAATGCATTTCTAAAGAATTTTTTCAGTAAATGAGGAATCTCAGACGGAAAAAAGTAATGCTCCTCCTTTATTATTGCCCATGAATCTATTTCTGAAAAGCATGAATTTGAACTATATATTCGAATTGCCAAGTTTTCAACTTGACATTTTCTGAAGGATACGCATTTTTTTTGGGAGTCAATGCTGGAGGATAATATTGGTCATAGATTAATGGGTCCTCTAAAAATGTGCATACTCAGAATTTCTTGAAGTTCGAGTTTTCAGGGGTTCTTCAAAAAACTTTAAATTTGCCCTACATTTTCTAATGTTAGAAACTGTGAAAACTGTGTATCTTAAGTATATACGAAACTGTATATGTTCATATTACAATACTAGAACGAGTCCCAATAACTAGAACGAGGCTGTTGAAGCTGTTTAGCTTTTAAGATGTTTAGTAATTCTCAATTACTTTATGGTAGATTTTATATTATTCCAATTTTTTTTTCAAGAATTTGGTTGGTCATTTTCTGATAAATTTGCATTAGCATTAACGTAATGCATCGTATAGAGAATATTAATTATTATTATTATTATATTATTAATATAGAAACCACCTAACTCATTATTTTTTTTTTTTTTTTGGAAATACACCCTTTTCACCCTTACACTACGTCCTACTTTTTTTAACACTACCATTTTCTCAAGTCCTACGACGAGTACGCTTGGTTCAATTGTCACCAAGTTTTCAGCAGGGAAGCCATCGATATGTAAGTATGTATATGTTTTGTGTTCCTTTTTCTTATTTCTTTGTAAATGGATTTTATATGATTTGTTCATAAAACTAATAATAATAATTTTTTGTACTCTCGGCATCAAAAAAGTACTTAACAATTTTGTTTTTGGTACCGAAATGGAAATCTCATTTTCCATCACTGCTTTGTGGTCTTATTCGCTGAGTGATTTTTGTAAATAAAAGGTAAAAATTAAAATTTTCAATGAAAATGCTTAAAGTTAAATCAGGAATAATTTGCAAACAAATTTTAATAACTTTTTAATACAAATAATCTTTTTCACATTCGGTTTTTTTAAGTAAATGCAACAAATTCTTCAATTTAATTTTGTAAATGTGTATGTACGTATTAATATGCATTGATTTTACTCAATTTAAATTCAGGAAAAATTTATTTTGTTTCAAATGAACTAAACCCTACAAGAATAATATCAGCCAATTGACCGGTCATTTCACCGGAAGTCATGTAGGTTATATTCATCATTGCGTATAACAAAGTTTCTATCAAATTATTAAGGGAAATGAAAAATGTGATGGAAACTTTTCTGTACGTGTGATGTTGCATCTCTCTCTTACTAATGAATGTAACATATAGTCGGACTGCTCAATCCAGTGATTTTTACTAATCAATTATAGCATAAATATCAGTGTTCGAAAATAAACTGTACATTATTTATTGTATTATACAAAGGGTAAGATATGACAACTTTCTTCTTTGTGTATGTTTACATGTACACTACGCGATTAGAATCACAATGATTTTTCAACTCAAGTAAAATACTTGAGTCAAGCACTCTGCTTGACGGGCATAGCACTGAAATTAAAATTGTTGTGTACATCTACATATGTGCAAATAAATTATATTTTAGTGTTCTTTGCCAAAGTGTTAGTGCTTCATAAGCAAACCCTGTAAAGATATGTACATCCATTCATGCATGCATGTATGAATGGATGTTCATATAAAAATGTGAAATTTAAAAAAACAAGTAAGAGTGCTATATTCGGCTGTGCCGAATCTTATATCCCCTTTACCAACGTACGTACATATATATAGTATACAGACACATACATACATATTTGTTTTGTGAAAAAATTTATAATTTTTTTAAAGTTTCCATCTTTGGAGCTGTAATTTTCTTTCAGAAGCATAAAATATATTCAATTTATAAAGAAAAAGAAAAAAATTTTTAGACCTATTTAATTTTACATAACACAAAAAGTGTGAGTTTTCCAACCCTGGAGTCATAATTTTGGATTTTTTTGATTATTGATACCAATCTAGTTCTTTAAAAAAATACATAAAATATGTTAAGTGAAAAAAGCAAAAACGAAATAAGGAAAAACTTAAGGTCAGATTTTGTAAATTCAAACGATTTTTTCGTTTTGAAATTTGTATGGAAAAAATATTTTTTGAAAAGAAATTTCGTTATTTTTCATACAAATTTGAAACGTTTAGAAACAAAATTTTTTACAAAATCTGCTTATTAGTTTCATTTAATTCCTTTAATATTAAAAACTTCAGTAAAGTGCGACTTTGAATCGCGCACGAAAGGTAGGCTTTTTTGAAGTTTTTTTTTTCAGTTAAAACAATTTTTTCAGTTTTGTCGCTTTTTTCTCGTTTTGGCGATTTTTTTCTGTTTTTGGAGGTTTTTTTTATTTTGCTGATTTTTTTCTGTTATTGGGATTTTCTTCATTTTGTAGATTTTTCTCATTTTGACGATTTTTTTTTCATTTTTGCGATTTTTTTCTGTTTTTGGGTTTATTTTATTTAGGAGTTTTTTTTCTTTTTTTCATTTTGGCGACTTTTTTCTGTTTTTTTTGGGTTTTTTTCGTTTTGGCGATTTTTTTAATTTTGGCGATTTTTTTCATTTTGGCGATTTTTTTCATTTTGGCGATTTTTTTTTTATTTAAGCAATTTTTCCGGTTTTTCGCGATTTATTTTAGTCCTAGAAATTTTTTTTAATATGGCGATTTTTTTCTGTTTTTGGGTTTTTTTTCATTATGGCGTTTTTTCCTGCTTTGGGTTTTTTTATTTAGGCGATTTTTTCTCTTTTCTGGGGTTTTTTCATTTTGGCGATTTTTTTTAATTTTGTCGTTTTTTTCCTGTTTTGGGGTTTTTTTTCATTTTGGCGATTTTTTAATGTTTTTTTGTGGTATTTTTCGTTTTGGCGATTTTTTTTCGCGATTTTTTTCGGTTTGGCGATTTTATAATTCCTTGATTTTTTAGCTTTACCGTTTTTGAAAATTCTAAGAGTTTTGCTCTTACGGTTTCCAAGATACAGCAAGTTGTCAAAATTGCAGTCAAAATTGCATTAACTGATGGAACATCCTTTAATTTAAATTTTTTGAAATTTTAGTATTAATTTTTGTAGTCTGTATAAAAATACACTAACCTTACAAATTTCAAGTGTATATACATATAATTGTATGTATATTACATGGGATTTTAGAATTTTTCGTTGCTCGTTTTGGAACACCCTTTAATTTTTAATTCTCATGTATTTGTTGTTGTAGCGGCCAAAGGTCTACACACTGTGTCCAAATTTCAGGTCTGTAGCTCTTACGGTTCTCGAGAAAATACTAATATAGTTTTAGACATAGTTAATTTTACATAACACAAAAAGTTAAAGTTTTCCAACCCTGGAAACGTCTTTTTAATTTTTTTTATATTTTTTTTAATTTAAAATACCAATTTTAGTCGTACTCATGATACAATAATATAAAGGTACAACCGTTCTCTCTTTTCGTCGCCATATTAACCTTCTGACGTTTGTGCCGACAATTTTTTACTCTCAAAATTAATGCTACCTTATTAATTTATGAAATCCGAGTTTTTGATTAATTTTTTGACGTTCTTTTTTATTTATTGAAAAATATTGAAGAATATGTATTTAAACTATAATTATAAAAAAAATTTACATCAGCATAAACAATTCAAGGGAAATTACCAACGGAAAAGCCTCTGAATCAAGGGTGGGACTTTCTCTTCATACTACTCTGGCTTATTGCTTTACATCAGGTGCGTCCATGATACAATAATATAAAGGTACAACCGTTCTCTCTTTTCGTCGCCATATTAACCTTCTGACGTTTGTGCCGACAATTTTTTACTCTCAAAATTAATGCTACCTTATTAATTTATGAAATCCGAGTTTTTGATTAATTTTTTGACGTTCTTTTTTATTTATTGAAAAATATTGAAGAATATGTATTTAAATTATAAAAAAAATTTACATCAGCATAAACAATTCAAGGGAAATTACCAACGGAAAATCCTCTGAATCAAGGGTGGGACTTTCTCTTCGTACTACTCTGGCTTATTGCTTTACATCAGGTGCGTCCAAGTGATATGCACAATGTGCAAACTTTTTTAAAAGAGCGAGAGCACAATTGCCAATCAGATCTCGGCGAGAACAATGCTTCCTCTTAATTTGCAAGGAAACAACAGCACACTTAACAGCTTTCAAAGCTGTTTGCCTCAAATACAATCATCAGAGTATGCCTGCTTAGAGCCTAAAATTATAAGCAAAAGGCCACCCGCGGGCACTTCGTTATGCTCTGTTTTAAACATACATATGTATGTATATATAAACGAATAAACGTATCATGGGTTCTAAGCACTCATTGGAATGATGAGCAGTTTTGCTAAATGTTCGCCCATGCTCGTCAATGACACGCCTGTGTTAAAATCATGCGTTCTGCACCTAAATTGAACCAATTAATTAGCAATAGAACCCATGCATTAACTATTTCTTTTGCATGTCTTTTTTTGTTCAGATTATTCAGATGTAGCCCATCAAAAAAGCATTAATTCGTACTGTAAGCTGCAATAAATTTGCACACGAAGTGTATGTAAATGTGTATTATATGCATGAAACACGCTCATCCATTCTAAATCATATTATACACATGCATATTTCGTTATCCACGTATCCAATTAATACAACATTTAAAAAAATGTGTATTAAACCATAATTTCTAAACTTAAAATTACACATTTCCAAAAACATTCCTAAAAAAAAGTTCCCCGTAATTTCGTGTGGCAACGTTTTCCTCTCTCTTTACAAAAAAACAGTAATCAAACAATTTTGGTAAAAGTCAAAATTAATTTTATACGTCAAATGTGGTTGTACCTTTATATTATTGTATCATGGTCGTACTGAAGTGTAAAATAAATTTATTTATTAAAAAAATAAAAATTTGTTTTCGGTAGTTACTTTTATATGGCAAAATATAGTTTACGTTTTCCAGCTCTGCAATCGTCTGCCCGATTTTGCTGAATTTCAATACCAATCTAAGTTGGACCATTTCTGATACATCAGTCCAAGAACGAAGTCTCTAGCTTTTCTGCGAGCTTCGGAAAACCGATTTCACGTACACCGGACGGACGGACAGACGGACATCGCTTATTCGTCATCGCTATTCATAAGGACCCAGAATATATATATTTTTTTGGTCGCAAATTAAAATTATGGAAATTACACACGGAATGACAAACCTATATATACCCTTTTCCATTTTTGGTAAAGGGTATAAAAATTGGTTTTCGGTGGGAGGAAAGTAACTAAGAGAGAAAATTATTGAGAGTATAAAGCAACACATCGTCGGTTGGTTTCTGGTTTGCTGCAAATAGATTGTATTTTGAATATACCGTGCCGCAAACCAATAGCCAACCGACGACAAAACATCAGTGTTGCCGAATTCTGCGATATTATCTATACATGGAACAAACCAATTTTTCCACAACTATATTTGAATTACAAAATATATATGTATGTATGTAATTTTAATATAATTTTGCTAGAATTATTCAGTGGAAAGAATATTATAGTTTACACTTTTGATAATCACGTTGCATACATAAATATTTTGACACATTTCGTGTTATATTAAAAAATTATATATAAAGTATTTTGTTTGTCATTTATATATCGCACACTAAATCATAAAGAGTCAGATGCTGAGTAGTTGCAAACAACTGTTGATACTGTACAAATGACGCAAACATGTGACATAAAAACAAGCATAACGATATTTTATATTTTTCAAGAAGACTGTATTGCAAAAGAAATTGTTGAGGTCGTTATAGATTTCTTCAATTAACTGGTTTATAAAAAAGAAAAGGCACTTCTATAATTTTGAGTTGTGACTCTTTATGATTTAGTGTGCGATATATTAAATACATGTAAATACTTAAGTATGGAACTAAACGTGTGGCAAACCTTTAACTGATGGCATAAAATCTTCCACAGGCTCATCAAAATTTCATAAATGACACTTTATAAGATATGACATTTCAATGCCTTTCGATAGAGAAAAACATACCGCCCTAAATATTTGTTTTAATTAGAAACTCTACATGTCGAAAAAACTTGACGTATTAGGTTAATTTCTTAACCAATATATAGAAAATGTTAACAGTATTTTGTCTCTCCTGTAAAATTTTATTGAAGTGAGTTAGCAGGTCTGTTGTAACCATTATTTGAATTAATCAATTTTAAAGTTAAATATAACCTTTTTGTCATTTCTCCTATAATTGTTATGTCCCTGGTTATAACATTTTATTTTTATTGCTAAAATAATATTGCCCGCAAGATAGATCATTGGAGAATTACGTCCAAATAAAGTTATATGTACATGTATGGAAGCATTTATGTATTTAAATAATTGTTTGTCTTATACGTATATGTAGAATTGGATTTCAAAACTCGCTACATGCAAGGTTAAAAAACGTTTAGTCCTTATTTACACTAAGCAAGTATTATTGCTAATGTGATTAGTTTGTCGGTGAGAGATACGAGGGGAACATATAAGTTTCTTTTCCCCTCGTCTCTCTTTCCTAAAAAACTAATCAGCTTAGCAATAAGACTTGCTGAGTGTAAATTAGGACTTAATAAAGCAAGTCTGTCATTTACAGTTATGTATATTCGTTATTTTGTTGAATAGGCACATACATAGTAAATTTTGGCAAAAAAATATTTTACTTAAACCATATACATACATATGTATAGCAGCACTACTTGGCAACGGAAAGTACGACAACTACACAAAGCAAAAACAAGAGTTACACATTAGGCTTGTTATGGTGCAAGGGACGAGTTTTGTTCTGTTCCACGTAAGCAAGAAGTTTTTTTCTCACTAGACAATGCAAAAAAAGAGTTTTGGAAGTCCTTCCAAAGTTTAATGTAATTTTCAGTAATCATTGAGCAATTTGCTTGTTATTTGTCAGAAGTTACTGCTATGGTGATTTATTTATATACATGCAAGTAATGTACATACTTATGTACATATGTATTTAGGAATAGAGCGCTGTAAATAAAATTACAAAAAATTTTGTTTGCGTAATATCTAAAACTTGGATTAGTTTTATCCCTGTAAAATTAATTACTATTCCGGCAACACTGAATAGAATACAAGATTAAACCAACACAAGAACATTGCAGACGGACGACGCCATGCACTCTTTATACTTATCTATTGACAATTTTAAGCTAGGATTGCCAACTTTTACAAATGTAATGTAAAACCCTTCTTCTTGTATTAAGTTTGGCAATAAAGTGTGGAAAAAATTTCTACAATTTTTTAACCTGTTTACATATGTATTAGAGATCGACCGAAGGCGTTTTTTTGGCCGAAGCCGAAGCCGAACTTCGGCTAAAATCATAAACTTCGGCCAAAACCGAGGCCGAAGCCGAATGTTTTAAATTTTAAAAATTATACTTGTTTTATATGAATTAAGAAAAAAGTTTGCTTTTTTGAGATCACTGAAATAGCTGTAATATCTATTGGATACATAACAAGAAAAATAAAACTATTTTGCAATTTCTAGATTGCTTTTTCATATGATCACTCACAAGAACGTCCAAGTAAAAGAAAATAGAAAACAACAGGGTTGTATTTAAAAGTAACCCTTTCAAAACGTTAAACACAGTAGAAACTGTCGGCGAGCAACGACCAAAAATAATGTTATTTTTCAAGCTTGGAATGAAAAATATTCGGCTTCGGCTAATCGGCCGATTTTTGCCGTAGGCCGAATGTTAGCCGATTACCAATTTTTGGCCGAAGTCGAAGCCGATTAATCGGTCGAACTCTAATATGTATGTACATATGTACGTAGAAAATAAAAGAATATTGTTTTTGTTGTATTTATCTTTTCTTGAATTTTAGCGGTAATTGCGGAATTTAATGTTATGGATTTGCAAATTGTAGCCAATGTATTCTAACGAGCTTTATTTTACTACATTTTATAGTTAGGAAGTAAAGAAAACTACTCGTAACCAATTTTGCCATTGAAAATGTCAAATTACACACACACACACAAATGCGATAAGCAAGGTATTTTTAAGCAATTTGACGTTAAAAATCAGACAATATTATGGTTTCTAGAGTATTTATATCAAAATTAAATTTCATTTTTATTCGGCAGTCTTAGAAGTTAATAAATCACAATGTTATAATATTTTACTTAAAAGTATTGCAATTGTTCATACTTTCACAAAAAGAAAAACAAAAAAAAAACCACTGACCTATATTTTAAAACTTCACTTCTCCTGTAGTTCATTGCACCTCACAATTAAACAAACTTATCATTATTTTAAACCGTTCATTGCACTTCAAAATTAAACAAAAGAAATAAGACACTGTTTATAATTACTCTGCATAAGAATATCAAAATTGGGTCATAAATAATTGCAAACTTGCAATCATGCATAAATGGTTGTTTTTTGTACAATGAACTTGTACTTAAGCAATACGCTTAATAAAGCAAAATTTTATGACCTCAATTTTATTAAGCAATACAATTAATAGTAGAAAATTTTAATGACATATCAATAAGTTAGTATATAAGAAAGAAAGTTAAATAAAACATTGGTTCAATTACATTTTTGCAAAGAAACAAAGTTGTTTTACCAAAAGTGATTTAACCATCTCCACGCAACCAAGTTTCAAGTGCTTGAGTTGCATCAATAAATCTTCCTGGTGAATCGCCTTGAAGATAACCCAAACAGGTTAAACAAAATAGTTTAACCTTATTCATTTATTGAATTAAACATTGGTGACCCCGACGTGATCTGACACAGGATCAATATTCGTCTTTGAAGTTTCCTACACTGAAATCACTCCTCTCAGGCAGCTAGGATTAACATACATCGTAAACTTCCTACACTGGAACATTCTCTTCAGGCAGCTAGGATCAATATTTATCAACAAATTTCTACACTGGAGCATTTCCCTTCAGGCAGCTAGAAGACTCAACAACTCAAATCGTTACTAATGAGAAACCAAATATGGATACTTTCAACAAGCTGATAGAATCACAGCTGGCAGCAGGTGACTTGATCGAAACTATAGTCCGCAATTTAAAAAAGGACTCAGCTATCAGGAAAACTGTTGTTTACTATGAGGAACGACTCAAAAGGCTAGATAGCGCTTGGTCGGAATTTGAGACCACGGACAGCAAAATCCGTTGCCTCGACCAAATTCCGTTAGACCACGACTACTTTGCTAAAGATTACTACAAAAACATCTCAGAGCTTGTCGACAAATACAAGGATATTTTTGAGACAGCTCTGATGAAATCATCTACAGGAGAGGCAGTTCAACAACCAATCGCCGACAAACCCACACCAATAATCAAACCCGCTGGTGAGGTAGGATGTAAGACATCTGCAACTATCGCTTTAATAAGAAGGCAAGGTGTAATGATGGGGTCCCTAGAGTGATTGCTCACAATGGATCCGACAGCCGAGAATATGAAGCTGAAAGAAAAATTATGGGACCAAATCCAGAACCTACATTTCACCATATGGGAAACCAGTCATGATCCGGTTCAAGAAGGATACAACATGACTGCATACACTACCTTAGAAGCAATGATATTTGAAAATTTTAAGAAGGCTTCCCAAGTGGCTCCCGATCCACCGACTCCATATGATCAGCCTATTGGAGTACCACTGCCTAAGATAACAATTCCTAGGTTTGACGGCGACTACCTCAAATGGAGGACCTTCTATGACTTATTTCTGCAACTTGTAGGCAATCAGCGGATTCCTGCGGTCCAAAAAATGTGGTACCTGAAGGCTAATGTAGCAGGAGAAGCTGAAAGGCTCATAAGTCACCTTTCAGCGACTGCAGAAAATTATGAGACAGCCTGGGAAATGCTAAAAGATCGATACGACAATAGACGAATTTTGGTCGCATCATTAATACAGCAGCTGATCGAACAACCTGCAGTTGGACCAACAATTGGGTCAATCAAGCAACTGCATGACACAACTCAGGAATGTCTGCATGCATTGCAAAATCTTGGAGTCGACACTATATCCTGGGACCCCATGCTATTGCACCTCCTCGTAAAGAAACTGGATCGAAACACTCATAACCAATATGAAAGATCAATCACAAATCCAAAACAGCTACAGAAAATCAAACACTTCCTAGCTTTTCTGGAAACTCGATTTCAATCAATGGAGGCAATGGGCCAAAAAGAAAAGCCATCTTCGAAGGTATGTGCAACAGCTGCACCATCTAAATCAATTGAGCCTTCGTGCGTGCTTTGTAAAATAGGTCCTCACCAGCTATATCGGTGCCAACGATTTCAACAACTCAAGCCATACGAGCGCTTAAATTTCATCCAAAAACAAAAGTTATGTGTAAATTGCCTGAAATCTGGTCATTCTTCAAAACAATGTACCTCAAGGGGTTGCACAAAATGCAATAAGAAACATAACTCGCTATTGCATCTAGAAAACAAGAACTACCCATCAAAACAATTAAATGAAGAAAAACCACAGGCAGCATCATCCTCTGCAACAACCATTGTAGAAGCTACGACTTATCCTGCTACACCAGGGTGCTCAACCAAATCAAAAGCTACTTCTTTAACCACAGCAAGTCAACATTTGTCATCAGCTGTGATCCTTGGCACTGCAGTAGTTAAACTCAAAACTGATTCATCAGAAATTGAATGCCGCGCATTACTTGACTCAGGATCCCAGGTAAACTGTATCACTGAGCGTCTAGTCAAACGACTTGGTATCCCAATGCAGCCGTCATCAGCAAACATTAGTGGAATAGGCAGCACCACCACTAAAACACAGCATCGAGTTAACATAGCACTGCATTCTAGAATTAATGGATTTACAACACAACTCGAAGCATTTGTCCTTCCGCGTATTATTTCTCCCCAGCCGGCACAATTCATCAACATAAATGACTGGCCATTACCCAAAAACTTGGTACTAGCTGATCCACATTTCAACCGACCGGACAAAATCGACATTTTATTGGGCGCTGAACACTTTCTTCAACTACTTTCAGTTGGACAAATCGAATTATCTCCACAACTACCAACCCTCCAGAATACTGTGCTTGTATGGATAGTTTCTGGAAAAATAGAAATAAAAAATCCTACACAGCTTATATGCGGAGTATCCACAACTAATGACAGCCTTGAAGCTTCCATTGCAAGACTGTGGGAACTGGATGAACTTAAGTCAACTGAAAGGGCGCTGTCACTAGCAGAAAGAAAATGTGAAGAGTTGTTTGTACATCATACAACGCGGAACAATGAAAATCGTTTTGTTGTAAAGATCCCGTTCCACCAAGATCCTGAAATCCTCGGTGACTCTTACAAAATCGCTCCAAATCGTTTCTTGTCGTTAGAACATCGACTGCAGAAAAATCCCGAATTGAGGAGTCAATATCAAAAATTCATGGATGAATACGAAAATATGAAACACATGACGAAGATATCATCAACTTCTATTCGCTCACCAAACTATTTTATCCCACATCATTGCGTTCTAAAACCGAACAGCTCCACAACCAAATTGAGGGTAGTATTCGATGCTTCAGCCAAAACAACATCAGGGCACTCTTTAAATGATTTGATGTATACAGGACCAATAGTACAGAGTGAACTATTTTCAATTTTATTAAGGTTTCGACTTCCCAAATTCGTATTCTCCACAGATGTAGAAAAGATGTATCGGCAAGTCTTGGTGTCTCCTGAGGACCGCCGTTTTCAAATGATAATTTGGCGGACAGATGTTTCAGAACCACTCTCATACTATCAACTGAACACTGTAACCTATGGAACAAGAGCAGCTCCCTATTGGGCAACTAAATGCCTACAAGAATTGGCAAAGGAAAATGCCAGACAGTATCCTCTGGCATCACAGTTTCTAAAAGAAAACTTCTATGTAGATGATGGACTAGGCGGAAGCGATAACTTATACACCGCAATTCAGGTGCAAGAACAACTTCAGCAGATCATGAAGCAAAGCGGCTTCAATTTGCGAAAATGGTGTGCCAATCACCCCCAACTGCTCAAAAATGTTCCAAAAGATGATCTGGAACTGAATTTGGACTTCGAGAGCAGCAAATCAGATTCCATCAGTACATTAGGACTTACGTGGCTGCCGAAAGAAGATCAACTAAGCATAAAGGTGAATATTATTGATAATAAAAGAGTAACTAAACGGACTGTGACATCGGATCTCGCACGAACTTTCGATCCATTGGGTCTTCTGTCTCCTATCACTGTTACTGCAAAAATATTCATACAAGAGTTGTGGAAGCTAAAACTCGATTGGGACCAAGCTCTACCCGAATCCATGCATACCAAGTGGATTACTTTCCGCGCAGACCTGAATGAACTGAAAACGCTAAAAATATCAAGACACATTTTCAAAGGTGGAATCACAGAATCTGTACAATTGCACATATTTACAGATGCATCAGAAAAGGCTTACGGTGCAGTGGCTTATCTTCGATCTACCATGAAACATGGAACAGTCATGTCACAAATCCTTTGTGCGAAGTCCCCAGTAGCCCCAATCAAAGCTCAATCCATTCCACGATTGGAGCTATGCGCAGCTGTACTTGGAGCACAACTAGCTACAAGAATAATAGCTGATCTTCAGTTTACAAGCCAAGTTTGGTTGTGGACTGATTCGGAAATTGTGCTGTCTTGGATAAACTCATCAGCGTCTCTCAACACGTTTGTTGCCAATCGAATTTCAACCATCCTAGAAAATACTAGACCAGAACAATGGCGGCACGTCAGCACAAAATGTAATCCCGCAGACATCTTATCTCGAGGACTTGCACCCAGGCACCTGAAAGATTGCTCTTTATGGTTCTATGGTCCCATATTTTTACACGGCCAAGAAACAAGCTGGCCACCTAAATTCAGGCCGAACCTTGCCCACCCAACAAATTTAGAGAGAAAGGAAAAGCAAGCATTAGTGATGACTTCAACAGAACCCGATTTCATCTATAAAATAAATCATAAGAATTCATTCTGGCGTCTTCAACACATTGTTGGATACATTTTACGATTTGTAACCAATACCAAACGGAATGGGTCTAGACAACATCAAAAATCCCTATCTACAAAGGAACTACAAAATGCACTAATGTTGATCATCAAGCAAATACAGGCATCAGATTTCAAAGAAGGAATTCAACAGCTTGCTAAATACAAAGTGTTGCGAGGAACCAGCAATTTGTCGAACCTTTCACCATTTTTGGACGGTGAGGGTTTGATACGTGTGGGAGGTCGACTGGAAGCCTCATCATTGGAATACGATTCCAAACATCAGCTGCTTCTTCCTTACAATGATCCAATCGCTAAGCTTATATTTGAGATGATACATAAGGACAACAAGCATTGTGGTGCACAAACCCTCTTAGGAATAGTGAGACAACGATTTTGGCCAATAAAAGGTAAGATTATGGCAAGAGCAGCGATTCATCGCTGCACAATATGCAGTAAAGCTAAGCCCGCCCTATTTCACCAAATTATGGGCAATCTGCCCTCCACACGGGTAACACCAGCTAGGCCGTTCATTAATTCTGGAGTAGACTACTGTGGTCCAATGACAGTTCACTACAAGGTGAGAGGAAAACGACCACACAAGGCGTATATTGCCATATTTTGTTGCTTCTCTACGAAGGCAGTTCATTTAGAGCTGGTAAGCGATCTAACCACTGACGCATTTATAGGAGCCATCAAACGGTTTGTTGGCCGACGAGGACATTGCCAAAACCTATATTGCGATAATGCAACGAACTTTGTAGGCGCAAAAAATAAATTGTCCGAACTAATACCCGCAATTTTTACAAGCGAAGCAAAAGAAGCAATAGAAAATGCATGCAGCAAAAAGAATATACAATTCAAACGTCCAAAATTACTCGGAAATAATTTAGGCGTCACACTGTTGACACTAATGCTCATATTCCCAATTATTTTGGGAGCACCAATTGAGAATGATCGCTTCGGTTCCAAGTTGGGTATTCATTTCGAAGAAGTAGGCTCAACGTATATATCTGCAAGTCAGTGGAATCTGGTCGTTTACTATGACTTATCGGCGTACACAGCGTTTTTAGGAAATGGAACGAGCTCCTTGAGCCGACTGTGTGCGAAGATGGAATACAATGCATCGTGTTATAGTACAATAGAACATCTTCGACATGTTGAAGCGGATTTGAGACTTGATAATAAATTACTATACAAACCACGTCAAAAACGAGGTGCTATAGACTTCGTCGGAAATGTTGCTCATTCATTGTTTGGGATACTAGACTCTGAATATGCAGAAAAAATGTCAACAACAATAACTCAACTACAAGAAAACGATTCATATATGCTTCGCCTCATAAAAGACCACACCTCCGTTATTAATTCAACCATGAACATTGTCAAAGAAAGTCTAACAGACACTAAATTTAAATTTGACCATCTTCTGTTAAAAATAAATGAAATCGCGAAAACTGAAGAGACACTAGCAGAGGAAATAACACAACTTAAGCTTGCACACATGCTCAGTATGGGTGTAACAAAACTCTCATTCATTGCAAACTATCTCCAACGAATGCAAACTTGCATTCTGAACGCGTTGACCGACACTCATCATGGGAAAATTAATCCATTGCTGTTGACTCCAATTCAATTGGAAATTGAAATACAAAAAGTTCGAGCACATATGCCACAGTCATTAGAGTTACCAGTCCCTGAAGATGACTTGCTCGAATTTTACAAACTTATGAAAATAAAAGGCGGTCTCACTCAGGATCATGTAGTGTTCAGCATAACTTTACCCTTAATAGACCATGAAAAGTTTAAGCTTTACAACTTAATTCCCGTTCCGACCCCCATAAACAACACTATGCTAGTCATAGACACATGCAGTCCGACAATAGCAATAAACTCATTTCAACGGCACTACTTTCCATTATCATCAACACAACTGAAAGGCTGTGACGTAATTGGCAACGAGGTATTTATATGCTACGATGTACAACTCCAATATAACTTTGGTGCAGAAATGTGCTCTTGCGAAATCAACTTATTCAACAATATCACCGTACCACATTGCATTTTGAGAAAGCTTCCAACTAATGTAACCTGGACACCTCTAACTCATAAAAACAAATGGATATATTCATCACGAGCCTCCACACATGCCACAGCGGTTTGTGGAAAAGAAATTATACCAATAAGTCTACTAGGGTCCGGCTTGTTAACTATTAATCCAGACTGTATCCTTAAACATGATTTCATCCAAATGTCCGGCCAGCAATCAATCATAACTAAAACTGTCTCATCTTACACGAGCCTTGGCAACATATCAGAACTAGCATATCAACCCCTGTCGCACATCAACCATATCAACAAAACCAACCAGTCATTTGTGCCAGACGAAATAGCAGTACATCTCATCAAATTAACATCTTTACAACAGAAATTAGAGGCTATGAACAGTTCACATTTCCAAATTCATCATCCATCAAACCATGAGAGAACTGTCTCATATGTAGCACTAATCATCAGCGCAGTGGCGATCATATGGATCATAGTAAGAGCTATAAAACGCAAGAAATCAAACATCGCTCAAATCACAGAAAGATCACAATCATCTGGGTGTAACCCACAACCAGCAACAACACCTTCACCAGCTCCGCGACAGAAGTTCAGCGTACATGTTTGAAAACATAATAATAAATTTAATAGTTTTATTACATATTTTTTATATTTTACTTAGTTTTGCATAACTATAAAGTCATTGCCTTTATCGTAACCAAATTGTAAAAACAAATAATAGTTAATTTTTATTCAACTGTAAATCTAAGTAGTAAGCACTTTATTAATGACATAATTGTAGTTAATTGTTGAGCATAGCCTCAACGGGGGGTGCATGTTCATACTTTCACAAAAAGAAAAACAAAAAAAAAAACCACTGACCTATATTTTAAAACTTCACTTCTCCTGTAGTTCATTGCACCTCACAATTAAACAAACTTATCATTATTTTAAACCGTTCATTGCACTTCAAAATTAAACAAAAGAAATAAGACACTGTTTATAATTACTCTGCATAAGAATATCAAAATTGGGTCATAAATAATTGCAAACTTGCAATCATGCATAAATGGTTGTTTTTTGTACAATGAACTTGTACTTAAGCAATACGCTTAATAAAGCAAAATTTTATGACCTCAATTTTATTAAGCAATACAATTAATAGTAGAAAATTTTAATGACATATCAATAAGTTAGTATATAAGAAAGAAAGTTAAATAAAACATTGGTTCAATTACATTTTTGCAAAGAAACAAAGTTGTTTTACCAAAAGTGATTTAACCATCTCCACGCAACCAAGTTTCAAGTGCTTGAGTTGCATCAATAAATCTTCCTGGTGAATCGCCTTGAAGATAACCCAAACAGGTTAAACAAAATAGTTTAACCTTATTCATTTATTGAATTAAACAGCAATATTTAACCTAATAATAAAATAAAAATACCACAGACTTCAGTTAAAATTTACACGAAAATCTCTTACATATAAATATTAAAATTCATTGAAATGCGTTTATTTAATTTGGTAAAAGTTCAATAAAAAAGTTAAAATGATATTTTTGCTTGTTTTGTTGACTAAACAATGCATTTTTTAGCTTATTTAATATATTAAAAGTTATGTGTTTTACACAAATACATACATTTGTATATATACATACATATATGTAAACATATGTAAATTAAAGCTAATCAATAAATAAAAATATTTTATTACCCCTCTGAAACTAAAGATCGATATTTTTAAAGAGGATTCCCAAAACAATTAAGGGATCTAGAGATGACCGTTCACGTATAGGACCGTGTCTAAAATAGGTACATTTTTATATTTTTTTTTGGAATATTTACGTATTTTTTCGCAAGGCAATTAATTAAAAAGAGATACTTCATCTGATTGATTTTTCAAGCCGCGTCCAATGGTGCATTCAACTTTACTGTTCGTGCCATCAGCAATGTATTATTCCATTAAAACTACGATTTTTAAGCATCGTTGTAGCCTGTGCTACTTATATTAAAATAAATTCTTTAATTTGTTTAACTATTATTTGACTCATTTGAGTCATTGTTAACTTATTTCTGTTAAAAGTTTTCCCAAAAAATTCCCTCAAGACCTTCCAACAGAAATAAGTTAACAATGACTCAAGTAGTTTGGCGTTTGTTAATATTTTTTTATAACGATGTGCGCTAGGCCGTGTAAAATTTTATTTTTGCAAAATTACTAAAAAAAGCTGTAATCCTAATATACATACATATTTCAATATTTGGAACTTAAATGCATTGTTTTTTTTTGTAATAAAGTACCTATAACACTAAAGTACCTAAAACACTCTAAGGCACATACTTATATGTATATGTAAATATATACTATATACATACACACTAACATGGCTTTAAGGTATAGCTTTCAATTATTTATGTATTTAAAATAAATATTTTAAAATTTTCGAGGGAAAAAAGTGGTTACAAATCCTGTTCGTTACCTGCTAACACACACGCATTATTATTATTATTAATAAACAAGTAAGAGTGCTATATTCGGCTGTGCCGAATCTTATATCCCCTTTACCAACGTACGTACATATATATAGTATACAGACACATACATACATATTTGTTTTGTGAAAAAATTTATAATTTTTTTAAAGTTTCCATCTTTGGAGCTGTAATTTTCTTTCAGAAGCATAAAATATATTCAATTTATAAAGAAAAAGAAAAAAATTTTTAGACCTATTTAATTTTACATAACACAAAAAGTGTGAGTTTTCCAACCCTGGAGTCATAATTTTGGATTTTTTTGATTATTGATACCAATCTAGTTCTTAAAAAAAATACATAAAATATGTTAAGTGAAAAAAGCAAAAACGAAATAAGGAAAAACTTAAGGTCAGATTTTGTAAATTCAAACGATTTTTTCGTTTTGAAATTTGTATGGAAAAAATATTTTTTGAAAAGAATTTTCGTTATTTTTCATACAAATTTGAAACGTTTAGAAACAAAATTTTTTACAAAATCTGCTTATTAAACTTCAGTAAAGTGCGACTTTGAATCGCACACGAAAGGTAGGCTTTTTTGAAGTTTTTTTTTCAGTTTAAACGATTTTTTCAGTTTTGTCGCTTTTTTCTCGTTTTGGCGATTTTTTTCTGTTTTTGGAGGTTTTTTTTATTTTGCTGATTTTTTTCTGTTATTGGGATTTTCTTCATTTTGTAGATTTTTCTCATTTTGACGATTTTTTTTTCATTTGTGCGATTTTTTTCTGTTTTTGGGTTTTATTTATTTAGGAGTTCTTTTTTCTTTTTTTTTCATTTTGGCGACTTTTTTCTGTTTTTTTGTGGTTTTTTTCGTTTTGGCGATTTTTTTAATTTTGACGATTTTTTTTCATTTTGGCGATTTTCTTTCATTTTGGCGATTTTTTTTTATTTAAGCAATTTTTCCGGTTTTTCGCGATTTATTTTAGTCCTAGAAATTTTTTTTAATATGGCGATTTTTTTCTGTTTTTGGGTTTTTTTTTTTCATTATGGCGTTTTTTCCTGCTTTGGGTTTTTTTATTTAGGCGATTTTTTCTCTTTTTTGGGGTTTTTTCATTTTGGCGATTTTTTTTAATTTTGTCGTTTTTTTCCTGTTTTGGGGTTTTTTTCATTTTGGCGATTTTTTAAAGTTTTTTTGGGGTATTTTTCGTTTTGGCGATTTTTTTTCGCGATTTTTTTCGGTTTGGCGATTTTATAATTCCTTGATTTTTAGCTTTACCGTTTTTGAAGATTTTAAGAGTTTTGCTCTTACGGTTTCCAAGATACAGCAAGTTGTCAAAATTGCAGGCAAAATTGCATTAACTGATGGAACATCCTTTAATTTAAATTTTTTGAAATTTTAGTATTAATTTTTGTAGTCTGTATAAAAATACACTAACCTTACAAATTTCAAGTGTATATACATATAATTGTATGTATATTACATGGGATTTTAGAATTTTTCGTTGCTCGTTTTGGAACACCCTTTAATTTTTAATTCTCATGTATTTGTTGTTGTAGCGGCCAAAGGTCTACACAGGTCTGTAGCTCTTACGGTTCTCGAGAAAATACTAATATAGTTTTAGACATAGTTAATTTTACATAACACAAAAAGTTAAAGTTTTCCAACCCTGGAAACGTCATTTTAATTTTTTTTATATTTTTTTTAATTTAAAATACCAATTTTAGTCGTACTGAAGTGTAAAATAAATTTATTTAACCCTACAAGAATAATATCAGTCAATTGACCAGTCATTTGATTGGAAGTCATGTAGGCTATATCCATCATTGCGTATAACAAAGTATCTATCACATTATTAAGGGAAATGAAAAGTGTGATGTAAACTTTTGTGTACGTGTGATATTGCATCTCTCTCTAACTAATGAATGTAACATATAGTCGAACTGCTCACACCAGTGCTTTCTACTAATCAATTATAATATTAATATTAATTAGACTGATCATAATTGACTAATATATCCCCCATATACTGACAATAAATATAATTTTTATTATTTTAATTGATTTTTGTTTATTTTAAAAAGTCAATTCAAATTATTCAAGTAAATAAAATATTTAAAATTAAAGACAGAAATAAGCAAAAACAGAATAACCTAGGCGGTATCTAGCCCTCTTCACACCTTTTCATTGCCCACACATCTTTCTTTTAAAAGAAAATATAGATTAAATTAAATTTTGTACATTTTTTTTATTCACTATTGTTTTTACTTATCTTTTTTAACACTTATAAATTTTAATTTTCACAGACAGAATGATTTTTTTTAAATAAAATTCGAGTATAGCAACTATAATTAATAAATAAATCCATCATCACTTCCGATCGAATGACTAGTCAATTGACTGTCACTATTGAATTCAATGTAAAATTGTTGCAAATGTGTTAGTGAAAAAATGTTGTTTGTGAAACTAGTCGTTCATTTCTTGTAGGGAACAAACGTAAAGGTAAATAACACAAAATATTTACTGAATAGAACATGTATAAGATAAAAATACATATGTATGCACATAATTCATACTTTTAATGAAGGAGAGAAGAAAATGTGTCAGTACTTTAGTCAAAGGACATTAAATAATAAACTAAAAGTATTAAATATCATATTCTTAAAAATCTTATTTTTAACAAAGAAATGTTTTAGTATTTTAACATCCCGAAAAACTTCGAAAATAAGATAAATATTCACATGTGGTAACTCTGATGATGGCAAACAGAAGGCAGTTGTTTTCTTTTGCAACTAACTTCATTCTAAAACGCGCTGTCAAAATCGGATTTTCCAATAGCAAAGCGTTGCCGTCGCGTTGCCGCCGCGTTATTTCGGTATGCTCCATACAAAATGTATGGACATGATAACTTTTGACAGCTAAAAAACGCTTGCCGCCCGTGTTTAGGGATGGCTGTTACTAGTAAACATTAGTAACGAGAGAGTAACAAGAAATTTTTCAAAACTACTCTCAAAAATGTGAAAAAGTAAATGAACACTTTAATAGCTAAAATTTGCAAGTTAAAGTAGTGTTGTAATGTACAGGTATATATGAGTACTCAATAACTACCCCTATGTTTTCTGGACATATTATACATATGTACATATACATATGTATATTATTATAAAAATGATGTGATTATGGTCATTTATATTCACGATTGTAGTGACTAATAATTTATATATATATATATATATAATATATATCTGAACTAATTGAATTATTTGCCTGCTTAGTGCCTATTCAAATTATGCCTTTTTAGCCTGCCTTGCTTCGACAATTTTCTTTTAATCCCCTTCGAAAAGTCACGCACATTTACATTAAGACTTTTTTCTTCAATATTTTTTGACGTTAATATACATGCTTAATGCTGAGAGTACGAAAAAACAAAGATAAATGTCAAAAATCCCCTCGAATTTTCATTTCGTGTCTTTTGTTTTACTCCGCATGCTTCTCAACACCTCCCACCTACAAACTTAAAAAGCCTGCCTGCACAGATAACCAGAAAAGGCCCAGTGTAAATATCGTCTTAGTGTAAATTACCGAGTAGGTAGGTACTCATAATATTTACAACACTAAAAATAACAGCTGGTCTGTGAAAGTTAAAGAAAAACAAAAACATTTCAGAGGCTGTAGAAAAATATTAATGCAGATATATATTAGTTCAATTTCATTAGACATATTATTTTGCTTCTGTTGTTGCTAGTTACACAAAAATAATTTTTTTTATCTTTTTAACACTTTTTATCGTCTTAAAAGTTTACATTTACTTACAATTTCCAAAATATTTTAATTTTCAACTTAATTTAGAAAATTGTTTTGCAAACACAATCATAAAACAGCTGTTTGAAAAATTATTACAAGTAAAAATTTTACTTGTAAAAACTTGCAAGAATTTTTCTGTCTCTCAATTTTTTACGCTCTTTCGACGCTCTCTCGTTGCAAATTTTTTGGGTTAATGAACACTTTCCAGTAACAATTGTTACAAATTCGTAAAAATTTTTAGTAAATGAACACAACTACTGACTTTCAATTGAAGAGAAACAAAACAGCTGATTCAGAACAGCACGTAAAGACTAATTCTGCCTTTAATCAGACCAAAAGCAGTAAGCAACTCCGACAATTCAACAGTACGAAACGAAAAACCTCTATTACGATATCGTGAGAAATCAACAACCTCGCCACTAATTACCTGGTTAGTTGCAAACACACCATTCAAGAAATCAGGGTCCACACTATCCACCTGGTCAATGCCGTCTATCACTCCATTTCTATTAAGAACTGACCAAATTCCCTTACTATCATTGTTTTCAAAAATTATACTGTGAGCCTCCTTTTTAATTTTTCTAATAATTGTCTTTACATAATTCCTACAACGACAGCATACTCTCCAATTATCATCGGTCCTATCACCTAAATACGTCCTATATGCCAGATTTCTAACTGAAGTATGAAACTGAATCAGAGGATCTCTAATCCATGATTCATCATGATTTCGAAAATAGCGTTTCCTCACAGGAACTATAGAGTGCAAAGAAACCAGTTACCAATAAATATAGTTAATTGCTCATCAACATTATTCGTTAAAAGCATATCATTAAAATAACAATCAACAGATGCTATGCACAATGATGTAGCATCAATGGAATCGTAGTAAAAAAACTCATAGTATCCTCTTTGTACCGTATGCTTTATATCTAATGATATAAAAATGAAAGCATGGCGTGTTATACCCGGACACTGAAACTGATCAGATGTTTTTATCAATTCAGTAGAAGATACCAAGAAATAGTCCAGTAATGAAGAAGAGTCACCAGCAATATGTGTTGGCATAGTATTATAAATTAACGATAGATTAAGTCTGTTACACATGTTCCTCATAACCAAGCTCTTGCCAATATCGAAAAGATTGTTATTAAAATCGCCCATAATCACAATATTAGAATACTTCACCAACGTCACCATGTGGAAGATAAACTACACCCACTAAAACCTTGATTTCTCTAACAACAAGTTCACAAAACAGGCATTCTGCAATGCCATAAGCATCACTAGAAAAAACAATCCTATGTTTAATATTCTTAGAAACATACAAAGCAACACCACCTCCTCTTCCACATAGTCTATCATTCCTGTGGCACATATGTTGTTACGTGTCCCTTTTAGGGTATGAAAAAGATTGAATGTAGGCCGACTAGCGCTCGCACCGACTCATCCTCAGCGGTGGTTCCTCCCTTCAATCTTGTCCACAGGACAGCAACAATAAATTGTACAATAAATAACGAAACAACAAAAAAAAAATAAACGGAAACAAACATGAACATTCGACGTTAAAATTGTGGGAGAAAGATGATATTCTCCAGCCGCCCTTCCCAACCATGGTCACCAGTATTCCACTTAATTTTTATGATGACCCCATAAATCCGCTCGCATTTCACCACTTACCTTCTTTTCCGCCCCTACTATCTAAAATCAAGCATTCATTGTTATTTTCTTAATTCAACTACAATACATGTTTATTCTTAATATTAATTTATAATTATTTTGCCTAATCTAATATGGAATTTACATTTATCTAACTATACTCCTTAACTAGCAAAAACAATTATACTGTAGATTGTCTTATATAACTAACACAAATAAAATATAATTTCGTCTTGTTACTAATCTAAGATTTTTTTTTTCTATTTACCTAAAGATCAGATTTTTTATGCAAATATCAATTTGTATGGACACAATGTTTAGATAGCTTTTAAATATTTCTTATCCTAAATTACCTTTAATTAAATCACTAACTCACAAGTTTAACGAACACAACACAAAAATCAAACTATCAGTACATTCACAATAAGTCTCTGGAAAACGTTTCTACACGCAATATTTAATTAGGAAGTTTACGATTCTTACTTCCTGTGCCGGGATGAGCTACTCACAGATACCTTTTGTTTTTAAATTCAAGCTTTTTGCTATAGAAAAAAAAATTAACTTTGGGTTTGAAAGAGCTCTCTAAAACCTTAATTTTATTTTTATTAAAGACTATACCAACTTTCCACTATGAGTAACTCTGCCATAAAACTTTTATATCTTGATCTCCTTTTATACTGATAATTTGACTTACCTATCACACTAAGCAAGAAACACATATATATATATAAAATTATTCACAAAAAAAAAACACAATACTAATAACTGTATGCTAGATAACCTAATAGCGACATTTCATTTTTAATTTCCCGCTTTATCTGTTTTTTTGGTGCTTTATGTTTTCTTGTACATAGATTGATGCAAAAAAAAATCTATGTAAAAAATGGCCGTTCCTTTTACTTTCAATATGGCTTCCTTTTGTTACAGCCCTTCGGTATGTATATAGGTATATATGTAGGTATCGATATTATATCTTGTTACCTGGATTTTGGCTATTTATTGTAACCTCCAGGGAATTTAAAAGTTTGGAGAACCAGAAAGAGAGGCCAGTGTATAATTGCCTGCTCTCCCAACCAAATCGTGCTGGTCCTGCTCCTGGCTTCAAAATACAAACATAGTTTTCTATTTAGTCTCTCGTCACCACGATTCTAATTTTATTTTTTTAAATACACTCACGTTCTCCAACCTAATTTTTGTCCACGCAGAAGATTTCTATGTACGCCTTCGTGACTGGCTTTTTCTTCCGATAGCACAGGATTCTAGGTTTTTTTTTTTTTTTTTGAATGCATGATTTTTTATTTATTGTATCTTCATATATGAACTAACAATAAGTATTCAAATCTTAAATCTAAAAATATAATTAGGCCCGACCAGTGTCGGACATAAACTTAGTAATAGTTATATATAATACATAAGTAGTGATAGTCAAAAGGAAAAAAATAAAGTATTTTCAAGAAGTCCCATCTGGAGTGCTATGAATAAGAGCCCATGTGTCCCTCTTTTTTAGGCGGATGTGTCCAGTAAAGTTCAAAATATTACGGGCAAGCGGATTAGGATGTGACTCGAGTTTTGTTAAATATTTGCCAGCGTATTTTGCAATTTCTTCAGTCACTAGTGGCATATTTAAATCACGATGTATATTTGAATTTTTTATATACCATGGAGCCAATGTTATTAAGCGTAAAATTTTGTTTTGCCTTCGTTGGATTCTCTCGACATTAGAAGCTGAAGCAGTGCCCCATAACTGTATTCCGTAGCACCATATTGGTTTCAAAATCGTCTTGTATATTAAAAGTTTACAATCTAGACTGAGTGAAGAATTTCTACCAATCAGCCAATGTAGCTGAGTTAATTTCAGTTTCATTTGTGTTAGCTTTGAGTCAATATGGGGCTTCCATGTAAGCCGTCGATCAAGGTGTATACCAAGGTATTTTACGTGTGAATGTTGAAGAACAACTTGATTGTTGATTCGAATAGGGGAACAAGTATCTCTTCGCAGGGTAAATGTTACCTGGACACACTTTTGCTCGTTTACTTTGATTCTCCATAAATTTAACCATAGTTCCAGTTGTGTAATATGTTCTTGTAGATATCGGGAAGCCTCGTGAGGGTTTTCGTGCATACTAAGGCAGGCTGTATCATCGGCAAAAGTAGATGTATGAATATTGCTGCTCAAAGGCATATCACAAGTGTAAATCAAATACAAAACTGGCCCCAGTATGCTCCCCTGTGGCACACCGGATGATATAGATTCGGGCACACTCATGAAGTCTCCTTCCACAACCGTAAACTTCCGGGTAGTAATATAACTTTCTAATAGCTTCAGAAAATTTATTGGTAAATATGATTTCAATTTTAAAATAAGACCTTCATGCCACACTTTATCAAATGCCTGAGAAACGTCGATAAACAGCGCAGAACAATACTTCTTTTCTTCAAATGTTCTTCTTATAAATTGAACCAATCTATGAGTTTGTTCGATGGTGCTATGCTGACTTCTAAAACCAAATTGATGGTCCGGTATGCACCCATTACTAACTAGAATTGGGGACAATTTTGTCATGAGCAGTTTTTCGAAAAGTTTTGACATTGTTGATAGCAGATTTATTGGCCTGTATGACTCAGCCTTGGTAAGGTCTTTGCCCGGCTTTGGAATCATTTTAACTTTGGCAAGCTTCCAGCTATTTGGAAAATACTCCAGTCGTAAAATGGCGTTAAAAATAAATAATAGGATTCTAATTGCAATACGAGGCAACTTTATTAGCATCTGGTTACTAATTCCATCAATACCCGGAGCTTTCTTCGGGTTAAGTTCAGCAATTACTTTTTGTACATCACACGTTCTAAATTTTATGGGTCGAGGGGGTAGCGCCACTACATTCGGCAAATCAATAACACCAGTACACGAGTTAGGGGTAAATACTGATTTTAAATGCTCAGCAAATAGTTTACCTTTTTCAGTATCGCTTCTTGCCCAACCCCCTGTAGATGTACGCAGAGGTGGTTTAAACGCAACAGGTGTTTTAAGCTTTCTAGCAGCGCGCCACAAGGAGTAATTAGATGCTGGTGTGGCATCAAGATCTTCCAGATAGTTTTTAAAAGATGCAGTTTTTTCAAATGCAAGCAAGTCTTGGAGTCGTTTAGTGCACTCTTTAAATCTGATTTTATGTTGTGGTGATCTGTGCTGTTGCCATTCCCTTCTAGCTCTTCTTTTTTCACTTACAAGACGTTCAATATCCGTAGAATAAATTCTATTAAATCCAGTCTGCGGGTAGGAGGTAGTCGCATGTTCAGCAGCCTGTTTTATATTTTTGATAAGATTGCCAATGTTAAATTCAATATCTTCGGATGTTCTTAGTATAATGTTTTCCGTACAATGAGTACTGAGATATTTTCTGAACCCCAGCCAATTAACACGGTTGATCGTCTTCATATACGGGTGAGGTAAGTCACTACTTAGTGGGCTACAAATTGTAACGATCGTGGGAGAGTGATCGGAGGAAAGATCTTGAGACGCTTCAACATGAACTAATTCCCTAGAAATATTTTTCATGACTCCAAAATCTATAACATCCGGAATTTTTTGTATGTCCGTAGGCCAGTAAGTGGGCTCCCCACTCGAAATGACGTCCAAGCCCATTTTTGAAATTGTGTTGAACAATGCCCGACCTCTAGGTGTAATAAGACGCGAACCCCAGAACGTATGTTTTGCATTGTAGTCGCCAGCTGCTACGAAGCAAGGGCCAAGGGATTTGTAGAAATTCTCGTATTGGTTCTCAGTAATTGCGAACCTAGGAGGGGAGTAAATTGATGATATGACAAAATTAGTGCAAAAATTTTCGATACAAATATTCGTTGCTTGTAAATGTTCTTCGCAAATGTTGTCAATAATATAATGCTTGAGTCTTGACTTTATTAAAATTGCTGATCCACCGCATGCTCTTCCTCTCGGGTCCTTTGAATCATATAAGGTGTAGCCATAAATTTTAAAAAGGCTTCTCGAAGTCAAATGAGTCTCAGAGACCAACATTATATCAATATTTTTTTCCGTGAGGAAGTGCTCAAGTTCATTTTTATGTTGGCGAATGCCGTTTGCGTTCCAGAAACATATTGTTAACGTGTTCATGGCTTATTAAGTATTGCTTGAAGCAGAGTATTCTGCATTCGCAGCATTTCTTGCATCATGCTAGTCATACTTGTTGTAAAATTGTTTATAGTTTGCACCAGATTTTCAATAGTAGCTTCAAGGCGATTAAAATTAAAGCCTGAGTTTGTATTTATTGAAGTATTTGGCCGTGAAACATTTTGTGTGGGAATAGAGCTTGTTTTTGCAGCATCGGCATACGATACACGTGAATTAACTGGTTGGCTCACTTGGGCAAGAGTGGCGGAGTAAGTGTTTGCTGTTTGTGCTGGAGCTACTTTAGGTTTTTGCCCCATTGTCTTTTTAACGAAAGAATATACACGACAACCTCTGTAGTTAGCAGTGTGATTTTCTCCACAATTACTGCATTTTTTGTTACTTTGATCTTTCGGTTTATTGCAACTAGCAGTACCGTGCAATTCACCGCAAATAACACAAACTGTAGGTAATTTGCAGTAAGTTTTTGTGTGGCCATATTCTTGACAATTATGGCACTGTACGGGTCCAGAACGCTTGTGTGGTTCTTCAACTGTTATTTTTCGGTATAAAAGATATTTTAAATTATAAGTTGGGTGCGTCTCATTTTTTCTCAATTTTATATCATTCGGCTCAAGTTCAACGCGAAATAGAGGCTGGGGGATCTTCTCCCTATTTATTATATTTGAAACATTTTTTACCTTGAATCCCTGGAGGACGAGTGCGTCTTTTATTTCTTCGGGAACAACATAAGAATCTATGCCCTTCAATACGATCTGCAGGCCTTTAGCACTCTTGAGCTGGTATGTGTAGAAACTTGTTTTATTTTTTTCAAATTCAGAAACCATTTTACGGAAATCTGTTTCGTCATAAATTTGAATTTTCGTTTCATCGATATTGCCACGTTTTATTGGAACAATGTGAAATTTTTTCTCACCAATGACCGAAATTAATTTCTTAATAAGAGCGTTTGAATTTTTTTCTCTCAAATATATTGGTGGCGGCTTGGAGGTTTTTTTCTCAGATATATCAGGTGTGTCGTTGTCATCTTGCAATATTTGAAAACGATTAGTGGAGGATGCGCTGTTATCCCTAGATACCTTTGAAGCAGATGCAATTTTATTAGAATTTGGGCTTCGCCCGCGCTTTCCCACCATTATATATCGGTCCATTCCGACTTGGACCTTGGGTTTTGGGCTACTCTTATTTATATTGACAATTTGGGTAAGTGATGAACACGAGCCTGAATCGGATGATATCGCTGATTTAAATGACGAAGTAGTAGGCAACTGTAATGTTAACAAATCACTAGTTGACATTGGACAAAGCGAAGTTGATCGCTGACGAAAAATTGGCTTAGCCGTTAAAAAAAGTCTGTCATCAGGTTTTTTATTTATTTTGTTTATATTAAGAGCATCAGAACTCACAGTAAGTATATCATCAGATTTTTTATTGTTATCATTAAGATCATCAGAGCTCACAGTAAGATAGGCATTTCTGCCGTTATCACTCACTTCACAATTATTTGTTTTTGAGGTACTCATATAGAGTATTCCTCAAGGGCACTATGTTAGTGTATTCCTCAAGGGCACTTTGAGTTATTTTGTTTACGGTTGTTTTTGTTTTATTTTTGTTTTAGTTATTACTGTCTATGTAAAAAAATATTAGCAAAGCAAAAAAAGCTTATTTATCAAAGTTAATGTACAACGAATATTATGTACTACAAATATTTTTTTGTATGATTTTTTTTATTATGTATGTAAAAAAAAATCCGCTAATACGTCTGTTCACTATGAAGGTACAACGAGAATTGAGGATTCTAGGTTAACACATTTTAATTATCTACCCGAAATTTACTGGGTCATAATATTTCATTACCTGTTGCTTTTGCTTTTTCCCCAATTACGTGAAATTTACTTCCTCTTTGTCCTGTATTTGGCTCACTTCTCCTATTTTTTTATTTTATTTTTTTTAATACACTTTCTTTTTGTTATTTAAATTTCTCAACCAAAATATAAAATATCACTTTAAGAGCTTTTCTCTGTCTTTACTGTCCACTGTTAGCTTGATTACTGATACCCCAAAATGGCTACAGTTTGAACTGATCGCATATTATCGGGCGATTTTCCAACCAAAAGAGGTCACATATATTTCGTTCCCATCAATATATATGCCCTTTTCATCATTAACGGTCAATTCCCTCATCCTACATTTGTCCTTTTTCAGCCTCACAGTCACTACATTTAAATTGTTACGCCCCCTGTATAACACAATTTAAATTCAAAAAGAACGGAAAATTTCATTCATAAATTTTTACTACGTGGCCTACTGTAAAAGAAAAGTTACCAATCATTCACAATGTTGGGCATTTCTTCGCTGTACAGCACTATCGAGCATATGTTTCTGGATAATGTCATTTTAAAATACAGCATGGTAAGTACAACACGTATCATTATAAAGATAATTATTTAATTCATTTTATTAATATATATTGCCTTCTTTTTATTTACAGGATCTTAAACAGGGCTTAACTGTGGCCCGTACATTCGGGCGGCCACACGAACAAGGTTTCCCCTGTTGCCGGTAGTCTACTGCGGATTGGCAATCCCCATGAACCAAAAATGTAGCCTACCCCGAATTATAAATAGAAAAGGCAAAAAGAAACAAAAAAGGAATCGCTATGCCTCTACTCAACGTTTAGCTTAGCCTATTCAGCTTGAGGCTGGTGAAATGTGGCCAAACATGCAGGCGGAAGATTCCGCTGGCCGATCATAATGTGAGGTGGCCTTGCAACTACCTCACCGTTCGTTTACCCCCGCCCCTGATTCGCCACCGCAACAAAACACCGGACTTTGTCACGTAACGTCTAGAAGAACGGTGTGCGTGGCAGCTAGGTTGCAAAATAAATCAACGTGGGGAACTCTCACGCCCTGTAGTCTCATAGCCGGGCACTTAACCAATTACCACCTATACCATTAGCTACGTTCGTCGGTGCGTTAAACCGAGCACGTCGAGCCACCGGTTTTGCAACGAAATGGGCTACCATCGCCTACTAATAGGCCAGTGTTTGCAGTTTGATATCTTATTTCAACCTGCTCTTGTGTCTCGGCAATGTTGCCGCGACAACTGTATGCACCTTTGGACGCTAGTCAATGCCTCGGTCGATGGAGTGAACATTTCACTTGACTTTCACGAAAGGTTTTTAGATAAGTGATATAATATTTTTACATATAAGGGTTTTACTTTGTGGTTAATTCTTTTATTCAGGTACTTTTGCTCCCCTTACCCTATGATCGCTTTCAATCATTGAATTTGGAAATTTATCGATGTAGTGTAACTCAAGGACAATTCATCGTGATAAACTCAAGTACTAGGTGCGTATAACAACGATAAATGGGCAAACATACGACGATTAACACAAAACACAGAACTTAATTCTAATTTCATATTAATAGTCATAACATTTGTCTACATTCTAAAATTTTCCTACATTCTAATATTGCACTTAATTCCTCTATATCACAGATCCGTTCCGTACTTTTTCACTACACCTTTATGTCCTTGGCATGATAAATACCAATGGACTTCCCTTGCATATTTTCCAATTCGTACATGTGATTGCCAATTGGCTTCAGTACCCTGTCTCGCGCGTTTATTATACCTACACGCCGATTTAACATATTCCTTATGCATATTTTGCTTAATTTTTTCCCTTACAAGTTCGAGATTTTCCTTTCTTGTTGAACTAATTACCTCATGGTCAGTCAGAGATTTTAATTTCCTGGCTAATTTATAGTCCGCTCCACTAGAAAACCTATGAAATCCGAATAGGGCGAAAAACGGTGTTACTCCTATCGCAGAATGCACAGACGTTCTGAGGGCACACTCAATTTCAGACAAGTACATGTCCCAGTCTCGGTGGTCTTCATCTAGATATGATCTTATTGCATTAAGCACCGATTGATTAACCCTTTCAGCTGCGTTTGACTGTGGACTGTAAAGAGTAGTCTTAAGATGCTGAACTTTATATGCCTGAATCATTTCCTGAAATGTTTTTGAAAGAAACTGCACACCATTATCCGTGTGAATTATTTCGGGTACTCCGAATTTGTGGAAAATTTCGTTCACTAAAAATTTAACAACATTACCTGCAGTCGCTTCTTTCATGGATTTTAAAAATATAAATTTTGTATAATGGTCTAAAACTATAAAAATATATGCATTACCACTCTTGGACCTGGGGTATTTTCCTAAGAAATCTATATAAATTTTTTGAAAGGGTCGATCGGTTATTACTTCTTGGCCGATCTCGGGCATCATATTACGATTTACTGATTTACTTTCTTTACAAATTTGACAGGAGTTAACAAATTCTTTCACCTGAATAGTCATTCGGGGCCAATAAAAAAAACGTTTTATCCTTTCTAAGGTTTTAGCTATACCCCCATGAGCTGCGGTGTCTTCTTGATGAGCTTTCTCAATCATGGTTGATGTGAGGTTCGGTGGGATCCATAGCTTCCAAGCGAATTGTTCTCCGAGACTCGGGTCTACCAAAGTTTTTTTATAAACTTTTCCCCCAGAAATTTTTAGGTCTGGAAGGCGATTTGCATTTTCTTCTATATTTTTAATTATTTCTAAGTATTCGTCACTTTCAAACTCCGTGGTTTCAAAATCTAGCAGCTCTTCGTCACTGATTTCATCAACTGCTACGCTACTTCCTACGGGTGTCCTTGAGAATGTATGTAAAAACGTTTCCCAAAGTCTGGGTGTCTGAGCACTGGTGCGGTTGTTAACGCTCTTTTTAGTTTTTCAAAGGACTCTATCGCTTCTGGCGTTAACACAAATTTCTTTTGTTTCTTAAGGGTGTCTGTTAGCGGTGCGGCTATAGAGGCAAAATCCTTAATGAACCGCCTGTACCAGCCGGCTGTACCAAGAAAGCTTCTTACCTCTCGAGTAGTTTTTGGTGGTTTTATATTTCTTATAGCGTTCACTTTTTCAGGGTCAGTTTTTAACATTCCCCCTCCAATAATGAAGCCTAGGTATTTAAGCTCTTGAAAACAGAATTTTGATTTTTTTAACCCTATCGTAAGATTTGCATCCCTGAGACAATCTGCCACTGCTTCTAGTAACAGAAGATGCTCCTCAAATGAACTTGAAATAACCAGTAGATCGTCGAGGTAAATGAATACGTTTTGTTTAATACGCTGTGGAACTACCTTATCCATTAGGCGACAAAGACGCTGGGCCGCGTTGCACAGTCCGAATGGCATTACGCGGAACTGGTACAGTGGCCTTCCCGGCACAGTAAAAGCTGTATACGGTTTGCTTTCCTCATCCAGTTCAATTTGCCAGAAGGCATACTTAAGGTCTACACTACTTATGTAGTATGTTTCATCGATGCGGCTCAATATACCGTCGATGTTTTGCAACGGGTATGCATCTTTAATTGTGAGATTGTTGAGCTTCCTAGCATCAAGACAAAAACGATTCTTCCCAGGTTTGCGCACTACTGTTGTGCGATTGCTCCATGGGCTCTCACTTTCCTCGATTACCTTTAATTTCAGCATATTATCTATTTCGTTATATGTTATATCTTGTACTGCGGGTGACATAGGATAATGACGGTCCTTTACTGGTACAGTGCCTTCAACTAATTTAATAGTGAGCTTTTCAAGGTGTGTTATTCCTAAACCATTTTTCTCGAACGTTTTGAACCGACCTATAATCTCCTCTAATTTCTTTTGTTGGCTATCCGTTAGAACGTGAGGTTTCATCTTATATTCTGACTCTTCTGCTGCTACGTCCTGTTGATTCTTTTCTATAATAATTTCATCTACTTTAGCTATATCAGGTAAAAGTCCAAACAATTCCCAAAAATCAATCCCTAAATATAAATCTTGTTCCAAATCAGGACAAAGATACAATAACAGGGTGTGTTTATGATCTTTAAACCCAATGGATGTCTTTACTTTTCCCAGTAATCGGTGATGTTGACCACTGGCAGTTTTCACACTGGTCAACATGGGATGTATGACTAAGCCTAGTTTACTAACCAACTCCCTACAATTTTTCCCTAAAATACTAACTGATGCCCCTGAGTCTAAAAGGCCATTAATTTGTGTTCCACAAATGTCCACATTGATGAACATCCTTGGATCTTTCGAAGCTTTATCCAATCTACATATAGATTCTATTATCATTTTTCTTAAATTTCGCCGTTCGCTAAACTTTTGCCTGATTTTTAAAATTTTATCTGGTACTATTTTTTTTATTCATATTAGATTCGAAAATTCTCGCTTTTACTCTTAAATAGTTTTCCTTCCTGATCTCTAATGGCAGGTGATGTCGTATCTGGGCTACATTAATTTCCGTATTCGCGTTTTTCATCTGATTGATTAAGCTGCTCTGTTCTTCTTTAGGCGGAATCAGTTTTGTGACGATGTAGGTGCATCTTTCAGACGTGAGTCCCCCGTCCTTCCCACGCCATTCTTCAAGTTTTTTTCTTGACACGTTGGGCACTTTGGTGTGGTGACATTTGGCTTTCCGCATTTGTAGCAGAACAACGTTCTTTGCTCAATCGGGCATTCCATGAAAACATGTCCCGCTGCTCGGCAATTCCAGCAGTTCACTTGTTGTTTTTGTGTGGGTTGCTGTTGCCCTATACGTAGAGCCTCAACTTCAACAATGTCCTGGTCTGTTCTCTCATCCTCTTCATCCCATTCATACAACACTTCATTCACCTGCTTATTCATACGTGAGGGTGGTAAGTTGCTCATTATTGTTCTTCTAGGGAAATTACGTTCCGCCTCATTGCATTCAATGCGCAATTGCTCCACTGAGGACACACTTAACGGATAAATGATTCTAGCCAGATTTGGGTTTACATTTCGTTTAATAATCTTAATCATATCGTACTCCGACATTGCTTGTGTAAGTTTCGACCTTAATTTGTTCATTGATAGAAAATACATACATATCTATAGTCTCATGGTTTTGTTGCTTTCTTTCTACAAGGTCCCTCATAACTTCAAAATTAGACCGTGGAGTCTGATACTGAGAAAGTAAAGCAAGACGTAATACAGGCCATTCTGTTAGACCCTGGGTACCTACAAAAGCCCAATACCAATCCTTTACCGAGTCTGAAACTAGCAAATGAAAATCTCGAATAATTTCTCGGTCAGGGATATTATATTGTGTTTTCAGGTGCTCTAATCGGAATATGAAGTCATCAATACTCATTGACCTATTGTCAAAAACTAACCCCAGTTTATCTATTCTGATCTGACGAAAATCAAATGCTTCATTCCTGTTCACTGTTTCTCTACTACCTTGTAGCATATCATAATTATGGGCCATGGATGGAGTTGGACCATTTCTTATTAATTGTTCAGGCCGGTACGGAGCTTGCCTATCTAAAAAGTAATTGTTCGTATACCATTATCCTCACGTCCTGCCAAGGGGTTTGAAGCTGGACGAGAGTTTGCTGACGTGCTGCTATTACTAGCCAATGACTGCACAGCCTTAGTCAAGTCGCCTATCGTTTTTCTAACTTCAGTCATTTCATCTTGTACCATTTTTTTGACCTTGTCCTCTAATGACCTTTGCACGCTTAATGTTTCTTCTATGACTAGGTCCCGGACATCAGTACCTACATTTTCATCATGGGTGTTATCGTTCGTTGTAGGTGCTTGCATTCCTATGCTAGGTGGCTGGTTAGTTGGATTATTTCTACCCTGTGGGTTATTGACTATTGTACCTGACAAATCTATGAACTGAGCCCCTATTTCGCTTTGATCATTTGAAGTGGCCATAGCTGTATTAGCCGGTACTAACACTTTTCTGGTTTTCGGTTCTGTGGGTACTAAGGATCTATTAATATCAAATTCAGGTAGCCTGTTTCGTTTCCTATTTTTTTGGACTTCTGCCTGACCCTTGTTTGAATAATTATCTCTTTTTGCTGGTCGATTACTGAATCGCGTGTTCATTACCGTCAGATCGATACCATAAATATTTGAGGATCTCTTCTATGAATTTTGCAAATATGTTTTTACTTTTCTAATGGAGTCTGATATTTTTCAAGGAAAAATGCGGGAGTTAAATTCAAATTTCAGTCCAATATAAAAAAAAATAAATAAATAATGAGGAGTATTTGTTTATCTGTGCTCACAGAGGAAACTAAGTCGCCAATTAATTCTTAACTAAAAAAACTATATATATGTATATGTATAAATGAAAAAAAAAAATTTTTTTTTTTTTTTTTTTACTTATTACTATTCCTAATTTTCGCGATATACCATAACAACACTAAGCCTAATATTTAAATGAAAGTTTTTGTATCTACTTATAAAAAAAATTCTAATATTTGTAATTAATTAATCATGCAGTAGCAAAAAAAAACAAATTCTATCTTCAAAATTGTATCTTATCTAAACGCAACTTTCGATCTATATCTAAATGGGTTTTATTCTCTTTTTAATAAATATTTCTTAAATACGGGCGGTAAAAAAATAGGTGGTGATGCATGCGGTATATTAATTTGGCCCTCTCTTCGTTGAGAGCTAATTATTAACGTTTCATGTTCATGAAATTCATAAAAATAAAGTTTTCCAGCTTACTGTTTGCTCAATGACACTTCTGCTAAATTGTCAAGGCCTAGATCAAACTACTTTGATACATCAGTCCCCAAGCGCTGGTCTTGAGCGGCTATCAATTGTTTTCTCCATGTTAGCGAACACAAGGCAATTAAATTTTTCTAGCAAAAAAAAAACAAAAAAACAAAATTTGATATTCAAGGAGTTTACTAGTATGTACTAATAAGGCATATTTTTCTTTAACTCTTATGAACATACAATAAACTTTTAGTGTTAGACACTCATTATATTTATCAAATTATCATCCCATTAAATTACTGCACAACTGACTTCTAGCATTATGCAAGAACGGCTGCAGAAACCCTCTGAGAGTCTACTTATGACAAATAGAATGGCGGCTTGGTCTATGAAATTATTTTAGTGGTCTATTTCACTGTGCGTAGGTGTTTGTACACAGCATATCATTTTAACGAGGCGTCTAACGCCATTACTTTTGTTTGGGCGCCATATTGTTACGTGTCCCTTTTAGGGTATGAAAAAGATTGAATGTAGGCCGACTAGCGCTCGCACCGACTCATCCTCAGCGGTGGTTCCTCCCTTCAATCTTGTCCACAGGACAGCAACAATAAATTGTACAATAAATAACGAAACAACAAAAAAAAATAAACGGAAACAAACATGAACATTCGACGTTAAAATTGTGGGAGAAAGATGATATTCTCCAGCCGCCCTTCCCAACCATGGTCACCAGTATTCCACTTAATTTTTATGATGACCCCATAAATCCGCTCGCATTTCACCACTTACCTTCTTTTCCGCCCCTACTATCTAAAATCAAGCATTCATTGTTATTTTCTTAATTCAACTACAATACATGTTTATTCTTAATATTAATTTATAATTATTTTGCCTAATCTAATATGGAATTTACATTTATCTAACTATACTCCTTAACTAGCAAAAACAATTATACTGTAGATTGTCTTATATAACTAACACAAATAAAATATAATTTCGTCTTGTTACTAATCTAAGATTTTTTTTTTCTATTTACCTAAAGATCAGATTTTTTTATGCAAATATCAATTTGTATGGACACAATGTTTAGATAGCTTTTAAATATTTCTTATCCTAAATTACCTTTAATTAAATCACTAACTCACAAGTTTAACGAACACAACACAAAAATCAAACTATCAGTACATTCACAATAAGTCTCTGGAAAACGTTTCTACACGCAATATTTAATTAGGAAGTTTACGATTCTTACTTCCTGTGCCGGGATGAGCTACTCACAGATACCTTTTGTTTTTAAATTCAAGCTTTTTGCTATACAAAAAAAAATTAACTTTGGGTTTGAAAGAGCTCTCTAAAACCTTAATTTTATTTTTATTAAAGACTATACCAACTTTCCACTATGAGTAACTCTGCCATAAAACTTTTATATCTTGATCTCCTTTTATATTGATAATTTGACTAACCTATCACACTAAGCAAGAAACACATATATATATATAAAATTATTCACAAAAAAAAACACAATACTAATAACTGTATGCTAGATAACCTAATAGCGACATTTCATTTTTAATTTCCCGCTTTATCTGTTTTTTTGGTGCTTTATGTTTTCTTGTACATAGATTGATGCAAAAAAAAATCTATGTAAAAAATGGCCGTTCCTTTTACTTTCAATATGGCTTCCTTTTGTTACAGCCCTTCGGTATGTATATAGGTATATATGTAGGTATCGATATTATATCTTGTTACCTGGATTTTGGCTATTTATTGTAACCTCCAGGGAATTTAAAAGTTTGGAGAACCAGAAAGAGAGGCCAGTGTATAATTGCCTGCTCTCCCAACCAAATCGTGCTGGTCCTGCTCCTGGCTTCAAAATACAAACATAGTTTTCTATTTAGTCTCTCGTCACCACGATTCTAATTTTATTTTTTTAAATACACTCACGTTCTCCAACCTAATTTTTGTCCACGCAGAAGATTTCTATGTACGCCTTCGTGACTGGCTTTTTCTTCCGATAGCACAGGATTCTAGGTTAACACATTTTAATTATCTACCCGAAATTTACTGGGTCATAATATTTCATTACCTGTTGCTTTTGCTTTTTCCCCAATTACGTGAAATTTACTTCCTCTTTGTCCTGTATTTGGCTCACTTCTCCTATTTTTTTATTTTATTTTTTTTAATACACTTTCTTTTTGTTATTTAAATTTCTCAACCAAAATATAAAATATCACTTTAAGAGCTTTTCTCTGTCTTTACTGTCCACTGTTAGCTTGATTACTGATACCCCAAAATGGCTACAGTTTGAACTGATCGCATATTATCGGGCGATTTTCCAACCAAAAGAGGTCACATATATTTCGTTCCCATCAATATATATGCCCTTTTCATCATTAACGGTCAATTCCCTCATCCTACATTTGTCCTTTTTCAGCCTCACAGTCACTACATTTAAATTGTTACGCCCCCTGTATAACACAATTTAAATTCAAAAAGAACGGAAAATTTCATTCATAAATTTTTACTACGTGGCCTACTGTAAAAGAAAAGTTACCAATCATTCACAATGTTGGGCATTTCTTCGCTGTACAGCACTATCGAGCATATGTTTCTGGATAATGTCATTTTAAAATACAGCATGGTAAGTACAACACGTATCATTATAAAGATAATTATTTAATTCATTTTATTAATATATATTGCCTTCTTTTTATTTACAGGATCTTAAACAGGGCTTAACTGTGGTCCGTACATTCGGGCGGCCACACGAACAAGGTTTCCCCTGTTGCCGGTAGTCTACTGCGGATTGGCAATCCCCATGAACCAAAAATGTAGCCTACCCCGAATTATAAATAGAAAAGGCAAAAAGAAACAAAAAAGGAATCGCTATGCCTCTACTCAACGTTTAGCTTAGCCTATTCAGCTTGAGGCTGGTGAAATGTGGCCAAACATGCAGGCGGAAGATTCCGCTGGCCGATCATAATGTGAGGTGGCCTTGCAACTACCTCACCGTTCGTTTACCCCCGCCCCTGATTCGCCACCGCAACAAAACACCGGACTTTGTCACGTAACGTCTAGAAGAACGGTGTGCGTGGCAGCTAGGTTGCAAAATAAATCAACGTGGGTAACTCTCACGCCCTGTAGTCTCATAGCCGGGCACTTAACCAATTACCACCTATACCATTAGCTACGTTCGTCGGTGCGTTAAACCGAGCACGTCGAGCCACCGGTTTTGCAACGAAATGGGCTACCATCGCCTACTAATAGGCCAGTGTTTGCAGTTTGATATCTTATTTCAACCTGCTCTTGTGTCTCGGCAATGTTGCCGCGACAACTGTATGCACCTTTGGACGCTAGTCAATGCCTCGGTCGATGGAGTGAACATTTCACTTGACTTTCACGAAAGGTTTTTAGATAAGTGATATAATATTTTTACATATAAGGGTTTTACTTTGTGGTTAATTCTTTTATTCAGGTACTTTTGCTCCCCTTACCCTATGATCGCTTTCAATCATTGAATTTGGAAATTTATCGATGTAGTGTAACTCAAGGACAATTCATCGTGATAAACTCAAGTACTAGGTGCGTATAACAACGATAAATGGGCAAACATACGACGATTAACACAAAACACAGAACTTAATTCTAATTTCATATTAATAGTCATAACATTTGTCTACATTCTAAAATTTTCCTACATTCTAATATTGCACTTAATTCCTCTATATCACAGATCCGTTCCGTACTTTTTCACTACACCTTTATGTCCTTGGCATGATAAATACCAATGGACTTCCCTTGCATATTTTCCAATTCGTACATGTGATTGCCAATTGGCTTCAGTACCCTACATTTAATAAACTTTTTGCAAAATTTCGCATTTCTATTCTTTTCGAAATCGCTTAATACGTTATTACGCCTAAAAACCTCTTGCCCTGGTAAAAATTTTACATGTCTCGCGCGTTTATTATACCTACACGCCAATTTAACATATTCCTTATGCATATTTTGCTTAATTTTTTCCCTTACAAGTTCGAGATTTTCCTTTCTTGTTGAACTAATTACCTCATGGTCAGTCAGAGATTTTAATTTCCTGGCTAATTTATAGTCCGCTCCACTAGAAAACCTATGAAATCCGAATAGGGCGAAAAATGGTGTTACTCCTATCGCAGAATGCACAGACGTTCTGAGGGCACACTCAATTTCAGACAAGTACATGTCCCAGTCTCGGTGGTCTTCATCTAGATATGATCTTATTGCATTAAGCACCGATTGATTAACCCTTTCAGCTGCGTTTGACTGTGGACTGTAAAGAGCAGTCTTAAGATGCTGAACTTTATATGCCTGAATCATTTCCTGAAATGTTTTTGAAAGAAACTGCACACCATTATCCGTGTGAATTATTTCGGGTACTCCGAATTTGTGGAAAATTTCGTTCACTAAAAATTTAACAACATTACCTGCAGTCGCTTCTTTCATGGATTTTAAAAATATAAATTTTGTATAATGGTCTAAGACTATAAAAATATATGCATTACCACTCTTGGACCTGGGGTATTTTCCTAAGAAATCTATATAAATTTTTTGAAAGGGTCGATCGGTTATTACTTCTTGGCCGATCTCGGGCATCATATTACGATTTACTGATTTACTTTCTTTACAAATTTGACAGGAGTTAACAAATTCTTTCACCTGAATAGTCATTCGGGGCCAATAAAAAAAACGTTTTATCCTTTCTAAGGTTTTAGCTATACCCCCATGAGCTGCGGTGTCTTCTTGATGAGCTTTCTCAATCATGGTTGATGTGAGGTTCGGTGGGGTCCATAGCTTCCAAGCGAATTGTTCTCCGAGACTCGGGTCTAAAAAAGTTTTTTTATAAACTTTTCCCCCAGAAATTTTTAGGTCTGGAAGGCGATTTGCATTTTCTTCTATATTTTTAATTATTTCTAAGTATTTGTCACTTTCAAACTCCGTGGTTTCAAAATCTAGCAGCTCTTCGTCACTGATTTCATCAACTGCTACGCTACTTCCTACGGGTGTCCTTGAGAGCATATCAGCTACTATATTCTCGGAACCTTTTCGATGATGAATTTCAAAATCGTACGCTTGCAGTTGTAATGACCAGCGGGCCAGTCTTCCACTGAGATCTTTTAGTGTCATGAGCCATTTAAGGCTAGCATGGTCCGTGATCACTATAAACGCCATCATTTCTACATATGGTCTAAACTTTTTTATTGCCATTACGGCAGCCAGGCATTCCTTCTCTGTAACACTATATTTCCGCTGACAGGTATTTAATTTTTGGGAATAAAATGCAATTGGATGCTCTTCATTCGAATTAAGCTGATATAGCACAGCTCCTATACCATAATCTGAGGCATCGCACTGTATGTAAAAACGTTTCCCAAAGTCTGGGTGTCTGAGCACTGGTGCGGTTGTTAACGCTCTTTTTAGTTTTTCAAAGGACTCTATCGCTTCTGGCGTTAACACAAATTTCTTTTGTTTCTTAAGGGTGTCTGTTAGCGGTGCGGCTATAGAGGCAAAATCCTTAATGAACCGCCTGTACCAGCCGGCTGTACCAAGTAAGCTTCTTACCTCTCGAGTAGTTTTTGGTGGTTTTATATTTCTTATAGCGTTCATTTTTTAAGGGTCAGTTTTTAACATTCCCCCTCCAATAATGAAGCCTAGGTATTTAAGCTCTTGAAAACAGAATTTTGATTTTTTCAACCCTATCGTAAGATTTGCATCCCTGAGACAATCTGCCACTGCTTCTAGTAACAGAAGATGCTCCTCAAATGAACTTGAAATAACCAGTAGATCGTCGAGGTAAATGAATACGTTTTGTTTAATACGCTGTGGAACTACCTTATCCATTAGGCGACAAAGACGCTGGGCCGCGTTGCACAGTCCGAATGGCATTACGCGGAACTGGTACAGTGGCCTTCCCGGCACAGTAAAAGCTGTATACGCTTTCCTCATCCAGTTCAATTTGCCAGAAGGCATACTTAAGGTCTACACTACTTATGTAGTATGTTTCATCGATGCGGCTCAATATACCGTCGATGTTTTGCAACGGGTATGCATCTTTAATTGTGAGATTGTTGAGCTTCCTAGCATCAAGACAAAAACGATTCTTCCCAGGTTTGCGCACTACTGTTGTGCGATTGCTCCATGGGCTCTCACTTTCCTCGATTACCTTTAATTTCAGCATATTATCTATTTCGTTATATGTTATATCTTGTACTGCGGGTGACATAGGATAATGACGGTCCTTTACTGGTACAGTGCCTTCAACTAATTTAATAGTGTGCTTTTCAAGGTGTGTTATTCCTAAACCATTTTTCTCGAACGTTTTGAACCGACCTATAATCTCCTCTAATTTCTTTTGTTGGCTATCCGTTAGAACGTGAGGTTTCATCTTATATTCTGACTCTTCTGCTGCTACGTCCTGTTGATTCTTTTCTATAATAATTTCATCTACTTTAGCTATATCAGGTAAAAGTCCAAACAATTCCCAAAAATCAATCCCTAAATATAAATCTTGTTCCAAATCAGGACAAAGATACAATAACAGGGTGTGTTTATGATCTTTAAACCCAATGGATGTCTTTACTTTTCCCAGTAATCGGTGATGTTGACCACTGGCAGTTTTCACACTGGTCAACATGGGATGTATGACTAAGCCTAGTTTACTAACCAACTCCCTACAATTTTTCCCTAAAATACTAACTGATGCCCCTGAGTCTAAAAGGCCATTAATTTGTGTTCCACAAATGTCCACATTGATGAACATCCTTGGATCTTTCGAAGCTTTATCCAATCTACATATAGATTCTATTATCATTTTTCTTAAATTTCGCCGTTCGCTAAACTTTTGCCTGATTTTTTTTTATTCATATTAGATTCGAAAATTCTCGCTTTTACTCTTAAATAGTTTTCCTTCCTGATCTCTAATGGCAGGTGATGTCGTATCTGGGCTACATTAATTTCCGTATTCGCGTTTTTCATCTGATTGATTAAGCTGCTCTGTTCTTCTTTAGGCGGAATCAGTTTTGTGACGATGTAGGTGCATCTTTCAGACGTGAGTCCCCCGTCCTTCCCACGCCATTCTTCAAGTTTTTTTTCTTGACACGTTGGGCACTTTGGTGTGGTGACATTTGGCTTTCCGCATTTGTAGCAGAACAACGTTCTTTGCTCAATCGGGCATTCCATGAAAACATGTCCCGCTGCTCGGCAATTCCAGCAGTTCACTTGTTGTTTTTGTGTGGGTTGCTGTTGCCCTATACGTAGAGCCTCAACTTCAACAATGTCCTGGTCTGTTCTCTCATCCTCTTCATCCCATTCATACAACACTTCATTCACCTGCTTATTCATACGTGAGGGTGGTAAGTTGCTCATTATTGTTCTTCTAGGGAAATTACGTTCCACCTCATTGCATTCAATGCGCAATTGCTCCACTGAGGACACACTTAACGGATAAATGATTCTAGCCAGATTTGGGTTTACATTTCGTTTAATAATCTTAATCATATCGTACTCCGACATTGCTTGTGTAAGTTTCGACCTTAATTTGTTCATTGATAGAAAATACATACATATCTATAGTCTCATGGTTTTGTTGCTTTCTTTCTACAAGGTCCCTCATAACTTCAAAATTAGACCGTGGAGTCTGATACTGAGAAAGTAAAGCAAGACGTAATACAGGCCATTCTGTTAGACCCTGGGTACCTACAAAAGCCCAATACCAATCCTTTACCGAGTCTGAAACTAGCAAATGAAAATCTCGAATAATTTCTCGGTCAGGGATATTATATTGTGTTTTCAGGTGCTCTAATCGGAATATGAAGTCATCAATACTCATTGACCTATTGTCAAAAACTAACCCCAGTTTGTCTATTCTGATCTGACGAAAATCAAATGCTTCATTCCTGTTCACTGTTTCTCTACTACCTTGTAGCATATCATAATTATGGGCCATGGATGGAGTTGGACCATTTCTTATTAATTGTTCAGGCCGGTACGGAGCTTGCCTATCTAAAAAGTAATTGATATATTGTTGGTTTGTTCGTATACCATTATCCTCACGTCCTGCCAAGGGGTTTGAAGCTGGACGAGAGTTTGCTGACGTGCTCCTATTACTAGCCAATGACTGCACAGCCTTAGTCAAGTCGCCTATCGTTTTTCTAACTTCAGTCATTTCATCTTGTACCATTTTTTTGACCTTGTCCTCTAATGACCTTTGCACGCTTAATGTTTCTTCTATGACTAGGTCCCGGACATCAGTACCTACATTTTCATCATGGGTGTTATCGTTCGTTGTAGGTGCTTGCATTCCTAGGCTAGGTGGCTGGTTAGTTGGATTATTTCTTCCCTGTGGGTTATTGACTATTGTACCTGACAAATCTATGAACTGAGCCCCTATTTCGCTTTGATCATTTGAAGTGGCCATAGCTGTATTAGCCGGTACTAACACTTTTCTGGTTTTCGGTTCTGTGGGTACTAAGGATCTATTAATATCAAATTCAGGTAGCCTGTTCCGTTTCCTATTTTTTTGGACTTCTGCCTGACCCTTGTTTGAATAATTATCTCTTTTTGCTGGTCGATTACTGAATCGCGTGTTCATTACCGTCAGATCGATACCATAAATATTTGAGGATCTCTTCTATGAATTTTGCAAATATGTTTTTACTTTTCTAATGGAGTCTGATATTTTTCAAGGAAAAATGCGGGAGTTAAATTCACATTTCAGTCCAATATAAAAAAAAAATAAATAAATAATGAGGAGTATTTGTTTATCTGTGCTCACAGAGGAAACTAAGTCGCCAATTAATTCTTAACTAAAAAAACTATATATATGTATATGTATAAATGAAAAAAAAAATTTTTTTTTTTTTTTTTTTTTACTTATTACTATTCTTAATTTTCGCGATATACCATAACAACACTAAGCCTAATATTTAAATGAAAGTTTTTGTATCTACTTATAAAAAAAATTCTAATATTTGTAATTAATTAATCATGCAGTAGCAAAAAAAAAACAAATTCTATCTTCAAAATTGTATCTTATCTAAACGCAACTTTCGATCTATATCTAAATGGGTTTTATTCTCTTTTTAATAAATATTTCTTAAATACGGGCGGTAAAAAAATAGGTGGTGATGCATGCGGTATATTAATTTGGCCCTCTCTTCGTTGAGAGCTAATTATTAATGTTTCATGTTCATGAAATTCATAAAAATAAAGTTTTCCAGCTTACTGTTTGCTCAATGACACTTCTGCTAAATTGTCAAGGCCTAGATCAAACTACTTTGATACATCAGTCCCCAAGCGCTGGTCTTGAGCGGCTATCAATTGTTTTCTCCATGTTAGCGAACACAAGGCAATTAAATTTTTCTAGCAAAAAAAACAAAAAAACAAAATTTGATATTCAAGGAGTTTACTAGTATGTACTAATAAGGCATATTTTTCTTTAACTCTTATGAACATACAATAAACTTTTAGTGTTAGACACTCATTATATTTATCAAATTATCATCCCATTAAATTACTGCACAACTGACTTCTAGCATTATGCAAGAACGGCTGCAGAAACCCTCTGAGAGTCTACTTATGACAAATAGAATGGCGGCTTGGTCTATGAAATTATTTTAGTGGTCTATTTCACTGTGCGTAGGTGTTTGTACACAGCATATCATTTTAACGAGGCGTCTAACGCCATTACTTTTGTTTGGGCGCCATATTGTTACGTGTCCCTTTTAGGGTATGCAAAAGATTGGATGTAGGCCGACTAGCGCTGGCACCGACTCATCCTCAGCGGTGGTTCCTCCCTTCAATCTTGTCCACAGGACAGCAACAATAAATTGTACAATAAATAACGAAACAACAAAAAAAAAATAAACGGAAACAAACATGAACATAAACGGAAACAAACATGAACATTCGACGTTAAAATTGTGGGAGAAAGATGATATTCTCCAGCCGCCCTTCCCAACCATGGTCACCAGTATTCCACTTAATTTTTATGATGACCCCATAAATCCGCTCGCATTTCACCACTTACCTTCTTTTCCGCCCCTACTATCTAAAATCAAGCATTCATTGTTATTTTCTTAATTCAACTACAATACATGTTTATTCTTAATATTAATTTATAATTATTTTGCCTAATCTAATATGGAATTTACATTTATCTAACTATACTCCTTAACTAGCAAAAACAATTATACTGTAGATTGTCTTATATAACTAACACAAATAAAATATAATTTCGTCTTGTTACTAATCTAAGTTTTTTTTTTTCTATTTACCTAAAGATCAGATTTTTTTATGCAAATATCAATTTGTATGGACACAATGTTTAGATAGCTTTTAAATATTTCTTATCCTAAATTACCTTTAATTAAATCACTAACTCACAAGTTAACGAACACAACACAAAAATCAAACTATCAGTACATTCACAATAAGTCTCTGGAAAACGTTTCTACACGCAATATTTAATTAGGAAGTTTACGATTCTTACTTCCTGTGCCGGGATGAGCTACTCACAGATACCTTTTGTTTTTAAATTCAAGCTTTTTGCTATACAAAAAAAAATTAACTTTGGGTTTGAAAGAGCTCTCTAAAACCTTAATTTTATTTTTATTAAAGACTATACCAACTTTCCACTATGAGTAACTCTGCCATAAAACTTTTATATCTTGATCTCCTTTTATACTGATAATTTGACTAACCTATCACACTAAGCAAGAAACACATATATATATATAAAATTATTCACAAAAAAAAAAACACAATACTAATAACTGTATGCTAGATAACCTAATAGCGACATTTCATTTTTAATTTCCCGCTTTATCTGTTTTTTTGGTGCTTTATGTTTTCTTGTACATAGATTGATGCAAAAAAAAATCTATGTAAAAAATGGCCGTTCCTTTTACTTTCAATATGGCTTCCTTTTGTTACAGCACTTGGGTATGTATATAGGTATATATGTAGGTATCGATATTATATCTTGTTACCTGGATTTTGGCTATTTATTGTAACCTCCAGGGAATTTAAAAGTTTGGAGAACCAGAAAGAGAGGCCAGTGTATAATTGCCTGCTCTCCCAACCAAATCGTGCTGGTCCTGCTCCTGGCTTCAAAATACAAACATAGTTTTCTATTTAGTCTCTCGTCACCACGATTCTAATTTTATTTTTTTAAATACACTCACGTTCTCCAACCTAATTTTTGTCCACGCAGAAGATTTCTATGTACGCCTTCGTGACTGGCTTTTTCTTCCGATAGCACAGGATTCTAGGTTAACACATTTTAATTATCTACCCGAAATTTACTGGGTCATAATATTTCATTACCTGTTGCTTTTGCTTTTTCCCCAATTACGTGAAATTTACTTCCTCTTTGTCCTGTATTTGGCTCACTTCTCCTATTTTTTTATTTTATTTTTTTTAATACACTTTCTTTTTGTTATTTAAATTTCTCAACCAAAATATAAAATATCACTTTAAGAGCTTTTCTCTGTCTTTACTGTCCACTGTTAGCTTGATTACTGATACCCCAAAATGGCTACAGTTTGAACTGATCGCATATTATCGGGCGATTTTCCAACCAAAAGAGGTCACATATATTTCGTTCCCATCAATATATATGCCCTTTTCATCATTAACGGTCAATTCCCTCATCCTACATTTGTCCTTTTTCAGCCTCACACTCACTACATTTAAATTGTTACGCCCCCTGTATAACACAATTTAAATTCAAAAAGAACGGAAAATTTCATTCATAAATTTTTACTACGTGGCCTACTGTAAAAGAAAAGTTACCAATCATTCACAATGTTGGGCATTTCTTCGCTGTACAGCACTATCGAGCATATGTTTCTGGATAATGTCATTTTAAAATACAGCATGGTAAGTACAACACGTATCATTATAAAGATAATTATTTAATTCATTTTATTAATATATATTGCCTTCTTTTTATTTACAGGATCTTAAACAGGGCTTAACTGTGGTCCGTACATTCGGGCGGCCACACGAACAAGGTTTCCCCTGTTGCCGGTAGTCTACTGCGGATTGGCAATCCCCATGAACCAAAAATGTAGCCTACCCCGAATTATAAATAGAAAAGGCAAAAAGAAACAAAAAAGGAATCGCTATGCCTCTACTCAACGTTTAGCTTAGCCTATTCAGCTTGAGGCTGGTGAAATGTGGCCAAACATGCAGGCGGAAGATTCCGCTGGCCGATCATAATGTGAGGTGGCCTTGCAACTACCTCACCGTTCGTTTACCCCCGCCCCTGATTCGCCACCGCAACAATGTGCCACATATATATATATATATATATATATATATATATATATATATATATATATATATATATTTCTGGATACATATCCAGAAATATTTATTACACTGGAGGCAATTTCACTTCTCATCCAAGTTTCAGTAAACCCGACTACACTCAAATATCCATCATCTAAAATTCTCTTAATTTCCGTAAATTTTGTAGAGTTAGGCTTCAAATTAAAACTAGTGCAGTTCAAACTTAAGTCCAAAACTTAAGTTTTGATTTAAATGACTTAGGGCGACTTTTTGAGTTCAAGATTGGATATTAAATTAACCTTAATCTTCATTTGTGATTTTTGGGTAGTCGATTGTATGGTTTTACTTGCTAGTTTAAGCGGCCAATCGTGGTGGTTTAATCTTATATTAATATTGACAACATACACTTGTGAAACATATAATTTTTTGTAAAAATTATATGATAAAATAATTTAAAAACACATTAAATAAATATATATATTTTATATTAGTTATATATTTCCTTTAACACGCGCAAAATTTTACTTGTAAATAATAAAATATGTCAGTTTCTTCTTCTTCCCACAAAAAATCAAGTGTTGATAACATGTATGACTTTTGCACTGAAAAAGTTGCCACTATTTTGTTCCTCAGTATGGTAATACTACACATAATAAGAAGTTTAAACTACCACTCAAAAATATCAAACTCAATTAATTAATGCTATGTTTAGACGACGAGTTGAATCACCTGCTTCGCTCTCTGAATCATGTTTATGAATCATGCTGTTTAGACTATGCATTCGTGCTTCGTGTGCAGCGTGCCAATTTAGTGCTTTTCGTACTAGATTTAGAGTTTTTCAATTTATAATAGTGCGGAATTTTTCAAATTGTTGCTTAAAAAAAAGGCACTAAATTGGTGCTTTTCACCTTTGATTTTAGTGCGTTTTACATATCTACTAAATATTAATTTGTGAAAGTGTGGTGGTTTATAAGAAACACCAAATAAGAAATTTTCACTTTTCAAAAACTATCTGCTTTCACCCCTTTTAGACATACAAAGTTTCCTTTGCAGAATGTTAATTCAGCTGGGTGAAATACGAAGGAAGAAAAACGTTATCTTTCATAGTGAGAAAAAAGAATATATATCTAGAAATTACAGTTATAAAATAACTTAATTACAACAATAATCTAATTACTAACCACTGAGTGAAGCAATGTATTGCTTTCTTGATAACGAAAGCTTTCAAAAATGCTTCTGAAAAGTACTAACGTAAGGCTCTCTAACAAAGTGGACAAAAGTAAAAAAAATGTAAACCAGTAACTTTTGCATCTGAATACATAAAAACTACACATTATTACTTCTGTAAAATGAATTAGTAAAGCAAAAAATGAATGGCTTTTTTGAAACTGAATGCATTGCTTCTAGCTGGCTTACAAAAATTCTTCTGGGAAGCGGTAATTTTTGCTGGGATGGTGAAATTGAAGAAATAGAACGAAATATCAGAAATTTAAGGATGCATAAATGGACAAATTTGCTCAGAACTGATTAATTTTGGATTGAAGTTTATAATTATAGAAATTCAAATAATCATAATCCATTCCTTACACTGGGTCTTCACGTAGCAATATCTATTGAGGCAATTGTCAAATTTGATTGCGTCCATGAAATTTCCTACGTGTAGACAGCGATTGCCATAAGTGTCAATCCATTGAGCAATGATTACTATGCTGATTGCTCGAGCAATTATTGCCAAGCAATGTGCTGTCACTTTTGTTGTATTTTTAATTAATTTTTGCAAAACAGTGAAATGGAAGAAAATATAAAAGTACATCATCCGAAAACATAATATAAGAAAAACTAAACATAAATTTTTCGTAATTTTGCATTGGAAATATATATTTAAGGCAATACCTGCCCTAAGAATGTGTAAGAATTGTGGAAAAAAATGCCGTATGTACGTGTTCGCCGCTTCAAGCAAGAAGCAAAAAATATTTTCTCTAAGACTATTAACATTACCATGTTCAAATGTTGAAGTAGAAATAACTTTTAGCGCTTATAACTTTTTTAAAAGTAAGTTAAAAATACAATAATCATTTTATAAATCAAATTGTTTCTTTCATATAAAATACGGTCTAAAAGGAAAAGGCTTATGTTGTTCAGTAACTCGTTTCTGTAATTCTCGCATCGTAAAATTTCTCACATGAAGTGTGAAACACAAAATTCCATCTTTTCTCGATTTGTGAAAAAAAGTGTTTCTGTAGTTGAATGTGAAAACAGACAACACTGAATCTGTTTTTACTGGAATATTTCCAGTAATCGAGTGTCAAATGAAAACAAAAGTCACAAAAATATTATTTCAATAACAAAAAAATAATAATTTTCAAGAAAAATAAAATTGAATAATGAACATGAATATAAAGTGAATGTAAAATGCTTGAAATAAGTTTTTTCTAGCAACTGTCTCTATTATAGAAAATTACACAAAAAAATTCTAAATAAATATAATCATATCGAATCCTTAATAATAATTTTAGTGCAACAAATCGTTGCATATCTTTTCAACTAGTTTATTTTTCATATTTTCACACACAAATTCAAAAATTCACATGTTTTGGTACAATTTAAAATCCGAGAATTGCAAGAAACTATTCACAAAATATTATTACAGAAACACTTTTTCTCACATCGTTCCAATAATTGCTGGAAATTTGTTTAAATGACAGATAGTTCCCGCAAAGTAACGATACAGAAAGACTTATGTGAGAAAAGCCATTATGTGTTTCAATTTACACTGTTTCCACGATTCTCTTGTTTCATGCGGGAAATTTTACGATGCGAGAAATACAGAAACGAGCTACAGAATGTAACATACTGAACTATGTTCATGTAAAAATTAATTCAGATGAAACACATAAAATCTAATTGTTTTTTTTTAATACACCATAATTGCAGTGTCTTGCGAAATGAACTTCAATTATTTTCCTACTCATGTTCTACTTATAAGCAAAATCGAAATATGGCTCGATATAATTGACATTATTATTAAAACCTATGAAATGTAGTAAATTTAAAATTGTAGTTAACTTAAATTTTTAATTTCTACTCATTCAATACATATATAATTAGCCATGTGGGCTTTCTCTGTATTGAAAATTAATAGATAAATATAAAAATAAAAATAAAAAATATATTGCACTTAGTGGTTTTTTATGAACACACAGTGATTTTTGCTCTGAAAAAGTTGGCATCACTGTTCGCGTGGCATTTTTTTATGTATATTCACACATTCATACGTATCATACGCACGTGTAAACATGCATACATACTTACATAAATTCGATTCATTCAAAATCTTGTTTTTGAAGGCATATCTATATTTTCTTCTTATTTTTCCTTTCTATATTATTCATAACTTAATTAAATTTATTTATATTAAACTCACATCTATGTTTTTTGGCTTGTTTTCATTTGCTTACAAACACACACATACACATATACCTATTTTGTTTTGATAGCTAGTTCAGATAAAGTGGCGATTAACTGCGATAAAAGTTAGAGAATATACCAATTTTACGTGCTTCGCAAGTAGATTCATATTGAATCTACTAGATTCGCTCTCATAATTTTGTATGGCGAAGCAAGTTGATTCGGTCATGATTGGGGCGTGAAGCTTGAATAGAGAGCGAAGCACGTACCGTGTAAACATACTATAAGATTAAGTTAATTTTCGGATTAGCTAATTAGAGAAATAAACTAATCTTAATCTCGATCCCAAAAAGTCGCCCTTAATTGGGATTGTAGATAACTATTATCGTTTACAACATTTCCTAGATTCTGGTTGATATTCATTACGTTTTAAAAACAAATCAAGCAAACTTATAATGACTTTAAAGAAAATAAATATAATAATTAGAAAAAAAAAATCAAAATAGAAAAAAACTGCTTTGAAAATTTAAGGTAGATTTTGTAAACACAATTTTTTTTAGTGTTTTATTTTTGGGAATTGCTACAATTTAAGTTTCACGTTTATTAACGTACTAATAATCCCAAATTATTATTTTACTTAATTAGTAAAATAACTTTTTTTTTAAGATACATTGAAATTGATTATTGAAACACTAATTATTAACTTGACTGCACCAGGTCAAAAATACGTGTGTGGCAACACTCTATTCTTATATAGCTGTTGTTGTTATTTACATTTATTTTCTTTACATACTTTTTACAACTACAACTAGAGCTGAAAAAAGTCAGCCAATGTAGTAAAGTAAGAAAATAAAAAACATGTTGATTATTGAGTTCTTGTTTCAACTTTATTTGTTGAACTTCTCATTTGTTTGAATGAAAGTTTATAACATAATAACTTTAGTTGTTTTGCGTAAAGGTTCCCTGATGATCTGCATTAGCAACAGTGAAATGCGCATAGGATCCAGCTAAATCCCTCAATAATCAATTTCAATGTATTTTTAATAAAAAAGTTATTTTACTAATTAAGTAGTAAGTAAGATTATTAGTGCGTTAATAAACGTTAAACAATTTTTTTTTGTTTTGAAAATTGTATGGAGAAAAAAATATATGTATGTATATGTCTATTATTTTTTTGAACAGACTCATTAATGTTCATACAAATTTGAAACGTTTAGAAACGAAATTTTTTACAAAATCTGTCTATAAAAAGGAAATGTTCACATTTACATACATACATACTAGGGATGGGCAAATGAAGAAAATGTATCGATATATATCGTATCGATATTTTTGAACAGTATCGATATATATTTTTTGAAAACATCGATATTTCGATATATCGATATTTTTGCTGCATTAATTTCGAATGCACAATCAGTCACTTTAAGAAATTTAATACAAAAGAACTATTTATGTTAAGTTATACGTAACCTACTGTAGCTCCTTAAGACTTCATTAGTTTTTACTTTCTGTTGCTGCTCTGTGCTGTGAAGTTCTGTTTCTAAATTTTAATAGTTACTTTTTCTGTAATAAATTATCAGCTGTTTCGGACCAGAACGGTCACAGTTTTCCACTAAAGTGATGAGGTTTGCATCGTCCATTGTAGTTAGAGTTTTTCTTTTCCCGGACTTTTTTATTTCCCGGGAAAGCGAAAACGAATTTTCGGTTTCCCGGGAATTCTTGCCCGGTGCAAAACAATACAAAATATTTTTTTATTTAATTTTAATTTGTTTATTTCAACAAAAAACAAATTATAATTCATGATTAAATAATAATAATAATAATAACGTTTTATAAACACATTAGTCAAAAAAATAACACAATTTCAGTTCTCGGCCATAATTGTTGTAAAGTTTTAGCTATAGTTCTACTGTCATCACCTTACTCATCGAGGAATGTGTACAAACTAAAGTTGCCCGAACAAATTTCCCGCGATTTCTTTCCCGGAAAATGTGCGGGATCCCAGGAAATCCCATATGAAAAACACTAATTGTTATGTTTCAATATAGTTTTATGTTTTTCTGGTAAAAATTAATTTTTTTTTTAATTCTTTAAGCACAATCACAGTTTATTTCGAAATATTTTTATTTTATTTATGCTGCCACTTATAATTAGTTAACAGTTTTTTATTTTCACAAGTTGAACCGAAACAGAACAGAATTAAGGAGAGAAAATCTAACGGCTTGCATATGATTTCTATAAACCAAAAAAGTCAGCTGATTCGTAACAGAACAGAAAGTAAAATCAAATTCTGCCTTTAGGCTTATACCCACACAATCCAAAAAGTTACCTGTCTTAGTTGGGTCGGCTTATAAATTCGCCTGAGATGTTATTATGAAATTTCTCTTTTTTTTCTTCGCATCACTAGTAGTAATGTCAATATCGTACAGTTAAAAAACTGCTATAGCTCTTAAAAGTATCGAAACCCGATACTCGTAAATAAGAATCGATGTATCGATATATCGGTTTTTGAAATATCGCCGATATATATCGATATTTATTTTCTCAAATATCGATATTTCGATATATCGATATTTTTTGCCCATCCCTAATACATACATAGAGGACGGTATTAGTTTTTTTTGCCTTAACTTTCTTTTACGGACTTTTTTTTTCAAAATTTCACGAAATTTAATAAACCATTAATGTCGATCAAAAGTAACGATGTTTGAAATTTTTTCAGGTTTTTTAGCCATCTTATAAAGATTTTCCTAGTTAAGCTTCAAAATCAAAATATTGGACTTTTATTTATGTTTCTTGTTTTCTTAAGTTAATTAATTAAAATAAAACAACTTTAATAAAATATCTTTGTACAATAACGTTAATATTTATTTGTTTAAATTAAATCATGACACAAAATTGTTTAAGTGTATACTAAAGCCACTTTGTGATCAAAAATTTTTACTGTTTCAACATTGTCGTTGTTTTCTCTCTTTCTCCTTTACTTTTTAAAAACAAGGTAGAATTAGGAACAAAACAATATAAAGCTACATTTGAAGATCGAAATGACAAGTGCTATGAAATGACATATATACAGCTTACACAAAAACTTCAGATTAAATGCTTATCAATGCAAAAACAATTTAAGCATAGGTAACAAAGAAGAGTTTGACAGCATTGAATAAAGTTAAAAAGCAGAAAGTAAGAAAAAAGAAGTTGGTGATAAAATAACTTTTTTGTTTAAAATTTGATATTTTGTATTTATTAAAATGTCCGTTTTTGTTCAGGAGACCCATTTTAAAGATTTAAATACTTGTATCTTTGGTGTTGGTATTGGTCTCATTTGAAAGCGACACATCTCATGACGTCAGGAACGTGTTGGTCAACCTTGAAAACGCGAGGTCGTCCCTACCTCTTGTTTTGTGTAGTTGGTTTTTACTGTTTTCTACCTAGCGCTGTTTGCATGAGTTTGATATCAATTTTGCTCGCGTTTTTTTCGAATCCAGGTATATTTTCTGAAATTATTAATTGTGAATTATAATAAATACTCATTTATAATTTTTTTAAATCGTGAATATCACTGTTAGTACGAAAATTTTTTCACATAACCTTAGAATCGTCGACTTCAATTTCATAAAACGCGCATATCTCTGGGAGGGAACACTTTTGGGGCATAAGATCGGTTTCATTCGATGCTCAGATGTTGTCCACATAAAAAAAAAGTAAAAATTGATTTTTTTACCCTTAGGTCCATTTCTCTATACGCTGTCACATATACCGATTTCTCAAAAACTGGAGCCAATATGACACTTCCAAATGTACTTTCGCACTAATAGTTCGAAAAGGATTCATCGAAATTCATTTTTTTTTCGGGTCAAAAACTATCAGTGTAATTAAAATTAATAGCCATGGGCCTGTGGCAAAAATTAAATAAAAAATATACTTAATAGTAACAAACCAAAAAAGTTTGTTTTATACTATGTTTAGACGGTACGTGCTTCGCTCTCTATTCATGCTTCACGCCCCAATCATGACCGAATCCACTTGCTTCGCCATACAAAATTATGAGAGCGAATCAAGTAGATTCAATATGAATCTACTTGCGAAGCACGTAAAATTGGTATCTTCTCTAACTTTTATCGCAGTTAATCGCCACTTTATCTGAACTAGCTATCAAAACAAAATAGGTATATGTGAATGTGTGTGTTTGTAAACAAATGAAAACAAGCCAAAAAAACATAGATGTGAGTTTAATATAAATAAATTTAATTAATTTATGAATAATATAAAAAGGAAAAATAAGAAGAAAATATAGAGATGCCTTCAAAAACAAGAGTTTGCTTGAATCGAATTTATATAAGTATGTATGCATGTATACACATGCGTATGATACGTATGATGTGTGAATATACATAAAAAAAATGCCACGCGAACAGTGATGTCAACTTTTTCAGAGCAAAAATCACTGGGTGTTCATAAAAAAGCACTAAATGCAATATATTTTTTATTTATATTTTTATATTTATCGATTTATTTTCAATACAGAGAAAGCCCACATGGCTAATTATATATGTATTGAATGAGTAGAAATTAAAAATTTAAGTTAACTACAATTTTAAATTTAGGTTTTCGTAATAATTTCAATTATATCGAGCCATATTTCGATTTTGCGTATAAGTAGAACATGAGTAGGAAAATAATTGAAGTTCATTTCGCAAGACACTGCAATTATGGTGTATTAAAAAAAACAATTAGATTTTAGGTGTTTCATCTGAATTAATTTTTACATGAACATAGTTCAGTATGTTACATTCTGTAGCTCGTTTCTGTATTTCTCGCATCGTAAAATTTCCCGCATGAAACAAGGGAATCGTGGAAACAGTGTAATGAAACACATAATGGCTTTTCTCACATAAGTGTTTCTGTATCGTTACTTTGCGAGAACTATCTGTCATTTAAACAAATTTCCAGCAATTATTGGAACGATGTGAGAAAAAGTGTTTCTGTAACAATATTTTGTGAATAGTTTCTCGCAATTCTCGGATTTTAAATTGTACAAAAACATGTGAATTTTTGAATTTGTGTGTGAAAATATGAAAAATAAACTAGTTGAAAAGATATGCAACGAATTGTTGAACTAAAATTATTATTAACGATCCGATATGATTATATTTATTTAGAATTTTTTTGTGGAATTTTCTATAATAGAGACAGTTGCTAGAAAAAACTTATTTCAAGCATTTTACATTCACTTTATATTCATGTTCATTATTCAATTTTATTTTTCTTGAAAATTATTATTTTTTTGTTATTGAAATAAAATTTTTGTGACTTTTGTTTTCATTTGACACTCGATTACTGGAAATATTCCAGTAAAAACAGATTCAGTGTTGTCTGTTTTCACATTCAAATACAGAAACACTTTTTTTCACAAATCGAGAAACGATGGAATTTTGTGTTTCACACTTCATGTGAGAAATTTTACGATGCGAGAATTACAGAAACGAGTTACTGAACAACATAAGCCTTTTCCTTTTAGACCGTATTTTATATGAATGAAACAATTTGATTTATAAAATCATTATTGTATTTTTAATTTACTTTTAAAAAAGTTATAAGTTAATATGTAAAACGCACTAAAATCAAAGGTGAAAAGCACCTTTTTTTAAGCAACAATTTTAAAAATTCCGCACTGTTATAAATTAAAAAACTCTAAATCTAGAACGAAAAGCACTAAATTGGCACGCTGCACACGAAGCACGAATGCATAGTCTAAACAGCATGATTCATAAACATGATTCAGAGAGCGAAGCAGGTGATTCAACTTGTCGTCTAAACATAGCACAATGCTTCACCTTTGATTTTAGTGCGTTTTACATATCTACTAAATATTAATTTGTGAAAGTGTGGTGGTTTATAAGAAACACCAAATAAGAAATTTTCACTTTTCAAAAACTATCTGCTTTCACCCCTTTTAGACATGCAAAGTTTCCTTTGCAGAATGTTAATTCAGCTGGGTGAAATACGAAGGAAGAAAAACTTTATCTTTCATAGTGAGAAAAAATAATATATTTCTAGAAATTACAGTTATAAAATAACTTAATTACAACAATAATCTAATCACTAACCACTGAGGGAAGCAATGTATTGCTTTCTTGATGACGAAAGCTTTCAAAAATGCTTCTGAAAAGTACTAACGTAAGGCTCTCTAACAAAGTGGACAAAAGTAAAAAAATGTAAACCAGTAACTTTTGCATCTGAATACATAAAAACTACACATTATTACTTCTGTAAAATGAATTAGTAAAGCAAAAAATGAATGACTTTTTGGAAACTGAATGCATTGCTTCTAGCTGGCTTACAAAAATTCTTCTGGGAAGCGGTAATTTTTGCTGGGATGGCGAAATTGAAGAAATAGAACGAAGTATCAGAAATTTAAGGATACATAAATGGACAAATTTTCTCAGAACTGATTAATTTTGGATTGAAGTTTATAATTATAGAAATTCAAATAATCATAATCCATTTCTAATACTGCCAATATTTTTTCCAAGACTATTAACATTACTATGTTCAAATATTGAAGCAGAAATAACTTTTAGCACTTATAACTTTTTTAAAAGTAAATTAAAAATACAATAATGATTTTATAAATCAAATTGTTTCATTCATATAAAATACGGTCTAAAAGGAAAAGGCTTATGTTGTTCAGTAACTCGTTTCTGTAATTCTCGCATCGTAAAATTTCTCACATGAAGTGTGAAACACAAAATTCCATCGTTTCTCGATTTGTGAAAAAGAGTGTTTCTGTATTTGAATGTGAAAACAGACAACACTGAATCTGTTTTTACTGGAATATTTCCAGTAATCGAGTGTCAAATGAAAACAAAAGTCACAAAATTTTATTTCAATAACAAAAAAATTATAATTTTCAAGAAAAAGAAAATTGAATAATGAACATGAATATAAAGTGAATGTAAAATGCTTGAAATAAGTTTTTTCTAGCAAGTGTCTCTATTATAGAAAATTCAAAAAAAAAATCCAAATAAATATAATCATATCGAATCGTTAATAATAATTTTAGTTCAACAATTCGTTGCATATCTTTTCAACTAGTTTATTTTTCATATTTTCACACACAAATTCAAAAATTCACATGTTTTTGTACAATTTAAAATCCGAGAATTGCGAGAAACTATTCACAAAATATTGTTACAGAAACACTTTTTCTCACATCGTTCCAATAATTGCTGGAAATTTGTTTAAATGACAGATTGTTCTCGCAAAGTAACGATACAGAAACACTTATGTGAGAAAATCCATTATGTGTTTCAATTTACACTGTTTCCACGATTCCCTTGTTTCATGCGGGAAATTTTACGATGCGAGAAATACAGAAACGAGCTACAGAATGTAACATACTGAACTATGTTCATGTAAAAATTAATTCAGATGAAACACCTAAAATCTAATTGTTTTTTTTAATACACCATAATTGCAGTGTCTTGCGAAATGAACTTCAATTATTTTCCTACTCGTGTTCTACTTATACGCAAAATCGAAATATGGCTCGATATAATTGAAATTATTACAAAAACCTATGAAATGTAGTAAATTTAAAATTGTAGTTAACTTAAATTTTTAATTTCTACTCATTCAATACATATATAATTAGCCATGTGGGCTTTCTCTGTATTGAAAATAAATAGATAAATATAAAAATATAAATAAAAAATATATTGCATTTAGTGCTTTTTTATGAACACACAGTGATTTTTGCTCTGAAAAAGTTGGCATCACTGTTCGCGTGGCATTTTTTTTTATGTATATTCACACATTCATACGTATCATACGCATGTGTATAAATGCATATGTGGTGTAAGCAATTGCCGAACTCTAGTATTGTAGTCTAGCAACACTCATTATCTCTAGCCGGTGTAGACAGTTCTGCAGAGAATATAAAATCGTTTACCAACATTGTTGGGGTGTGGCTGAATATCGTTTTACTCACTCACTTCGTACTACTGTCGTATGACAGTCGATCTTAATACTTTGTAACTTTGTAATTAGTCATAAGCCTTCACATTTAAAGAATAAAATTATTGTGGAAAATAAACCCACAAATTGGTGACCCCGACGTGATAGGTTTTTTTTGACACGTACAAAAAGTTGCTGTAATAACCATTTTGAAGATGATCGCTGGCGCAGGGTGCAGCAACGAGGAGAAATTAAATACATCAGCTTCTATACCGAATCCAAACGGCGTTTCGTCTAATGATGTCAGCCAGACAATTAACCGTGTGGCAGTCAAAGTGCCACCCTTTTGGTCCGACCACGCCGAGATATGGCTGGCTCAAGTTGAAGCCCAATTTTCTGTCGCCGGAATTTCGAGTGACACGTCCAAATTCAACACGGTTGTAGCTGCTATAGAATCGAATGTCCTTGTTAGAATTTCCGACGCAGTATTAAATCCTCCGGAAAGTGGTAAATACGACAATTTAAAAAAATTTATTTTGGAACGGTACTGCGAAAGTGAGCAGAAAAAAACGCAGAAATTACTTTCTGATATCGACTTGGGCGACAAGCGTCCAACACAATTGTTTAATGAATTAAGTACTCTGGCTAGAGACAAGGTAACCCGAGATTTTTTGAAGACACTGTGGCTTCAACGTCTACCGGCGCAAGTTAGGGCGATTTTGCAAGCATCGGATGCTGACCTAAAGGAAATGGCAAAATTGGCGGATAAGATTATGGAAGTTGGTGAATTTCAGCATTTGGCTTCTGTATCATCTAAGCGTCCTTCACACCACGATGCTTCTGAAATAGAAAAACGACTTGAACGTATCGAGAAACAAATTGGTAATCTCTCCATTTCCAATAACAACAACAAACGTCGTTCACGATCTGTTTCTGTTAAAAGCCAGCGAGGAAACTCGCAACAAAGCACATCGAACCAGCTCGCACAAAAATATTGTTGGTATCACATTAAGTACGGAGACAGGGCGCAAAAATGCCGCGATCCCTGTACTTACCCGACAGGGCCACAAAAAAACTAAGTACATCTTTTGGCCCAGCGGGCGGGCCCGAAGAAAATGCCTATATAGCCCGTCTACTTATTAACGATAATAACTCGAAACAAAAATTTTTAATTGATACCGGCGCAGACGTCTCTGTGTTGCCAGTCCCCCGTCCGATTTCAGCAAAACCATCAAGAACAACAAGCCTGTTTGCAGCAAATGGCACTCCCATACAAACATACGGTGAAAAGCGATTGAAACTGTCTTTAGGATTAAGACGAAATTTTACTTGGACCTTTTTATTGGCGGACGTTAAAGGCCCAATCATAGGCTCTGATTTTTTAAAATTTTTTGATCTTTTGGTCGACATTAGGGGTAGCACACTCATCGATCGTAAAACCTTATTGCAGTCAAGGGGTGTAGCTATTCACGATGATGCGACAAGAGTTCTCGCGAACGTCTCTGATGGGCCCTACGCAGAATTGTTACGGGAATTTAACGACCTTGCAACAATTAGTTCAAATAAACAGCCGATAAGTACTAGGGTCACACACCATATTACCACGACAGGCCCTCCTACTTTTGCTAGAGCCCGGCGGCTTACTGGCGATAAATTGATAGCGTCTAGAAAGGAATTTGAATATTTGACGGAGAAGGGAATTTGCAGGCCCTCCAAGAGTAATTGGGCGAGTCCCTTACACTTGGTCAGGAAGTCTAATGGCGACTGGCGACCTTGTGGGGACTATCGTGCCTTAAACGACATCACAATTCCTGACAGGTACCCAATACCGTATTTGCATGACGTAACCAATATTTTATATGGCAGGAGTTTTTTTTCAAAAATCGACTTGCAAAGGGCCTACCACCAAATACCCGTAGAGCCTTCCGACGTACCTAAAACCGCAATTATAACGCCTTTCGGGCTGTTTGAGTTCCTTTATATGACGTTTGGGCTAAGAAATGCAGCTCAAACTTTTCAGCGTCATATAAACGAAGTGTTAAAGGAACTTGATTTCGTATTCGTCTATATAGACGATATCCTCGTCGCATCAAAGTCTGAGGAAGATCACGCGAATCATCTTCGAATCGTTTTTGAGCGCTTACGTCGTGCGAACCTCGCTATTAATTTTAGTAAGTGTCTTTTTGGTCAACATGATCTAACGTTTTTGGGCCACAGAATAAACTCGCAGGGTTTGAAACCGTCTGAAGAAAAGGTAAAGGCGATAAGGAGTTTCCCGAAACCGGCACTGGCTAAAGATATGCAGAAATTTTTGGGCATGATAAATTTTTATCGATTGTTCATACCAAGAGCTACCGAAAATCAGGGAATTTTGCGTTTACTGATACCAGGGAATAAGAAAAATGATAAAAGCGTAATTAAATGGAACACTGCTGCTGAGAACGCATTTGACGCATGTAAAGACGAGCTGGCAAATTCCACATTGCTAAACTATATGGCTCCGGATGCAAAGCTTACGCTAACCACTGACGCGTCTGACGAGGCTCTAGGTGCTGTTTTACAACAGATCGTAAACGGCCGTACGGAACCACTGGGTTTCTACTCCAAGAAACTTACACCCCCGCAGAAGAATTACAGCACCTACGACCGTGAATTGACAGCAATATACCAGGCGATACAGCATTTTAAATATGCGCTTGAGGGTAGAGATTTTGTTATATTTACCGATCATAAACCTATTGTTTACGCCTTTAAACAGAAAAGCGAAAAAGCGTCGCCCAGGAGAGCCCGTCAGTTGGACTTCATAAGTCAATATACAACGAATATACAACACTTGCCAGGTGTCGAAAATAATGTAGCCGATTTGCTTTCACGCATAAACGTAATTTCAAACGATATCAACTTTGATGAAATCGCGACACAACAACAATCTGATATGGAACTTCAAAGTTTATTAAACAAGGATAATATGGAATCAATTACGCTGACCAAGTTGACTATTCCAGACTCGAAACACACAATGTACTGCCACATTTTTCAGGATCGTATAAGACCTTACGTACCAAAAAATTTACGGCGTATCGTGGTTGGCAAACTTCACTCTTTGTCACACCCTGGTATTAGAGCAACCAAAAAATTAGTTGCGGACCACTATGTCTGGCCTTCAATGTCAAAGGATGTAGCAGCATACGTGCGAACATGCTTATCCTGCCAAAAATCGAAAGTTTATCGACATACGAAGTCACCATTGAGCAATTATGCATCTGTCGACGCACGTTTTGAGCATATCAATATCGATATCGTAGGCCCATTGCCAACGTCAAATGGATTTCGATACTGTTTGACATGTATCGATCGTTTTTCAAGATGGCCCGCTGCAATTCCAATGGCCGATATAACAGCTCAAAACGTTGCCACCGCCCTCGTAAACGGTTGGATATCCACTTATGGCATTCCTTTACGTATTTCTACGGACTTGGGACGACAGTTTGAATCTGCGGTGTTTAAAGAATTAGTGGAAATGTTGGGAGTCAAACATTTGCGTACTACGCCATACCATCCTCAGTCCAACGGCATCATTGAACGTTGGCACCGATCACTGCAATCAAGTGCTCTGAAACAAATAGTTGGAGTTCAGCCTTGCCGATGATATTACTTGGTATGCGGTCCACCATTAAAAACGATATCGGATTGAGTCCAGCGGAGTTGGTATTTGGTGCACCTCTAAGAATCCCTGGACAGTTTCTCGTTCCCCGAATATATGACACCAATGTTACGGAATTTGCGGAATCACTTCGAAAAGCAATCCTCAGTTTGCCACTGACTAAACCAGAACGTCATGGTGTAACACAAAATTTTGTCCAACCAGCATTAAAAGAGTGCAAATTTGTTTTCGTTAGAGTCGACCGCATTAAAAAACCCTTAGAACCAAGTTACGAGGGACCGTTTAAAGTTTTATCTAAGCATGAAAAATATTTTATCATCGATGTTCACAGGCGTGAAGCTAAAATATCAATCGATCGACTTAAAGCTGCCTATATTTTTAACGATGCGATGGAAACAGAAACAAATTCTCAATGCAACAACGTAAGCCCACGGCACGTTAATAACAACGACTTGACATCACGAGAGGAAACCGACGAAAGCGGAGAAGTCAGTAAGGAACGGACACAAGTAACATCATCGGGCCGTCATGTACGTTTCCCTCTTAAGTATCGTTAGCGTGTTAACTAAGCGGGGGGTATTGTGGTGTAAGCAATTGCCGAACTCTAGTATTGTAGTCTACCAACACTCATTATCTCTAGCCGGTGTAGACAGTTCTGCAGAGAATATAAAATCGTTTACCAACATTGTTGGGGTGTGGCTGAATATCGTTTTACTCACTCACTTCGTACTACTGTCGTATGACAGTCGATCTTAATACTTTGTAACTTTGTAATTAGTCATAAGCCTTCACATTTAAAGAATAAAATTATTGTGGAAAATAAACCCACACATACATACTTACATAAATTCGATTCAAGCAAAATCTTGTTTTTGAAGGCACATCTATATTTTCTTCTTATTTTTCCTTTTTATATTATTCATAACTTAATTAAATTTATTTATATTAAACTCACATCTATGTTTTTTTGGCTTGTTTTAATTTGTTTACAAACACACACATACACATATACCTATTTAGTTTTGATAGCTAGTTCAGATAAAGTGGCGATTAACTGCGATAAAAGTTAGAGAAGATACCAATTTTACGTGCTTCGCAAGTAGATTCATATTGAATCTACTTGATTCGCTCTCATAATTTTGTATGGCGAAGCAAGTGGATTCTGTCATGATTGGGGAGTGAAGCATGAATAGAGAGCGAAGCACGTACCGTCTAAACATAGTATTAAGTAGAACAAAAATAAGCAAATTAACTAACATGTGCATAATTAGTAAAGAAAAACCACAATGGCAAGACTGCTGTAAATATAGACACAAAGTAGACCAGTACCCCATTTCTGTAACTTGTGAGTAATTCTCGCATCAAGAAAAATTAAATAATTATATTAGTTTTCCTATTTTACACAGGGTTACTCACATAAAAACTTATATAAACTTACAAAACATATCAACAAATACAGTTTTTTTCTTACTCGAAAAGTACTCACATTCATTAGAGAAACGAGGCACTGAGTTGAAGAAAGTGACTTATGAAAAAAGCTAAAATCATTTTGGCGCAGATTCTGCGAGAAAGGCACAACTGCAGTATATTTATTATTAAAATGTTACCAAAAAAATCAAAACAAACAAGAGAAAATGTGTTCTTTGTGAAATAAACACGTACATACATACATACGTACATACACATTTACAAAATTAAATTGAAGAATTTGTTGCATTTAATTAAAAAAACTGAATGTGAAAAAGATTATTTGTATTAAAAAGTTGTTAACATTTTTTTGCAAATGATTCCTGATTTAAATTTAAGCATTTTCATTGAAAAATTTTAATTTTTACCTTTTATTTACAAAAATCACTCCGCGAATAAGACCACAAAGTGTTAAGCGAAAAACATTTCAACAAGTAAACAATTTTACAAAATTAGATGAAAGAATTTGTTGTGTTGAATGAAGAAACAAAGTGCGAAATAGCTTATAACTATTAAAAAGGCAATAAAAATTGTTTTTAGATGATTGCAGATTTCATTTGAAGCATTTTCATTCTGCCTTATCGTAGTTGGCGTATTATAAATACGACTACGACTGTTTGGTAATAGATTAAAGAACAACTGTTGAAGTCTTCTTTAATCTATTACCAAACAGTCGTAGTCGTATTTGAAATACGACAACCACGATAAGGCAGATTAAAAATATTAATTTTTATCATTTATTTACAAAAATCGTCAAGCGAATGAGGTTACAAAGCATAAATTGAAATTAAGCTAAAAAATTCCACCCCGAAAGAAGGTTAAAGAAGACGCAGTGACACAGTGAGCGAGAAATCCGAAAACAAAAATTATCTTCCGTCTCGTGATGGGCTTTCATTACAAAATGTTAACAGCAAATTGAAATACGATGAATCAAAACAATTCACATATTCCATTTGCATAAAAGTTACGTATATAAAGCAGAAATCTACATCAACTGACACCACACACAGTGGACCAAACACAGAAGAACGCTGATGATGAAGGTTTAGTGGCCTTCGAAAACGGCTAGCTGTTCCGTTCAACTATGTGTTGTTAGTCGGAATATTCACAACAAACTTTGGTGTTATTTGTTCATTAATAATTATCACATGTAATTTGGCTTACAAAGCATTACGAACTTTATACCGTTCAAATAATTTTTTTTTTATTACATGATTTTTATTTATTGTATCTTCATATATGAACTAACAATATGTATTCAAATCTTAAATCAAAAAATATAATTAGGCCCGACCAGTGTCGGACATAAGCTTAGTAATAGTTATATATAATACATAAGTAGTGATAATCAAAAGGAAAAAATAAATAATAAAAGTATTTTCAAGCACTCCCATCTGGAGTGCTGTGAATAAGAGCCCTTGTGTCCCTCTTTTTTAGGCGGATGTGTCCAGTAAAGTTCAAAATATTACGGGCAAGCGGATTAGGGTATAACCAAAGAATATAAATTATATAGAATGCGCATCTGAGCTAAAAAAGGAAACATTTTTTGCTTACGATTTAGATGCGGGGGGAAAGTATAAAGCGCAAGCAAACACGCAGAGAGCATTTGCATCCAGGGTGACCGATGACATTTTTCAAAAAGTGGCAACAAATAGGGGAGGATTTATCAAAAAAAGGGGCAACATTAAAAAAATCGCCACAACTACATTAAAGTTCTTATTTTTAATGTATTATTATATAATTCACTTTAGAAAAAGGGTTACAAAAAGAAGCAAGGCAATCGAAAAAGTGGCAATTGGCCACTTTAGTCGATCAAACGGTCACACTGCACGCTACAGCGACAGAGATTCGTGTTATTGCTACAGCTTGTCGTCACTGTTGCCAGTTTTGCAGATTTCTCTGTATTTTCCTGATTTTTCATTGAAAAAATTATAAAATGAAATTTGCAGATTTTCTGAAATGCTTGTGTAACATCAATATTTCGTGTTTTTCTTTACTCCGTAACAGAAATAACCATGGTGTCACTGTCAGAAACATATATATAAGAAACACTAACAAATAAGTAGTGTTTGACGTTTAATTTTGAAGTAACCATACCAACAACATAACAATGGTAAAAAGAAACTAGCTAATATGTGCAAAGATTTATGTATATACATACATACGTATATACATATCGCACACTAAATCATAAACAGTCAGAACCCAAAACTATGAAAATTGTTTTGTTTTTTCATGGGCCGAAAAAATTTCTTTTGCTGCAAAATCTTCGTGAACAGTTTTTTGCCACTCCTAAACAACTGGGATTTTTTGAGTAGTGACTGTTCATGATTTAGTGTGCGATATTTCGCACAGATTTGTATGTATATGTCCCATTATTTTAAAGAATTTGTAATATCGGCATATGTTTTTGTACAGCAAGATAATTTGTGTTAATTCGCAAATTAAATAAAAAATGCATACATGACGAACATATAACATCCTCCTTAATTGAAGTCGGTTAATAATTCGAAAACAAAATGAAAAATAGTTCAAAATATAGGTGTTTTTATTGTTGCGGATTTTTCCCCGTGTTTTTAAAACTATTTTGCAGATTTTTCAGATTTTTTAGCCAATTTTTCCAGATTTTTTGTAAAATGTTTTGGCACCAGTGCTTGACGTTGTAAACATTCACCCCTATCGTGAATAAAATGTGAAATTTTTGAACCCATGAAATTTTCATTCCCCATGAGGGGAAATTTTCTATCGGGAACTTCAAGGGGAACGTTTGTTCCTGTTATCGTTTCGCAGTGAATGTCAAGAACGGGAAGAAGGCTTGTAAAGCTTAAAAATTAATTGAAAATCAGACAAATTTATGTTTGATAGTGATAAATACACAAATTTTTTGTTTCAGATGCAATGTTTTTAAGCTATTACATTTAAATTTGTAATTCAGTTTCATATTTGTATTGAGCCTTATTTTCAATATTTATCGTAAGTGAGATTTAAGCGAAAATATACATTTTTATTTAAATTAAAATTGTATGGGCTATCCATAGTTAAGAATTATCAAAATGACAAAAATTTTATAGCTTTTAAGATACGGGCTGTAAAATTTTATCGTAAGCGAAAATTAATTATGTAAAACAAATTTGAATATTATAAAAATAATCTTCTCCTGAAAACTAATGTTTTTGTCGCTTACATGATGCAAGTCTTATTGCTAAGCTGATTAGTTTGTGGGAGAGAGAGACAAGGGGAACAGAAAAGTTTCTTTTCCCCTCGAATCTCTCTCCTAAAAAACTAATCAGCTTAGCAATAAGACTTGCAATAAGAGTTGCATGTAAATTAGGACTTACGATTAAATCAAAAATAACGTTCGTATGTGTTATAATTATTTATCAAATAATACACTATAACAAAAGAAATAAGTTCTTTGTAATAAAAATAAAATGTAATTCTATAAATATTAAAATATACATATGCAATATCGAGTTGGTACTAAAATGCAGCTTCCTACATTTAGTTTTGATAGCTACGAAAATATCCTTTCAGAAGCCGATGAGCTATGTGCTAATCAATTCATGTGTTTATGTTTGGAAACTTTGTCTCAAAATATTTAAATCAAGGTTGGAAACCGAAAAAAATAACGGTATCGGTATTGATACCGGTACAATTATTTTTTAAATTTCGGTATCGGTAGCGGTATCGGTATTTTTTTATTTCGGTATCGGTATTACCGGTACATACCGTTATCGAGTTTATAATACCGGTATACCGATATTACTGATAAATTTATTATTTCAGGCAGTGGACATTACAAAAAATCTTTTGTTATTAAATTACTTCAAAAAGGGAGTATTTTTACATTAACATACATATGTACTCGTATAAAAGCATATAAACTTATTTGTTTCTATATACATGTGTATGTTTTTATACTATTATTAAAAAATAATTTATTAAAAAAGTGAAACAAGGAGACTGCAGTTCAAACTTTACATATATACGGCCCTATGTATAAGCAAAATTTGGCATAAGTGGCAAAATTGAACATGATCTTAAAGAATTTTGCCATGAAACTTCACATTAAAAATTATGCTAGGGAGTAGAGGTGGGTTAAAATTAGGTAATGCAACCATTTCTAATGTCTAATTGTATGGAGGAACTCGTTAATACCTATTTCAATTTCAATTTCGTCACTTTTGCTAACTTCATGCCAATTTTTGCTTATACATAGTGCCGATAAAGTGTACATTTTGGTTAATTAAACAAAATAGTAAAAATAAAAGTTTTGTCTATACTTATATATTACACTGTGTGACAAATTTTGATGAAATCGAAATACCTGGGAGGTGTTACTATATTTCTGCTACGTATTGTCGAGTATAACAATACAAATTGTATTTGAAATTTTCCAGACACCTCCAAAATCTTGAGTTACGGGTAAAAACCGGTTTTTCGTCCCCGTAGACACTTATCAACCTCCAACTAAGTTAAATATCAACCGATTTTAAATTTATAAACGGATACAGAAAGAAGATACTAAGACCTTTAGAACCATATAGATGTATCTTGTTTCAGTAAATTTCAAATATGTCTTTATTTTTTCACCAAATATGATTTTTTCGGTTTTTTTCGACACTTTTCTACTTTGGACACGTTCTTAGGCAATATTTTTGTACTGGATCTACATATATTGTTGATAACTTTGTTTATAAAACATAATTGAATAAGAGTAATTCACAAGACTGTTTTAAATATTTTGTTAGAAGACTTTTTGTTAAAAAACTACCTGTATGATGTATTTCGCTTCTATTTATACGCTTTCGGTGTATTTAAGCATCCAGGACGATGAAAGTACAATTTAATAGATGTATATAAACACAGAGTACAAAATTGGTACAGCAGTAGTCGCCAAAAATTTTTCCTTCATTTCAAAAGTAATTTTCTTCACCTCAAGAGAGGAATCTTTAACTTCAAATATAAAAGTTTAGAAGTTTTTTCTCTACCAACCTTATATATTACGGTGAAGTGTGTAAACAAGACCAATACCAAAGAAAGAGAGTTAATTGAAATATATTTTTGCAATTTTTGCACATATTACGGTTTACAGCTCAACTAAGTTGGATTAAAAATGAAACAACTTAACTTTTAAAAAACTGTTTTTTTTTGGTATTCTGAATAACAACTAATTTTAGTAGACTTCGAAGCAATGCACGAAAAACAAAGATTCTTATCTATACTATATGTTTTGAAACCATAATATCCATTACAAAACATTTTAAATATTTTTAGTTTTGGCCTTGGTATTTTTTCTTGAGATTCTATGTTTTATGAAAATGGCAATAATATTGGTTGGCGTCTGGAATAGTAAAGCAAAACCAACACAATGGTCGAAATAAAAACCGAAATACAACTGATAAAAAGCATTTGTCTCATGGTGAAAAAAACTCAACTATCATTTATTTTTTATATATACCGGTACGTACCGGTATAGACGTAAACGGTAGTCTGGATACCGGTATTTTCTAACCGAAATGGATTTCGGTATCGGTAACGATACCGGTATCTAATTTTAGCGGTATTTGAATCGGTATCGGTATTTTTATGATACCGTTTGCCAACCTTGATTTAAATTTTATTTAAATTGGGAAAATCTGAGCAATTGCTAGTGGGATACAATTTCTTCTTCTTTATCATGCACTAAATTTGGAAACCCCATCCACATTTGTTTTTTTAGATACAAAATTTATATAAAAATATGGTAGTGCATCACGATATCTATATAATTAATAGGCGAACACGTTTTTTGTAATCCCTTTTACGCCGGAACTATTGCACCGATTTTGGAAAGATTTAAGTCATTTTAAAGGAATTTCTGCACAGATGTGCAGAATCTATATTTTATTGAAATCGGTTTAGTATTTTAGGAGCTATAAGCGTTTAAAGTTGCTACTACTACATGCAAACATAGTACACACTCATTTGTTAGTTTACACTGTGTATGTGTGTGTGTGTATTTGTGTACTATTTTTCATGTTATTCCATTTTTTTCTCTTATTTTTTATTGTATGAAAGCCATAAAACCAGGGTGGCCGATGACATTTTTCAAAAAGTTGCACCAAATAGGGGATTTATCAAAAAAAAAGGGGCAAAATTAAAAAAAGACGTGAAAACTACACAAAATTTTTTATTTTTAATGTATTATTATATAATTCACTCTAAAAAAGGGGAAAAAAAGTGGCAAGGCAGTCGAAAAAGTGGCAATTTGCCACTTTAGTCGGTCAAACGGTCACGCTGCATAAAACTTATAGGACGAGAGTTCAATAAATTGCATTAGGTTTAATAAAGAGATTTTGTTTCTGTTTAGAATTCGGACGATTGTGTCGTCCGTTTGGTATATCTAGTACTAATTTAAATACCATATAAAAATTGTTAATTTTGTGTTAAAAAAGGAAACCAAAATGGAAAAAAGTACACAAATACACATTGGAAAAAAGTAACCAATTTTGATTACAAGTAACCAAAACGGCAACGCTGATCATAGCATACGCTGTCTACGAGACTGTAAAAAAGCAAAATAATAAAAATCAAACATAAATACACACACGCTTTCGCTCTCAGCAATGCGATCAAAGCATACACTGCAGAAAGAAATGAGAGCACGTATGCTGACGGGTTCTACTGCAAATACCCGCCATAGAAAATTTTAGCTTGTATCAGATGCGCATTCTATACGATTTATATTCTTTGATATAACTCGAGTTTTGTCTGCGTATTTTGCAATTTCTTTAGCCACTAGTGGCATATTTAAATCACGATGTATGTTTGAATTTTTTATATACCATGGAGCCGATGTTATTAACCGTAAAATTTTGTTTTGCCTTCGTTGGATTCTCTCGACATTAGAAGCTGAAGCAGTACCCCATAGCTGAATTCCGTAGCACCATATAGGTTTTAAGAGCGACTTGTATATTAAAAGCTTACAATCTAGGGTGAGGGTTGAATTTCTACCAACTAGCCAATGTATCTGAGTTAATTTAAGTTTCATTTGCGTTAGCTTAGAGTCAATGTGGTATTTCCATGTGAGCCTTCGATCAAGATGTATACCAAGGTATTTCACATGTAAGTTTTGAGGAACAATTTGATTATTGATTGTAATGGCGGAACAAGTGTCTTTTCGTAAGGTAAATGTTACGTGAGCACACTTCTGTTCGTTTACCTTTATTCTCCACATGTTTAACCATAGTTCTAGCTGAGTAATATGTTGTTGAAGCTATCGGGAAGCCTCGTGAGGGGTTTCGTGCATACTAAGGCAGGCTGTATCATCGGCAAATGTAGATGTGTGAATATTACTGCTCAATGGCTATCACAAGTGTAAATCAAATATAAAACTGGTCCCAGTATACTCCCCTGTGGCACACCGGATGAGATTATTTCAGGCGTACTCATAAGGTCTCCTTCCACAACAGTGAACTTCCGGGCAATAACGTAACTTTCCAGCAGATTTAGAATGTTTATTGGTAGGTAAGTCCTTAATTTTAAAATTAGGCCTTCATGCCACACTTTATCAAATGCCTAAGAAACGTTAATGAACAGCGCAGAGCAATACTTTTTTTCTTCAAACGTTTTTCTTATAAATTGAACCAATCTATGAGTTTGTTCAATGGTGCTATGCTGACTTCTAAATCCAAATTGATGATCCGGTATGCACTCATTATCAGTTAGAATTGGGGACAATTTTATCATGAGTAAATTTTCAAAGAGCTTTGACATTGTTGACAGTAAACTTATTGGCCTATATGACTCAACTTTGGTAAGATATTTTCCCGGCTGTGGAATCATTTTAACCTTCTCAAGCTTCCAGCTGTTTGGATAATACTCCAGTCGTAAAATGGCATTAAAAATTAATAACAGGATTCTAATAGCTATACGAGGCAACTTCATCAGCATCTGGTTACTAATTTCATCAATACCCGGAGCTTTTTTCGGGTTGAGTTCTGCAATTATTATTTGTACATCAGGCGTCTTAAAATTTATTGGTCGAGGGGGTAGCGCAACTACATTTGGCAAATCAACAGCACCAGAACACGTGTTTGGGGTAAATACGGATTTTAAATGCTCACCAAATATTTTACCCTTTTCAGTTTCGCTTCTTGCCCAACATCCTGTAGATGTGCGCATAGGTGGTTTAAACTCAACTGGTGTTTTAAGTTTTCTAGCAGCGTGCCACAAAGAGTAATTAGATGCTGGTGTGACATCAAGACCTTCCAAATAATTTTTAAGAGATGGAGTTTTTTCAAATGCAAGCAACTCTTGGAGTCGTTTAGTGCAGTCTTTAAATCTGATTTTAAGTTGGGGTGATCTGTGATGTTGCCATTCTCTTCTAGCTCTTCTTTTTTCACTTACGAGACGTTCAATATCCGTAGAATAAATTCTATTTACCATAGTCTGCGGATGGGCGGTAGTGGCATGTCGGCAGCCTGTTTAATATTTTCATTAAGGTTGGCAATGTTAGATTCAATATCATCGGGTGTTCTTAGCGTAATATTTTCCGTGCAATGACTACTAAGATATTTTTTAAATCCCAGCCAATTAACACGACTACCATCTTAACATATGGGTGAGGTAAGTCACTTCTTAATGGGCTACAAATTGTAACGATCGTGGGAGAGTGATCGGACGAGAGATCTAGAGAAGCTTCAATTTGAATTAAATCAATCGAATCTAGGAGGGGAGTAAATTGATGATATGATAAAATTAGTGCAAAAATTTTCGACACAAATATTCGTTGCTTGTAAATGTTCTTCACAAATGTTGTCAATAATATAATGCTTGAGTCTTGACTTTATTAAAATTGCTGATCCACCGCATGCTCTTCCTCTCGGGTCCTTTGAATCATATAACGTGTAGCCATAAATTGTAAAAAGGCTTCTCGAAGTCAAATGAGTCTCAGAGACCAACATTATATCAATATTGTTTTCCCTAAGGAAGTGCTCAAGTTCATTTTTATGTTGGCGAATGCCGTTTGCGTTCCAAAAACATATTTTTAACGTGTTCATGGTTTGTTAACTAAAGCTTGAAGCAATGTATTCTACATTCGCAGCATTTCTTGCATCATGCTAGTCATATTTCTTGTAAAATTATTTATAGTTTGCACCAGATTATCAATAGTAGCTTCAAGGCGATTGAAATTAAAGTTCGAGTTTGTATTTGTTGAATTATTTGGTGGTGAAACATTTTGTGTATGAATAGAATTTGTAGCATCGGCATACGATACACGGGAACTAACTCGTTGGCTCACTTGTGCAATAGTGGCTGATAAAGCGTTTGCTGATTGGGCTGGGGCCAATTTAGGTGTTTGCCTCATAGTCTGTTTGACGAAAGAGTACACAGGACAACCTCTGTAGTTAGCGGTGTGATTACCTCCACAATTGCTGCATTTTTGTCACTTTGATCTTTTGGTTTATTGCAACTAGCAGTGCCGTGTAATTCGCCGCACACAACACAAACAGTAGGTAATTTGCAGTAAGTTTTAGTATGGCCATATTCTTGACAATTATGGCACTGTACGGGTCCTGAACGCTTGTGTGGTTCTTCAACGGTTATTTTTCGATATAAGAGATATTTTAAATTATATATTGGATGGGCCTCTTTTATTTCAATTTTATATCATTTGGCTCAAGTTCAACGCGAAATAGAGGTTGAGATATATTTTCCCTATTTATTATGTTTTTTACTTGAAACCCCTGGAGGACGAGAGCATCTTTTACTTCTTCGGGAGCAACATAGGAATCTATACCCTTCAACACAATCTGCAGACCTTTAGCACTCTTGAGCTGATATGTGTAGAAATTTGTTTTACTTTTTTCAAATTCAGAAACCATTTTGCGAAAATCTTTTTCTTCATAAATTTGAATTTTCTTTTCATCAATATTACCACGTTTTATTGGAACAATGTGAAATTTATTCTCACCAATGACCGAAATTAATTTTTTAATAATAGCGTTTGAGTTTTTTTTTCTCTTAAATAGATTGGTGGCGGCTTGGAGGTTTTGTTCGCAGATTCAGTGGGTTTGTCATTGTCATCTTGCAATATTTTAAAACGGTTTTGCCGATTAGTAGAGGATGCGCTGTTATCCCTAGACATCTTTGGAGCAGATGCAATTTTAGTAGAATTTGGGCTCTTGGCCACCCTTTAAAATTGTAATGTATCTGTCCATTCCGACTTGGACCTTGGGTTTTGGGCTACTCTTATCTTCAGTGACAACTTGTTTAAATGATGACCACGAGCGGGTGATATCGCTGAGTTAAATGTAGAAGTACTAGGCAACGGTAATTTCAACGATTCACTAGTTGGCATTGGACAAAGCGAATTTGATCGCTGACGAAACTGTGGTTTTACCGTTAGAAAAAGTCTTTAATCAGATATTTTTATCTAATTTTTCGAAATTAAACTATTTTTCCGAGCTTTAGGTCAGTTCTTAAATTCTTATTTTTTATTATTACAATATTTCATTAACCTTCGGTTAACTTCTTCAGGATATAGTATTCTGTTTTATATTTTTCTGCTTTTTCTTTTTCCTTTTTTTTTCTTTTCAAATTATGTATACAATTTTCAAATAATAAAATGTGTCATAAAAAATATTTTTAAAATTTTTAAATAACAAAGTGTGTCATAAAAATTAATCAGATTATTTATTTTTATTAAGAGCTTCATAACTCACAGAAAGTCTATCATCAGATTTTATATTGTTATCATTATGAGCATCAGAACTCACAGTAAAATATGCATTTCTGCCGTTAGAATTCACTTCACAATTTTTTTCCTTTTGGGTACTCATATAGAGCATTCCTCAAGGGTACTTTGTGTGTTTTTTTGTTTACGGTTTTTTTTGTTTTTGTTATTTCTATATGTAAAAATATTAGCAAAGCAAAAAACAAGCTTATTTATCAAAGTTAATATGTACTAGGGATGGGCAAAAAATATCGATATATCGAAATATCGATATTTGAGAAAATAAATATCGATATATATCGCCGATATTTCAAAAACCTATATATCGATACATCGATTCTTATTTACGAGTATCGGTTTTCGATACTTTTAAGAGCTATAGCCGTTTTTTAACTGTGACCCAACTAAGGCAGGTGACTTTTTGGATTGTGTGGGTATAAGCCTAAAGGCAGAATTTGTTTTTACTTTCTGTTCTGTTACGAGTCAGCTGACTCTTTTTGGTTTATAAAAATCATATACATATAAGCCATTAGTTTTTCTCTCCTTAATTCTGTTATGTTGCGTACACATTACTCGATGCATGTCGTTATTGACTTTATGAATGCGATGGTAGAACTATAGGTAAAACTTTTCAAAAACTACGCCCGGGAACTGAAATTGTATTATTTTTTTGACATGTGTTTATAAACGTTAAAAACCGAAAAGTTGTTCCCACTTTCCCGGGAAATGAAAAAGTCCGGGAAAAGAAAAACTCTAATAACAATGGACGATGCAAAACTTATCACTTTAGTGGAAAACTGAAACCATTCTGGTCACAGAGTAGCAACAGAAAGTAAAGACTAATGAAGTCTTAAGGAGCTACAGTAGGTTACCTATAACTTAACATAAATAGTTCTTTTGTATTAAATTTCTTAAAGTAATTGTGCATTCGAAATTAATGCAGCAAAAAATATCGATATATGGAAATATCGATGTTTTAAAAAAATTTATATCGATACTGTTCAAAAACATCGATACGATATATATCGATACATTTTCTTCATTTGCCCATCCCTAATATGTACTACGAATATTTTTTGTATGATTTTTTTTTGTTTAGTTTGTATGTAAGAAAAATTCCGCTATTACGTCTGTTCACAATGAAGGTACAACGAGAACTGTCCCGTTCAAATAATAAATATAGAAACAAATGAAGTTCGAATAATAATTAAAATTAACTTAAATTCAGTTTGGTCGTCTAATGCTACAGTTACACGACCAAAATTTGCATTTAAGTTTTTCACACATACTCAGCGTGACCATATTAGCTTATTTTGAGCTAAATTTAGCTTATTTATTTCAGATTTAGCTTTAAAATTTTCATTTAGCTCTTAGCTTATTTTTTAGCTTTTTTTTTAAAACTCATTTAGCTTTTTTAGCCTTTTTTTAGTCTAAATTGCGTGTTCTCTAAAAATATATTAAAAACATAAACAACTTATAAAAATTAAAATTTTTTAACACTGTAAAATAGTTTACAAAATATGCAAAATGTAAGTTATACGACAATTTTTTAACAGAAATGGAAAGTTGAAAAATAGTAGATAATGGCAGAATGGTTAGAATTCCAATGGAAAAAGTTAAATTCATATTAGTGGCCAAAACACTTTTTGAGTTTTTTGGGTATAAAATTATTTGACTTGAGTTGAAAGTTCATTCAGCGGCATCAATTAACTTAAAACAAAAACCTGAAATAGCCTTGAGCCTGGATAACACTATGTACCGATTTTCGTCGGGCCACCACAATAAAGTCATAAGCAGAGAAACCACAAATATGCTCTAAAAAAGTGTTTTATGCGCACTCAATATGCACTAAAAACTTGTAACTATGCGCTTAAAAGTAAAAAAATATGCTCTTAAAAATATAATAAATTGGTTTATTTGTAAATGGAAATATATTTTGAATCAAAAATTCAACAACATTTGCATACAAAATAAGAAAAAATAACCAAAAAACGGAAACATAATTAACAAAGAATAACTGGGTTTGAAGTGCAGTACTAAAACAAATAAGTTGCTTGCTGGCATTGAGGAAACAACACGATAACAAAATATTGACCTAGAATTTCAAATAAAAATCTTTTCTGTCCCATCTTATTGAACTTTCATACATTTACAATGTTCCTTCAAGGTCTTTTCGGGGCAGAGTGAATCACACATAGCTAAACTAAATTTGTATTGCAACTAACGCCCGTAAAACTGCGTTATATATAAAAAAAATTATGCACTACATGGAACATTGGAACAGAGATTTAGATGGAGAATATTAAAAATAATTTGTATGCATATTAACCCAGATAGCGCAGAATAAAATTTTCTTTAAAACTTAAATTTTTATTTCGAAACCGAAATTTTAATGAGTTGCTAGAAAAAAAAATTTCATAAAATTTCATAAAATTTTTTTCGGAATAGAGTGTTTTTTTTAAAGGATGGTGGTGCCAAGCGGGTTAAAATAAAATAAATTCTATAAAGTATCAAAATATGCCCTAAAAGCGTAAATTTTGCTCTAAAAATACGAAAATATGCTAAAATTATGCGTGTAAAACTGATATAAGCATAAACATGCTTTAAAGAGTAAAATATGCAAAAATATGCACTAATAAATCGATGCCAAAATTCATTAAAAGTTCTGAAACGGATAAATATTTTGTCCCCGCATTAATACGTGATACAAGAAAAAACATGCAATTGCATATTTGCGGTTTCCCTGGTCATAAGTAATAAGCCTAAATGGCATTATTACTCAATTAATTCTGGAATAAGTCTATATGGGCTTATTACCAATGCAGTGTGGCGAAATTATGTCCTTGTATTTCAAGTAGTCCATAAATTAGAGCAAACTCTTTACTTCTGACTTTATTTCACTGATCTGACGAAACTCCGTACATTGTGCAGATAGTGTGATCCATGCTTTACCTTAAATAGCTTAATTCACTTAAAAAGCTTTCGTATTTTAGTATAAATGTTTTTACATTTTTAAAAATTTTTTAAGATTATTTTGGGAAAGTTTTTGTTTTGTTCTTATAATAATTAATAAATAATTTCATTAAACAAATATATAATAAAAAAATATGTTTGTGTAGTATTTAACGTTAGTTTAGCAATAAGAAACTATTGAAAAGTGATCAAAGAAGTAGAAAAAAGTTTAGCTTTATTTTCTAGCCTAAAATGTAACTTTTTAGCTTATTTTAGCTTTTTTTCAAACGTGATTTAGCTTAATATTATTTTAAAATCTGGTCACACTGCACATACTGGTTGTCAAAATCAGAGCTCGTAATAATTGGTCCCTCTTGTGCTTGTTGTCAGAAAAAAAACACTCGTCCACTAAGACGATGCCACGCTGTCGCGAAAAACCCCTCAAAATTCGTTCTTCTTTGGCTTGCTCTTCGCTCAACCAACGACCGTTTTTGTTCGATCGGTCGGCTCATGTGTTCACTCGAGACCCTTTATTTCGTAAAATATCGCAAACGGTCTTTTGAGCATGTATGTGTGTTGCGAGTAGAGATGCTAATCGGGACCGGTTTTTTGAAATCCCGGGCTTCGGGATTTAGTGATGGAGTCTCGAAATCCCGAACCGGGACCCCGGGATATCCGGGACTTACAAAATCCCGACAACATTGTGCACAAAAGTGCATCTTTATATTAAAAATATTTTTTTAATTTTACAATTTTTTTTTCATATTTAAAAGGTACATACGGACATTTCATTGTAAATTTTCATTGAAAAGTGCAATGTATGTAAAATTTTTTCCCAGAAAATAAAACTCCATAAGATATACAATAGAGTTGTGCTGAAAAGAACGAACTAGTTCAATTGAACTATTCCCATAAGTGAACGATGTGAACTAGTTCAGTCAAGTTGTTCCTTTTTGTTATTTTGGTCTTTATTGTTCTTTTGGTCTTTCTCGTTCTTTTGGTCTTTCTTGTTCTTTCGTTCGTTTTTATTCCTTCGTTCGGTTTTGGTCTTTATTTCGTTTTGTTTATCTTATTCTCTGTTCCTGACCCGGGCTGCCAGATGTGACGATTTTTGGTGCCGGAAATAGCAAAATCGTCGGTTGATTTCTGGTTTGCGGCGCATTATTATCAAAATGCATGTTTGCAGCAAACCAGAAACCAACCGACGAAATGACGATTTTTTGTTTAAAATCCTCGATTTTGCAAGTCAAATTGGGCTGCTTTTTATGAAATGTCTACTGTTATAGCGAGTATACACGTTAATACAAATCGAACGATAAATCGTACAATGAAATTAGTCACTGGTGTCATGCTGTCGTACTTATGAAGTATACTTTGTAGTATGAAAATCAAAAATTTTTGATTTTTGTGGGCGGAGCTTCGATAATAAGTATTGTGTATCATGCTGTTGTACAGCAAAATTTGTTTCATGAGGAGCTAATTTAGAAAACGCAGCGTTTCTACAGCTCAATTTTAAAATTGGCTTTATATAGCGGATATTTTAATTAAAAAAAGAACATAAAACATTCCGGGCAATTATGTAAAAAATTCCGCAGGAAATTTCTCCCAGGGAACAATTCCAACTAATAGCAAATGATAGCGAAAACAAAAAATTCTAATTGGAAAAGGGAAAAATTTCCTGCGGAGTTTTTTACATAATTACCCTAATTATTTTAAACATTCTCTACAACATACCCCTTTTGTTTTTGCATTATTTTTTTTATTCTTTTTAACTGCAGTTAACTTATTATTAATAAATTCACCACATTATTCATTTATCCACGTGTATTGCCTTAAAATTTTTCTTTTAAATGAATTAGTATGATTTGTAGTAACGTGTGTCTGAAAACCCGTACTACAACTCATACTACGCTAAGTACGAAATTAAGTATGCATTAAAATTCATATATGCATGCCCATTTTGGTATAGTTTTGCAGACTCTTTCTTAATAGTTTATTGTTTAATTTAACAACATTTTTATGTTGATGGTTTAGGGTTAAATAAAAATTACATACGTATGTATGCAAGTATGTATGTTGAATTAAAAGAAATTTTATGTAAATGTAACTCGTATTTTTTCCGAAATTGAGTTTTTCAGTGATTCCAAAAAATTCATTTCTATTGTGTTTTACCTTCTGTTGTAAAGATACAATGGGCCTTATTACGGGTGTCGTAGTACGACTTCGACTACGACTATTTTGTAATAGCTTAAAGAACATTGCAGCAATTTTTGTTTAATTTAGCACAAAATCGTCGTAGTGGCTTGTGTGGAATTCATGTATGAACACGAATTGTTATGTTATTGTTTGATAATAAATACATTTATAAAATAAAACATATCGTCGATTGGTTTCTGGTTTGCGGCACAGTATATTCAAAATACATTATGTCTGTAGCAAACCAGAAACCAACAGACGATATGTATACATGTTTACAAAAAGTACATTTTGATTTGTCCGATTTTTTAAGTATGAAATGACGACTTTTTTGTATTTTATCGGTATTTCGACGATTTTTCGATAATTTTGTCTGGCAACCCTGGTTCCTGATCAATACACATCAGTGTTGGCAAAGTTGGTACAATTGTACTTTTTTTTGTAACATTCAAACTCGCAAAGTACAATAGTACACCAATGACTGGTCTTTTGAAAGAAAAACGCACCGAGAAAATCAAAAAAATGTAAAGCCGTCCATTTTCCAAATAATTTTTCTCCTAAATTCGGATGATAAGCATATGCTACGTGTATTAATTTACATACCAACATATAAAAATATGAAATTTGAACGAAAAAATATTTTAGTACAATTAAGGTAAAAAAGTACAATTTTTAAATCTTATTGGTACAATACCAAATTCTCAATGCCATCCCTGATACACATCCAAAACATTTCAACTAAAAGATTATAGTTGCTGATTTGCATACTGTTAAAAAGAGACAAATGTAGTGTGCCTATTAATTAGCACAGTAATCAAAACAAACAGCAGAAAATGTATACGTAGTGAAAAATACAAGTGAGTTTTACAAAATTAAAAGAAATAATTTGTAGTATTGATTTAAAAAACAGATTGTGAAAAAGATTATTAGAATTAAAAAAGTGAACAAAATTGATTTTAAATTGATTACGGATTTCGTTTAAAATTTCGTTCAAAAATATTAGTTTTTACCTTTTACTTACTTAAAGCATAGAACACACGAAGAAAACATTGAAGAGGATTCGACGACTGTGCAATCTGTGTTCTGTTGTTCACTGAACAACTGACCGAAAAGAACACCTGAACGAAAAGAACGAACTAGTTCTTTTTGTTGTTGGGAACAAAAAGGAACAATCCGCAAAAGGAACAACTATGCCCAACTCTAATATACAATGTATATCAATGTATATTATACATATTATGTACATATCGATGGCTTAATATAAAAAAGGCCTAACTCAAATTTTCGATATTTTACAGGAGAAGCAAAAACCTGAAGAAAAAATAAAGCGTTTACACGCAAAAATAGTTTTTTAAGTTGCCATAAGTCCTTGATTTTGAAATGTAACGTACAAAGATCTTCAAGGAGGATGCAATTATACGTTGCCGCCCAGAAAACATTAAAAACGCGATTTCGAAAAAAATTGAGTTAGGCCCTTTTTATATTAATCCATCGATATATACAATATAATATTATTTACTAAAATATTTATTCGAAGCAAATTTTTTATTTTAACTTTTTATAAAAGGGAGTTTCTAATAATTTTGAATATAGAAGATGACAGTCAAAAACATTATTTATGCAAAAAAAAACGGCATTCAGATAATCTCGAAAATCCCGGGCTTTAAAATTAAAAAAACCCGAGCTCCGGGGTTTGCATAGTCCCGAAAATCCCGGGATTTCCGGGCTCGGGATTTCCCGTTTAGCATCTCTAGTTGCGAGTGTTGATAGGTAAACATTTACATATGTATAGGGTGTTTTTTATTGAGGTATAGAACTTTAAGTTGGCATCACTTTTTTAACTGGCGGCCATTTTGTCAGCTGTCAAGTGATTAATATTTAGTTTGGTTTGCCATTTCATCATGAACAGGTTGACAAAAGAACAACGCTTGCAAATCGTGCAAATTTGCTTTATTCGAGCCAGCCGAATTGGCTTTATTCGAGCCAGCCGCGGCGGCTACATGCCCGAAATCATATTTAAACATTAATGGCATAAAATTATCCTTCCAATAAAGCCAAATTGATGGACATTAAAACGATTTTCTTGTGTTTTATTTCAATTCGAAGTTCTATACCTCTAAAAAAATCGTGCAAATTTGCTTTATTCGAGCCAGCCGAATTGGCTTTAATAAAGCCGAATTGGCTTTATTCGAGCCAGCCGCGGCGGCCACATGCCCGAAATCATATTTAAACATTAATGGCATAAAATTATCCTTCCAATAAAGCCAAATTGATGGACATTAAAACGATTTTCTTGTGTTTTATTTCAATTCAAAGTTCTATACCTCTAAAAAAACACCCTTTACATGAAGATTAATTTTGTTTTTGTTGTGCACTTATCTGTCTTATATACATATTACAATTACACTTCGTTAACAAATAGTTTGATTTACAGATATTTTTATTGTTGTTTATTACTATCTTCTCCCTTCCTCTTTAATGCTTTGCCTGTGACGAAATATTTAAGACAACAACATAAAGCAAACGCAACAATAAAAATAAAGACCTTTTTTGCAATCACTTTGCTTGTTTTGCTCTCTTACTGACCCTCAGTAGCTGAGCAACGGACTATTCTGTTCGTATCATGCGGTCAGTAAGAGACCGATTCGTGTGTTACGCTCAACTCATAACCCGGGAGCGAGAACACGATTGAAAGGAAAAAGAGGGTTGCTGTTCAGACACTGAGTGATTCAATCTCATTTCTTTAGGTCTTTTGAGTGAGAAGACCGCACAAAGAAATTTGGTTGAGCATATTTTGCGAGCTCTGGTCAAAAGTAATTTAATTTAATTTAATTTGCACGCAATTTTCAAGCAAATTTATTTTCAATATGCCGTTGATAAGAAAACAGCTTAAACACACATTTTCATGGCTTCTATTTAGGTCTATAAACCGCAACACACCATTACATTTTTTACATATTTTTGTTCCTAATAATATTTATTTAAAGTTAATTAAAGTTTTTATGAGGAACATAACATTATGTGTAATAAAAGAACATAAAAGAACATAAAAATTTGGAAACAAAAACGAAAAGTGTGCTCATTGAAATTGGTGTCAGTTGTTTTTTGTCTATAAATTTGAATACCCAATTGGAAAGAAAATTTGAAGTCAAAGTCCCATCAAATTCTAAAAGTGTGAATGTATTAGTGAAAAAGTGTGAATGTATTGAAATTTGAAAAGCAAAACTTGATTGTGTAACCCTCAAGTAAGGCCGAGTTTACATCTGGCATTTCTTGTGTGTCATTTGCCCAAAAAAGCGTAACCAACTAATTACTTATGAAAAACTGTTTGATTCAAACATGTATTTATTGATTGGAAAAATCATGTTGGATTCTATAAAATTGTATATTAGTTATGTATGGAACTATTTAACTTAATAAATACGTGTCTGAATCAAACAGTTTTTCATTAGTAATAAGTGGTTGCGCTTTTTTACGCTTGTGTGGCATTTGGCACACCGATGTAAATCCGGCCTAAGAGTAGACCAAACTTACACACGACCAAACTGTGCTTCAGTATCATGAACCACAACTGTTTTTTAGTTGAAATTGTCATCGTGTTGCCAACTTAAAATGTCAAGTTTGACAGAAAACAATTAATTTGTGTGTAAATTTAAAAAGCTCAAAGTCTTAGAAAATATATTGTTTTTAGTATTTTAGTTCAAAGAAATCATGCCAAATAGATAAAAATATTTTTTTTTCATATATATAATTATTTATTGTAACTTCAAAAATGAACTAACAATAAGTAATCAAATCTTAAATCTAAATATAATTATTAGGCCCGACCAGTATCAGACATAAACTTAGTAATAGTTATAAATAATACATAAGTAGTGATAATCAAAAAAAAAAAAAAAAGAAGTATTAAGCAGTCCCATCTGGAGTGTTGAGTATAAGAGCCCTTGTGTCCCTCTTTTTTAAGCGGATATGTCCAGTAAAGCTCAAAATATTACGGGCAAGCGGATTAGGATGTGACTCGAGTTTTGTTAAATATTTGCCTGCGTATTTTTCAATTTCTTCACTCACTAGTGGCATATTTAAATCACTATGAATATTTGAATTTTTAATGTACCATGGAGCAGATGTTATGAAACGTAAAATTTTGTTTTGCCTTCGTTGGATTTTCTCAATATTTGTAGCTGAAGCAGTGCCCCATAGCTGAATTCCATAGCACCATATTGGCTTCAAAAGCGACTTGTATATCAAAAGTTTGCAGTCTAGGCTGAGTATTGAATTTCTGCCAATTAACCAATATATTTGAGTTAATTTAAGTTTCATTTGGGTTAACTTAGAGTCAATATGATATTTCCATGTAAGCCTTCGATCAAGGTGTATGCCAAGGTATTTCATTTGAGAATGTTGAGGAATATTTTGATTGTTGATTCGAATGGGGGAACAGGTATCTTTTCGTAGGGTAAACGTTATATGAACACACTTTTGTTCATTTACTTTTATTCTCCATAAATTCAACCATATTTCAAGCTGGGTAATGTGTGCTTGGAGATTGCGGGATGCCTCATCAGGGTTTTTGTGAATACTCAAACAGGCTGTATCATCGGCAAATGTAGAAGTGTGTCTGTTATTGCTCACAGGCAATATAACTTTCCAAAAGCTTTTGTATGTTTATTGGTAGGTATGTCTTCAATTTTAAAACTAGGCCTTCGTGCCATACTTTATCAAATGCCTGAGAAACATCAATAAAAAGGGCAGAACAATACTTTTTTTCTTCAAATGTCCTCCTTACAACTTGAACCAATCTATGCGTTTGCTAAATAGTGCTATGCTGACTTCTAAGGCCAAATTGATGGTCCGGGATGCACCCACTATCAGCTAAAATTGTGGACAATTTAGTCATGAGCAGCTTTTCGAAAAGCTTTGAAATTGTTGATAGTAAGCTTATAGGCCTATATGACTCAGCCTTGGTAAGATCTTTGCCTGGATTTGGAATCATTTTAATCTTGGCAAGTTTCCAGTTATGTGGAAAATACTGCATTCGTAAAATTGCATTAAAAATAAATAGCAAGATTCTTATTGCAATATGAGGCAAGTTCATCAGCATCTTGTTACTAATGCCATCAATACCTGGAGCTTTCTTCGGGTCGAGTTCAGCAACTATTTTTTGTAGTTCACGCATCTTAAACCTTAAGGGACGAGGGGGTAGAGATACTACACTCGGTAATCCGGCAGCACAAGTACATGAATTGGGAGTGAATACAGATTTTAAATGCTCAGAAAATAAGTTACCTTTCTCACTATCGCTTCTTGCCCAGCCTCCGGTCGAAGTACGCAGTGGTGATTTGAGATCAACGGGTCTTTTAAGATTTCTAGTAGCGCGCCATAAAGAGTAACTAGATGTTGACGTTACATCAAGACCTTCTAAATACTTTTCCAGTAATGCAGTCTTTTCCGACGATAGCAGCTCTTTGAGTCGTTTAGTACATTCTTTAAGTCTGATTTTATTTAGGGGTGATCGGTGTTGTTGCCATTCTCTTCGAGCTCTCCTTTTTTCACATACAAGACGTTAAATTTCAATAGAATAAATTCTATTAAAGCCAGTCTGCGGATAGGAAGTAGTGGCATGTTCAGCAGTCTGTTTAATATATTCGTTAAGATTGGCAATATTAAATTCAATATCATCAGGTGATCTAAGCTGAACGTTTTCTACGCAGTGACTACTAATATATTTTTTGAATCCTAACCAGTTGACCCTATTAATCGTTTTCGCATATGAGTTAGTTAAATCACTCCTTAGTGGGTTGAAAATTGTAACTATTGTGGGAGAGTGATCGGAGGACAGATCTAGAGAGCCCTCTAAGTCCCTATGGATATTTTTCGTGACGCCAAAATCTATAACATCTGGAATTTTTCTTACGTCAGTAGGCCAATAAGTAGGCTCCCCACTCGAAATGACATCTAAGCCCATTTTTCAAATTGTATTAAACAACGCTCTACCTCTAGGTGTAACAAGACGCGAGCCCCAGTACGTATGTTTTGCATTGTAGTCACCAGCTGCCACGAAACCAGATCCAAGCGATTTGTAGAACTTCTCATACTGATCTTCGGTAACTGAAAATCTGGGAGGTGAGTAAATTGAAGATATCACGAAATTCGCACAAAAATTTTCTACGAAAATATTCCTAGCTTGCATATATTCTTCACTAACGTTCTCAAGGATATAGTGCTTGAGTCTTGACTTAATTAGAATTGCTGATCCACCGCATGCTCTCCCTCTCGGGTCCTTTGAATCATATAGAGTGTAACCATTTATTTTAAAGCAGCTTCTCGAAGTCAAGTGAGTCTCAGAGACCATCATTATATCAATATTGTTTTCCATGAGGAAGTGTTCAAGTTCATTTTTATGTTGGCGAATGCCGTTTGCGTTCCAGAAACATAGTTTTAACGTGTTCATGGTTTGTTGACTAATGCTTGAAGCAGAGTATTCTGCATTCTCAGCATTTCTTGCATCATGCTAGTCATATTTGTTGTAAAGTTGTTTAGAGTTAGCACCAGATGCTCAATAGTAGCTTCAAGACGACTAAAGTTAAAGCTAGAGTTTGCATTTGTTGAATTACTTGGCGGTGGAACATTTTGTGTCGGAATAGAACTAGTCTTAGCAGCATCGGCATACGATACACGTGAAGTAACTAGTTGGCTAGTTTGAGGAAGAGTAGCGGAGTAAGCATTTGCTGATTGAACTGGAGGTAATTTAGGTTTTTGACCCATATCCTGTTTCACGAAAGAATATACAGGGCATCCTCTGTAGTTAGCGGTGTGATTACCTCCACAATTACTGCATTTTTTTTCTGCTAGTACTTTTGGCTTGGTACAGTTAGCAGTACCATGCAATTCACCGCAGATAACACAAACTGTAGGTAATTTGCAGTAAGTTTTTGTGTGGCCATATTCTTAGCAATTATGGCACTGTACGGGACCTGAACGCTTGCGTGGCTCTTCAACTGTGATTTTTCGGTGTAAAATGTATTTTAGACTATAAATTGGGTGCGTCTCGTTTTTTTTCAACTGTATATCATTCGGCTCCAGTTCAACACGAAATAGAGGCTGGGGAATCTTCTCTCTATTGATTATATTGGTAAAATTTTTTACCCTAAATCCTTGTTCGATAAGTGCACATTTTACTTCTTCGGGCTCAACATATGAATCTATGCCCTTTAATACTATTTGTAGGCCTTTAGCACTCTTAAGTTGATATGTGTAAAAGTTTGATTTATTTTTTTCAAACTCATTAACAATTTTTCGGAAATCTTTTGATCATATATTTGGATTTTAGTTTCATCAATATTACGTCGTTTAATTGGAATGATGTGAAAAGTATTTTCACCAATGGTCGACAGTAGTTTTTTTAGAAGCGCGTTAGAATATTTTTCTCTCAGATAAATAGGTGGTGGCTTAAAAGACTTTTGTGATGATGCAGCGGGCTTGTTGTTTTTGTTTTGTAATAATGAAAAACGATTTTGACGATTGATAGAAGATGTGCTGTTATCCCCAGACATCTTTGGGGCGGATCCTATTTTAGTAGCATTTGGGCTTCGCCCGCGCTTTAAAATAGTTATATATCTTTCCATTCCTACTTGTACCTTTGGTTTTGAACTACTGTTATCTTCAGTGACAACTTGTTTAAGTGATGACCACGAGCCCGAAGCGGATGATATCCCTGAGTTAAATGTAGAAGTACTAGGCAATAATGTCAACGATTCACTAGTTGGCATTGTACAAAGCGAAGTTGATCGCTGACGAAACTGTGGTTTTGCCGTTAGAAAAAGTCTATCAGATTTTTGATTTTTATTAAGAGCTTCAGAACTCACAGCAAGTCTATTATCAGATTTTTTATTTTTATTGTTATCATTATGAGCATCAAAACTCGCAGTAAAATAGGCATTTCTGCCTTTAGAACTCACTTCACTATTTTTTTTCCTTTGGGGTACTCATAAAGAGTATTCCTCAAGGGTACTTTGTATGTTTTTTTTGTTTACGGGTTTTTTTTTGTTTTTGTTATTTCTATATGTAAAAATATTATCAAAGCAAAAAAATGCTTATTTATCAAAGTTGTTTAAGTGATGACCACGAGCCCGAAGCGGATGATATCCCTGAGTTAAATGTAGAAGTACTAGGCAATAATGTCAACGATTCACTAGTTGGCATTGTACAAAGCGAAGTTGATCGCTGACGAAACTGTGGTTTTGCCGTTAGAAAAAGTCTATCAGATTTTTGATTTTTATTAAGAGCTTCAGAACTCACAGCAAGTCTATTATCAGATTTTTTATTTTTATTGTTATCATTATGAGCATCAAAACTCGCAGTAAAATAGGCATTTCTGCCTTTAGAACTCACTTCACTATTTTTTTTCCTTTGGGGTACTCATAAAGAGTATTCCTCAAAGGTACTTTGTATGTTTTTTTTGTTTACGGGTTTTTTTTTTTGTTTTTGTTATTTCTATATGTAAAAATATTATCAAAGCAAAAAAATGCTTATTTATCGAAGTTAATATGTACTACGAATATTTTTTGTATGATTTTTTTTTGTTTAGTTTGTATGTAAGAAAAATTCCGCTATTACGTATGTTCACTATGAAGGTACAACGAGATAAAAATATGTACATATGTGTACATTTATTTTATGAGGACGAAAAACGAATTCGCAAATATATATGTATGTGCTACGTATTAGAGACCTGCGTAAATAATCTTGAAATGTAAATACGTCTTGTTTTTTATATGTATTCTCGTGGCTGTAGAATGCTAAACCAATAATAAATGCTGTCGTATTATAAGCAAAGCACGATTGATGCATTGGTGTATGTGTATATGAGTGCTAACAAGCAATGTGGTGAAGACTTCTTGTTATGATCAAACAATCAACAAAGTAGTGTTGATACGTGTATGCTTGTTATTTTCCATATTGTACGTTTGAGTATGTGTGTAATGTGTATATGGTAAGCTATTATGTCCCAGTTGGCCACGTCTTTAAGACATCTTTGACGACGGGTACAAGACAATGGTAAGTCATAGAAGACATATTAAAGACAGCCCCATACAAATCGTCGACGAAATTTTCATACAAATGGCGCCGAGGTTACACAAGACGAGATGGGCGACAATGTCGCTCAGATTGTCGTCAACACTTCTTTATTGAAGACAAAACTTATATGACACTCGCTCAGATTGTCCTCAACAAAGTCTTATTAAAGATAAAACTATGAAACTGTCGCTCAGATTGTCGTCAACACGGCTTTATTGAAAACAAAACGATGGATATTGTCGCTCAGATTGTCCTCAACAAAGTTTTATTGAAGACAAAACGATGGATATTGTCGCTCAGATAGTCATGAACGACGATTTCCTTTAAATTTTCGATTAGAAAACCTAATGAACAGTCGACATGTCGTACATTAATCGTCGAAGACAATGTCGTTTGTGACGATTTGGCCAACTGGGGTCTTTAAGGGAGGTTTTTTTTAAAGCAAGCGCACACAACTAATGTCAATGCATGTGTGCGCAGAAAAATAAAAGAGCATACACACAACGCGTGTGTGTGAAACTGCATTAAAAAGCATTTGTGTATACTCAACGTTTTTATCAACCAAACTTACACAGAGTTGTAACTAACGATAAAACGAAAAACAACTGAAAAGTCAACTGTTAATTTAGTGGAGAATGACAATGTAAATTTATCAATCCCAACCAAACTATTTTAAGAATTGAAAACCGTGATAAGGCTTCTGAAATTATAGTTCAAAATTGTGATTATATGGTGTATTTTTCAACGACTGCGACTTTTTTTTTCGTCTAATGCTATGTTTAGACGACGAGTTGAATCACCTGCTTCGCTCTCTGAATCATGTTTATGAATCATGCTGTTTAGACTACTCATTCGTGCTTCGTGTGCAGCGTGCCAATTTAGTGCTTTTCGTACTAGATTTACAGTTTTTAAGTCATAACAGTGCGGAATTTTTCAAATTGTTGCTTAAAAAAGGGCACTAAATTGGTGCTTTTCACCTTTGATTTTAGTGCGTTTTGCAAATCTACTAAATATTAATTTGTTAAAGTGTGGTGGCTTTATTTTCACTTTTCAAAAACTATCTGCTTTCACCCCTTTTAAACATGCGAAGCTTCCTTTGCAGAATGTTAATTCAGCTGGGTCAAATACGAAGGAGTGAGAAAAAAGAATATAATTCTAGAAATTACAGAGGGTACCACGTTGGAAACACGTTATAAAATAACTTAATTACAATAATCTAATTACTAACCACTGAGGTAAGCAATGTATTGCTTTCTTGATAACGAAAGCTTTCAAAAATGCTTCTGAAAAGTACTAAGCTCTCTAACAAAGTGGACAGAAGTAAAAAAAATGTAAACCAGTAACTTTTGCATCTGAGTACACAAAAACTACACATTATTACTTCTGTAAAACGAATTAGTAAAGCAAAAAATGAATGGCTTTTTGGAAACTGAATGCATTGCTTCGAGCTGGCTTACAAAAACTCTTCTGGGAAGCGGTAATTTTTGCTGGGATGGTGAAATTGAAGAAATAGAACGAAGTATCAGAAATTTAAGGATACATAAATGGACAAATTTTCTCAGAACTGATTAATTTTGGATTGAAGTTTATAATTATAGAAATTCAAATAATCATAATCCATTTCTAATACTGCCAATATTTTTTCCAAGACTATTAACATTACTATGTTCAAATATTGAAGCAGAAATAACTTTTAGCACTTATAACTTTTTTAAAAGTAAATTAAAAATACAATAATGATTTTATAAATCAAATTGTTTCATTCATATAAAATACGGTCTAAAAGGAAAAGGCTTATGTTGTTCAGTAACTCGTTTCTGTAATTCTCGCATCGTAAAATTTCTCACATGAAGTGTGAAACACAAAATTCCATCGTTTCTCGATTTGTGAAAAAAAGTGTTTCTGTATTTGAATGTGAAAACAGACAACACTGAATCTGTTTTTACTGGAATATTTCCAGTAATCGAGTGTCAAATGAAAACAAAAGTCACAAAATTTTATTTCAATAACAAAAAAATTATAATTTTCAAGAAAAAGAAAATTGAATAATGAACATGAATATAAAGTGAATGTAAAATGCTTGAAATAAGTTTTTTCTAGCAAGTGTCTCTATTATAGAAAATTCCAAAAAAAAATCCAAATAAATATAATCATATCGAACCGTTAATAATAGTTTTAGTTCAACAATTCGTTGCATATCTTTTCAACTAGTTTATTTTTCATATTTTCACACACAAATTCAAAAATTCACATGTTTTTGTACAATTTAAAATCCGAGAATTGCGAGAAACTATTCACAAAATATTGTTACAGAAACACTTTTTCTCACATCGTTCCAATAATTGCTGGAAATTTGTTTAAATGACAGATTGTTCTCGCAAAGTAACGATACAGAAACACTTATGTGAGAAAATCCATTATGTGTTTCAATTTACACTGTTTCCACGATTCCCTTGTTTCATGCGGGAAATTTTACGATGCGAGAAATACAGAAACGAGCTACAGAATGTAACATACTGAACTATGTTCATGTAAAAATTAATTCAGATGAAACACCTAAAATCTAATTGTTTTTTTTAATACACCATAATTGCAGTGTCTTGCGAAATGAACTTCAATTATTTTCCTACTCATGTTCTACTTATACGCAAAATCGAAATATGGCTCGATATAATTGAAATTATTACAAAAACCTATGAAATGTAGTAAATTTAAAATTGTAGTTAACTTAAATTTTTCATTTCTACTCATTCAATACATATATAATTAGCCATGTGGGCTTTCTCTGTATTGAAAATAAATAGATAAATATAAAAATATAAGTAAAAAATATATTGCATTTAGTGCTTTTTTATGAACACACAGTGATTTTTGCTCTGAAAAAGTTGGCATCACTGTTCGCGTGGCATTTTTTTTTATGTATATTCACACATTCATACGTATCATACGCACGTGTATAAATGCATACATACTTACATAAATTCGATTCGAGCAAAATCTTGTTTTTGAAGGCACATCTATATTTTCTTCTTATTTTTCCTTTTTATATTATTCATAACTTAATTAAATTTATTTATATTAAACTCACATCTATGTTTTTTTGGCTTGTTTTCATTTGTTTACAAACACACACATATAAATATACATATTTTGTTTTGATAGCTAGTTCAGATAAAGTGGCGATTAACTGCGATAAAAGTTAGAGAAGATACCTATTTTACGTGCTTCGCAAGTAGATTCATATTGAATCTACTTGATTCGCTCTCATAATTTTGTATGGCGAAGCAAGTGGATTCGGTCAAGATTGGGCCGTGAAGCATGAATAGAGTGCGAAGGACGTACCGTGTAAACATACTATAATGACTTGTCTTGACAACACAATTGTCGGACAAAATTAGGCCATAAGAATTGTGCCCAGCATGGTGTTTACCGACACGGCACAGCCTAATAAAGATTTTCTGCATTGTTCTAACTAATAACGTTTTTCTGCACTGCCGGGCTTAAGGATTTTCTCCACCATGGTGTTTCCCGACACGGCGCACACTGGGGATTTTTGTATGAAGGTGAGGAAAAAAATATATAAATATATATATATTTATTTATATAGTAATACATAAAAGTAATCAAAATAAAGAAAGTTAGAGAAATGTATATCGTTACCTACAATGTAAAAAGCCCTAACTAAAAAAAAAATTGAAATAATTTTTTTAATTTTTAATATATTATTTATTTTAAATCTTTTTAATTTCCCAGCAAAAAATAAATGAACGCGTTCAAAATGAAATACTGTTTCATGCTTTCTTGAGTATTTGTTTCTTCGAATGCATTCTGAATATCATCGCAAATCATAAATAATAATGCTATAGTTTTTAAACTAATTAAAAACGCATGCAAAAACGGATATAAATCATCACATTGCTACATTTTCATATAACAAGTCTTATCTCCAATAAATAACATGAGTAAAGTAGCTCATTAGTAGAGAGTGTGCCTTGAGAGTGAGAACAGCACGGTTCGTATCCTGCAACAAAAGTTTTTATTTATTTTTTTGTTTTGTATTCGCGTGACACATTTTCATAAAATAAGTTTTATCTCCAAGGAATGACAAGATTACAGTAGCTCAGTGCTAGAGAATGGGCCTTGAGAGTGGGAACAGCGCGGTTCGTATCCTGAGACAAAAGTTTTTATTAATTTATTTGTTTTGTATTTACGTGAAAACACATCATCGAATCAGGGAACTTGCATGGGGTTTAATTCATTAATTTGAATGGATATCAAAGTATTTAAATTCCGTACAAACACATGATCTCCAATGACAAGCTAATGTAAAAATTATAATGTGTGCCTGTGGTGTGTAAATTGCTTATTCACTGCTGGTATTATTTTTATTGTGGACGGTACTAGCATGCTGGCTTATTGCGCGGCAGAAGCTCGTCGGACGGGGGTGGTTCTTGTCCACAATCCAGTGCACTACAACACATATAAATAATATAATATTCATGATAGGTTTTATTGTCGACATAAATAAATTTTGTGGTAACCCAGGAAGATTCCAATAATAAAAAAGATTGTAAACAGATTTTGATAAAACAGACCTACCAAACGAAATAATTAAGGAAAAATATTTACTCCTAATACTTTGCAGTCCTTGTTGACTGATGTCATGTCAACACACTAGGCATTTCCTTCCCTCATGAAAACTCTTACTTTGGTAGTAAACTCTCTTAAGTCTTCATCCCCTTATCAATCACTTACCAATGCATGTTTAATGTAACTGACCCTAAACGTTTATTCACCATCAACATTCAGTTCATACCCTTACCTTATTTAATTTTTATTTATCTACTGCAAAAACGTATTTTCTTATCCATTTTGGGGCTTATTACACATCTCTAAATTTAATAATATTCAAAAATATTAAAAATTACTACAGGGATAATAATAATAAAAGTATATCAATAATACATGTATTTCAGTTTTTTTTTTTCTTAAAGTTATGTTTTATATTGTGGTTTATATTTCTCTATTGATTCCAAAGAATTTTTTTTTGTTTTTCTTTTCTTTATGTACAATATATCGCACTTCTTCCTACAAAGCGTAACAACTCAAAATTCATGAATTTTCAGTAGAGGCCAAAAACTGTTTCTGTTGATTCTAACGATATATTAAAGCAAAAAATGATGTCATTGTAAGAAAATACCCCTAAAATAGAATATAACGTTTTGTTTCTTTTTATTGCTTAAGTGATTTTCAAAACAAAACTACTTGGTGAGTTGTTATTCTTTTTCTGAAATGTTTGTGTTTAACTAGTGGTGTTATTTCGAGTTGACCCAATTTAACTGAAAATTCACTCTGGATTACCTAAACATGTTAATGTCTCAAACAACAACAACTCGAAATGTCGCTCTTTGTATGAAAAAACTTTGGTCTGTTTTGCTCAAGCACTTGCAAACAACTAAAACTGTCTTCCTTTAATTGAGACTAAAGTAGTTATTTTAAAAACCAAAGAGCGTCATAATGTTTTTTTTTCACGGAAAAGAAGAGAAATCAAAAGGAGATTTTTATAGTGGGTAGATATGACCTCTGTTGTTTGTTTTTTTTTTTGCAAAAAGTGAAAATTTGAAAATTGCGAGTTGCTACGTTTTTGAGGAAAAAGTGCGATATATGTAAATAGGTAGGTTTTGTATTGTGGGAAAAATACTAATGTATACTGTGTGTTATTTCAGCTAAGCTTTCGTAATGAATATTTACTTAGTTTTTAAATTAATATATATTATATATGTAAGCGTCGAAAAAAGATTTTGTTTAACTTTAAGTATTCATTATTTTTTTCCACAATCATAAAATTTTTTTTTATAAAATTTTACTGACAATTCTTTATTCTGGGTTTGAAATTGTACATAAGTTCTTCATATACATATGTATGTATGTTTGATCACAGTATACGAAAGCAAAATTAAATTTCGAAATATCGAGACTTCTTTCTCAGTTTTTATTTTTTTATTTTTATTTCCTACGTTATTTCTCTTACTTTCTTTCATGTTCAATACGTTTTCTAAAAAAAATTATTTTCTTTGTGCACGCCTTTAATTGCCAAGGCACATGGGTTGTGCCATAAGTTTTGGTCTTGACAAAGGTAAGGTTTCAGGTAAATATTTTAATTAATCTATTTTATTTTTTTCTTTTCTTTTGGGTAATTAGATTCTGGTAATTTTGATCATATCCAGGTAAGTTTTATTTTTTTTTTATTATTTTATTTTGTATCAAAGTAAAAAGCCTTTCTCCTTCTTTCTTTATATACGCATTTTAGTACGACGCGAGTTTAAGGAAATATATACGTATACATGTATATGTTAGTCTGGCAAGCAATTGAACAAAAATTTTTAATCATATATTCTTTCTGGCTTACTAGCTCTCCTGCAAGATGGTGTTATGCTGAATGACGTGATTTTAGGTAGAGATGTATTGTCAACGTTGATGTTCTAGTCGGTTGTTAATACATACATAAGTTCATTATATTACTTTTATTATTATTAGAAGTTGTATGTATTTTTAAAGAAATACCTTCCCTTTTTTTATTATAACGTTTTGTTTATGTAGTATTTTAAGTTCATTTAACCAATGGTTTATTATAAATTAATATTTAATGTAAATTCTGCTTATGTTGTATTCTAAGTTCATTAACCAAGTTCTATTTACAAATTAGTAAGTTTCATATTGCAATCAGTCATTTACCTTTAGATATTCTTATACTCATACAATTAATTCAGTCATTTACCCTTAAGAGTAGTATTACAATAATTGATAAAATGCAAAGTCAGGCTTTATGACAAGTGCTGAAAATGTAAATTGCTAGTAATTTTAATATAGACGTATGAAATTAAAATTGTATAAAAGACTGGGAAAAATAAAGAAATTATGGCAAACAAAAACTAACTTTCTTGATTGCTAGACTAGTCTTAGTGCTTCTACTAAGAAAGGAAACCTTTGGTGCTCAACCCTTTACAAACAGTTGTAAACGCAACATTTGGTGACCCCGACGGTCCTGTAGCAAGGTACAGGATTCCATCAACAGAAAACATTCTTCAAATCGACGGTCCTGTAGCAAGGTACAGGATTCTATCAACAGAAGGCATATTTTAATACGCAGTCCTGTCACAAGGTACAGGATTGCATCATCAGAATACTCATTTCAAATCGAAGGTCCTGTAGCAAGGTACAGGATTCCATCATCAGACATTTCAACCCAACGATGCTAAAGCTAGAGCATTTTAGTGACCCAAACAATCCTGAAATTATAAACAGGATAACATCAAAACACGAAGCAATCGTAGAAAATATCGTTCCTTGTATATAAGCAATGGAATCTTTTGAAGACCTGGTAGCAGCCCAACAGAAGACGGCGGAGCAAATAGAGGCAATAATCCGCAATTTCAAAAAAGACTCTTCTACAAAAAAAAACTTCAGAGTACTTCTTGGAGCGTCTACAGCGGCTTGACAAGGCATGGCAAGAATTTGAGACCACTGACAACAAAATAAGGTGCCTCTCAAATCTACCATTACAATACTTACGTATTTCGGACGATACACTCAAATACAAAGAACTATTTGAGTCCGAAAGTAAAAAAGTGAAGAAACCAACACCATCGATGAGACAAATAGAAGAAGGTGCAAGCAGAGGTATGCAGGAAAAGACACTACCTGATGATATCACAAGCAAAGTTCTTCGCAATCAGCGGGCATTGACGAGAGCATTAAGACGAACTATTGATGAAGTCAGAACAGAGGGAAATCAACAGATAGCATATTATCAAGGCAAATTATCGCTCATTAATAAATATATGCACGAGTTCTCTACAAACAACGATACATTATGGCAATTGACTAATGAAGAACAAATAGACGGCTACACCTTGGATGACTTTTACGAACTGGAAGCTGAGGTGCACGACATTCAATGTAAGCTAGAGCAGCATGTGAATAATATCAGCGAAAATGTCCGCGCAGCACTGAGCATTGTCAAACCCATCTTCCAAAAATTCAGATTCCGAAACTTTGCTGCAGTTACCTACAATGGGTAGCCTTTAAAGATCTTTATACCCAGCTAATCCACAACGCATTTTGAGCGAAGTTGAGAAAATGTTTTACTTAACTACACATCTAGCAGACGAACCAAAAGCACTAGTAAAACATTTGCCAATTACAACAGCAAATTATGAAATTGCATGGAACATTTTGGTTGATAGGTACGATAACAAAAGGCTCATTGTGACAACACTACTAAACAACTTGCTTTCTCATCCGCAAATAAAACCGAAACGGCACAAGCGCTAAAAAATATACATGATGTCACTAAAGAATGCATCCATGGTTTAAGCGCGCAAGGACTGCCAGTGAACAGTTGGGACGCCATAATTGTTCACATTTTATTGAAAAAACTCTATCAATCAACTCAAACTTTATTTGAGCAATCTCTAGAAAACAACAAAAACCTCGTAAGTCTGAAAGATCTTCTTAGATTTATAGAGCACCGTTTCCAAGCATTGGAAACACACGGAAGGTCTCACGAATCTGGTGGGGGGAAGAATAGAACCAAACTTATAACTGCAGCTACATCAATCCCAAACTGTAAAGTATGTGGAATGCCTGGGCATCCCATATATTACTGTGAAAAGTTCCTAAAAATTTCCCCATCTGGGAGACTACAATGGACATAAAAAAGGAGCTTTGCGTCAACTGCTTTAAGTCAGATCATCCTGCCAAAGCATGCACGTCACGGTCTTGCTCAAAGTGCACCAAAAGACACAACACATTGTTGCACTTAGAATTAGCAAGAGGAATTTCGGCAGAAGGAACACAAAAACTAGCGTCTGTATCGAATGAAAATAAGCCAATCGTAGCTACAACAAACAAACAGGTCATCGACAACACTTACGTATTACTAGCCACTGCAAGAGTAAAGGCAGTTGGAGCCAATGGTCACACATGCACATTCCGAGCTTTATTAGATTTTGGATCACAAGTCAATTTGGTTACAACCCGCGTAATGAACAAACTGTCCTTGAATCATTGCGCATTGAAGGAATTGGCCGTAAAGTTCAAAACGTATCCCAACGAATCAATATAGAACTACATTCATATTCAGGCAGCTATGCCACCAGAATCGAAGCATTTGTTCTTCCAACCATTGTACCACCTCAGCCTACAAATTCTTTCGACACGTCAGATTGGAATCTTCCTGAAAATATTAAATTAGCTGATCCATGCTTCAATCAAATGGATAAAATTGACATATTGCTCGGAGCAGAATTTTACCATGAATTGATGCGCCCATCAAAAAAAAGATTAAAGATTAATCAAAACTGCCAATTCTGCAAAACACAGTTTAGGGTTGGATCGTCACGAACAAGTTACAAGAAAGAAACGGCAACTTGGTAACTTGTGCAGTGTTTACCCCAGAAGAGCAAACAACAAACCAGCTAATTGAAAAATTCTGGAAGCTTGAAGACACGAATAATACAGAACGAGCACTATCTTTGGCTGAGAAACGATGTGAGGATCATTTTGCACAAAACGTAAAAAGAAACGAGAATGCGAGATTCATTGTGCGCCTACAATTCGCAGAAAATCCATCCCATTTTTAGCATTGGAAAAGCGATTGAACCTTAATTCTGATCTTAGAACAGGATAAAACAAATTCATGCAGGAGTACGAAGACTTGGGGCACATGGAAGAAATACAAGAAGACGACATTCCTAATTTACATTACGTTATGCCGCACCACTGCGTACTGAAACCTGACAGCTCAACCACAAAACTAAGAGTAGTTTTTGACGCATCAGTTAAAACATCCAGCGGTTCCTCTTTAAATGACATAATACATGCCGGACCAACCGTACAAAGTGAGCTGTTTTCGGTACTGTTGCGATTTAGGATGCACAGAATTGTCTTCACTGCAGACATAAAGAAAATGTACCGGCAAATTCAAATCGATGACACGGACCAGATGTTCCAGCTCATCATATGGAGATACAACAAGCATCAATACATAAAATATTATCGTCTTAAAACTGTAACATATGGCACGTCCTCTGCACCATACTTAGCAACAAAATGCCTTCAACATTTAGCTATTCAAAACGCTACAAAAAATCCACAAGGTGCTTCAATATTACGTGATGATTTTTATGTGGATGATTGCCTCACCGGAGCTGATTCTATTAACACAGCATTAGAGTCACAACGACAACTAAGCTGAATCCTAAGAGAAGCTGGGTTTAAGCTGCGGAAGTGGTGTTCAAATCATCCTCAGTTATTAAATGGAATTGCACCTGAAGACCAGGAAATCAACTTGGACTTAGACGAGAATTCAGATTGTTCAATTAAAACAATCGGATTAATATGGCTCCCAAAGTCTGATCAATTATGTGGACGGTCACAAAAGCCAACGGCCACAAGGGTAACAAAAAGAATAGTCAGTTCAGAACTAGCCAAAATCTTTGATCCTCTAGGGATTTTTGGGCCGGTAGTTGTACGAGCCAAGATATTTTTGCAAGAGCTGTGGCAATTACTGCTTTCATGGGATGACGAGTGACCCATTAATCTTCAGAATGAATGGAATAAATTTTGCACAAATATAGAAACCCTAAACAAACTAAGTATAGAGATTCGTATTAAAACACGGAAACCTAGTCTCTACAGAAATTCATACGTTTGTCGATGCATCTGAACGAGCCTATGGAACAGCAATCTACATTCGTTCAACATATAAAGACAAAACTGTTTTAACCAGACTGCTATGTGCCAAGTCCCGAGTAGCACCCATAAAAAGGCAAACGTTGCCTCACTTGGAATTATGCGCCGCGGTATTAGGTGTTGAACTAACAAGTAGGGTAAAAGAAGCAAACTTTTTTTGGTCGGACTCAAAAATTGTTCTTGCTTGGATAAACTCGTCAGCAGCATCCTTTCACACCTTTGTAGCAAACAGGATAACAAAACTTCAAGGTCTAAGCGATTCACATCAATGGCGACACGTTAGTTCTAAAGAAAATCCAGCCGACGCAATATCTCGAGGAATAGCATCCGAAAACCTATCACAACATTCAATGTGGTTTTATGGCCCTCTATTTCTTTCGGGACAACGGAGTGAATGGACAACCTCAACTTCACAAGCAATTGAAACACCTTGCGACGAAGAACGTAAGGTGACGAAGCATGTTCTAACAATAACCGCCTTGCAGCGAAATTATGCAGACATTATAAATCAGATAAACCACCGGAACTCATTTAAAACTCTTCAACACACGATCGGTTATGTGTTGCGATTTATTAGAAATTCCAAAACTACAACTTTTTATCGGCCAACTAAAAGAGAGCTTGATGCATTCGAATTAAAAGAAGTTCTAAACATCATCATCAAGATCATCCAAGCCGCAGAGTTTGGGGAAGAACTAGAAAGCCTATCACATCAAACACCTGTACATAAATCAAGTCCCTTGGCCTCCTTAAACCCATTCATGGATGAGCATCAGATAATGCGCGTGGGTGGTCGTTTGTAGCAGTCAACATTATCGTTCAAGGCAAAACATCCTGCGATTTTAACTCATAATCACCCTATGACAAAGTTATTGATGCACAAGCTACACGAAGAGAATCGTCATTGTGGTCCACAGTCATTGTTGGCAGCATCCAGGTCACAGCTCTGGATTACAAACGGGAAATCACTGGCACGAAATACCGTCCACAAATGCATACGATGCACTAAAGCTAGGCCGGTGCTTTTCAAACAATTAATGGGAAATCTTCCGGCAGATAGAGTAACCCCAGCACGTCCTTTCATAACCACAGGAGTGGATTATTTTGACCCAATATGGATCCATCACAAGATCAGGGGCAAAAGGCCAAACAAGGCCTATATCGCAGTATTTTGTTGCTTCGCGACTAAGGCCATTCACATGGAAGTAGTATCAAATCTGTCTACAGAAGCATTCATAGGCGCACTACGACGTTTCATGAGCAGAAGAGGCAACTGTCAGACTTTGTATTGCGACAATGCTACTAACTTCGTGGGAGCAAACAATAAAATTACTGAATTAAAAGAATCAATATATTCTCAATCAGCGCAAGAGAAGATTACACGAGTATGCAGCAATCAGTCAATAAATTTCAAATTCATTCCACCAAGAGCCCCACACTTCGGTGGGCTTTGGGAAGCAGCTGTCAAATCCGCCAAGCACCTTTTACTGAGAAGTGTGTCAGCTGCATCACTTACATATGAAGAATTGGAAACAATAGTGGTTGAAATAGAAGCAATCTTAAATTCACGGCCACTGATCCCTCTCTCATCAAGCTACGATGATCTTGAAGCTATTACTCCAGGTCACTTTTTAGTAGGGGAACCCCTGACATCAGCAGTAGATGTAAATGCGCAATCCCCAAGCATATCATTAGATGCAAGATGGAAAATAACCTCAGAAATCAAACATAGATTCTGGAAGGAGTGGACTCAAAACTATTTACATGAGCTACAGCAAAGGGGGAAATGGAAGTCTCCTTCAACGAACGTCATTGAAGGCATGCTTGTTATCCTCAAGGAAGATAATACGACGTCAAAACAGCAAAGGGAATTTTCAAGAGGCCAATACACAGACTTGCACCGTTGTTCAACGACTCCCTCACAGAACATTCCGGATATGACAACTCAAAGTCACAAAAGAGGCAAGGTTCAGCGGAAGGTAACATTATACTCCTCACTGGGAGTTTTCAATATGCTTTTTGTTTCACTCCTGCTGCCGATAATATTAGCCTCTCCAATCAATGTTACAGAATTTTCTTCCAATCCAGGATTATATTTCGAAGGCATGGGCTCGACAAAGTTGATGACAGCTACCTGTAAATTCATTATATTCTACGATTTAAGACCAATTTGGGATAGGAATAAGGTTCTTGAAGTAGGTATAACATCATTTTCAAGGCTCTGCAAGCAATCGGTAGCCTTTGAATCATGTGAGATGCTTTCCATTCAACTTCAACATACTTGGGACAATCTTATTCAAGAATCAGACCTTTTAATTTCAAAAAGAAACCGGAGAGCTGCACTCGATATCGTTGGAAATATGGCCCATGCTCTATTTGGAGTCATGGACTCAGATTATACAGAGCAAATGGCTCAAACTATAACTAACGTAAAGCAAAATGAAGAGTATCTACATCTGTTACTAAAAAATCAAACTTCAGTAATAGATTCTACTATTAACATTCTTAAGCAAGGCGAGAACAATACTAAAGTGCACTTTTCAGAACTTAAGAAAACCATCTATCAAGATCTAAATAAAGTTCAAAATGAGAATTCAAATCTACGACAAGTCCAAAATCTAATGTCTCTAGCAATTCAATTAAATACACTGGCCTCAGATTTACAAAGAATTGAAACAGAGCTGGTCGCTGCCCTCACGCATACGAACCACGGCAATATAAGCCCACTTATCCTTACACCAAAACAGTTAAGATCAGAGATTGCTAAAATTAAAGGACACCTTCCTATAGGCCGTACATTACCAGTTGAAGACACTGACTTGCTAGAACTGTACAAAATTATGAATGTTAAAGGCACAGTAACTAACACAAATGTAATTTTCGGTGGTGGACCAAGGAAAATTTGAACTTTACAAGGTCATTGCAATACCCACACAAATAAACAATACGACCATTGTCATAACAACCGACATTAAATATCTTGCTGTTAATGACCACCGCGATGAATACCTGGCACTAAACATACTTCAATTCAATAAATGTACTGTAGTCATTGCCTCGTTTCTGTAAGGAATGTGAGAACTTTTCGAGTCGAAAAAATTGTTATCATCCTGTGAAACACAGGGTGAGTAAGAAAAAAACTGTATTTGTTGATATGTTTTGTAACTTTATATAGGTTTTTATGTGAGTAACCCTGTATAAAATAGGACAACCAATATAATTATTTAATTATTCTCGATGCGAGAACTTCTCACAAGTTACAGAAATGGGGTACATAGTCGACCTATACATTTGTCCAGCATTGCAAATACAAATGGCCAAAGATTCCGGCAGTTATTCTTGTGAAATTGCTCTCTTCAACAACAAAACATCCCCTGATTGTAATTTTGGCTAAATCTAGAACAATATCTCTTTTATTCCATTGCACAACGTAAACCAATGGCTGTATGCAACAACAACACCTATAGAACTAACTGCAGTTGTATGTATTTTTAAAGGAATACCTTCCCTTTTTTTATTACAACGTCTTGTTTATGTAGTATTTTAAGTTCATTTAACCAATGGTTTATTATAAATTAATATTTAATGTAAATTCTGCTTATGTTGTATTCTAAGTTCATTAACCAAGTTTTATTTACAAATTAATAAGTTTCATATTGCAATCAGTCATTTACCTTTAGATATTCTTATACTCATACAATTAATTCAGTCATTTACCTTTAAGAGTAGTATTACAATAATTGATAAAATGCAAAGTCAGGCTTTATGACAAGTGCTGAAAATGTACATTGCTAGTAATTTTAATATAGACGTATGAAATTAAAATTGTATAAGACTGGGAAAAATAAAAAAATTATGGCAAACAAACATTAAATTTCTTGATTGCTAGACTAATCTTAGTGCTTCTACTAAGATTTAACTTCAAATCATATTAGCACATTGTGATTCTACTTGGGCTAAAAACAAATCAAAACAAAACAAAAATTCACGCACTCTGAGCTCCAAAAGAAACCTTTGGTGCTCAACCCTTTACAAACAGTTGTAAGCGCAACATCGATATTGTCTCCCAGATGGATTTTTAGCTGAGACGTTGTTCCATGGTAAAGATGTACTAGGGACAGTAGTTGATTTTCACATAGAGGCAGTTTTTTTCCAAGTAAAAGCAGGTACTTTAACGTAGAGGTAGTTGTTTTCCAAGTAAAATCAGGTATTTTCACGTAGAGATAGTTGTTTTTCAAGTGAAGGCAGGTATTTTCAGCAAGGATCGGTGTTTTAAGAATAGGTCTGTTTTTTTAAGTAAAGGCTGGTGTTTTTAAGCAAAATATGGTGTTTTTAAGTAAAGGCTTGTGTTTTTAAGTAAAGTCTAGTGTTTTTAGTAAAGTCCGGTGGCGACTATCTTACCCAATGGTGGAGTTTCTTTAATGTGGTAGTGCCATGAGCTGGGTGGTAATTTCTCTGATTAAGTTACGTTTTCGAGGCTTCAGGTTTTATCTTGCCTCAATGTGCGGTATGCAGAACCACCCTAGGATGTCAGCAAACCTTTAGGTGATATACACTTACGTCAAACTTTCTCACAATTCTTGGCAAACTATTTTCTGACTTATTCACACCGTACACTAAACTACCACATTCTTACCATCGATCACTCGTTCTACTTTTTTAAAACTCTAACTATCTTCTCCGGCTTCTTGATCTTTTCTGATCCAAGTTCGTTTTTCTTGACCGCGCCTTTTTTAAACCGGACACACCTCAAAGCTTTCTTTTTCTTTTGCACCGTACTGTATTCTATCTTCATCCTTTTTTCTTTTCTTTTAACACTATACTTGTTTTCTTTTTTCATCCTTCTTATTTTGCCACATCTGCTAATATTTCCTTTTCTCGAAATTTCTATTAATCCTGCCACGCTGCTTGTTTTGATTGGATGACACATACATTTGTATTTTTTCGTTCTATTCTTTCTCTGAACGAAACATGGCGCTAAAACTCATCGAAGTAGGGTTGCATTTATTTAGTAACAAGGTAACCTCCATTTGGTAAAATTAAGGTATTACCTTACTAGTCATTTCTGCATGGCCATGACAAACCCTACCATCCTGTCATGCAACCTGCGTAAAGGATGGGCGGGATAAATGATGCTACTCTATTTTGATGTCTATATTGCCTACTGCTTGAGGTCCTTGGCTGAAAAACTCCTAAGAACTTTCCTCTTAAATCTTCGATCTCGTAGAGACTCTTTCCGACAGCGCGTACCACTCTACATTTAAGAAATTTCTTTTCCTGTCCCGGTATAAACTTTACGATTCGACAGCGAGTGTTATAGGTTTTCTCATTCTCGATGTATATCTTTATGCAGGTTATCACGTATCTTTTGTCTGATTAACGTCATCTTTTCTGACTTTATTTCAATATTCATTTCTGAGTCTTGCAAGACTTTAAGCTTTCTAGCTAACTGATATAAACTCCCATGACCAATCATGTTCATTCCAAAAAGAGCGAAGAAAGGCGTGATTCCTATTTGTGTACTGATGATCTCAGTGAAAATTCAATTTCGGACAAGTGTTTATCCCATTCTGCATGATCTGCCTGTAAATATGAGCGTACTGCGGTCAGAATATACTGGTTTACATGATCTGATACGTTGGCTTGCGGTGAATGTGTTGCTGTTCGGACGTGGTTTATTCCGAAATTAGTCATCAAATCTACGAATTCTTTACTTATTAACTGTTTTTCCATTATCTGAGACGACTGTTTCGGGCGTTTCAAATTTATGGAAAACTTCTGCTACTAAAAATTTAACGAGATTTTGGGCACTAGCTTTCGGTAGAGCTTTCAGTAGAACATATTTTGTCAGATGATACAATGCAATGAAAATGTAACAGTTTCCGTTTTCTGAACGAGGATATAGTCCTCGTTTTTGAAATGGTCGTAGCATAGCATTTGCAGGTTTCGTTTCCTTACATATTTTACAGCTTCCAACGAAATCTCGAATTTGGGACAACCTGGTTTGGCCAATAAAAGTATTCCCTAATCCTACAAATGGTCTTGCCAATGCCTCCATGCGAAGCCTGCGGTGCATTGTGAGCCCTTTCTATAATACCTTTGGTCAATTCCAGTGGGACTCATAACTTCCATGTAAATTCTTCATTTAAAGGTACACCATCATACGGTCTTGCTCTTTTGTACACAAATCCATCCATCATCGGCAGCTACTTCGTCCATATCATACCGTGATAAGATGTCAGGTACTATGTTTTGTTTACCATTTCGATGTTCTGTTGTGAAATCGTAACATTGAAGACTAATGGTCGTATGCAAAAAAAAAATTTAATAAACATTTATTAGCCGCTAATAATCAAAAATCCTTCAAGTATTATTCAAAAAAAAATATTTGCTTAATTTACATGCATTAGCACAGTATAAAAAGCAGAAAATTTAATATACGTTACGTTTAATGTAAATTAAAATGACATTTCAATTGTATTTATTTGTTTTTTTTTTTTGCATTTTGTGTAAGAAATTGTAAAAAGTAATAAAGAAATTTTTGAATTGTTTGTGAAAAAATGGAAGCATTAAACCTAATAAGTCGAATTGGTAAGAAAGATCGTGATATGAGTTAACTTGTTCTCAATTGTGCCATTTCAATAGAATTTTATACGTAAATATCGTCAACAAGCCGTCAAAGAATATATAAAGAGAGGGTCTACCCGTTCTGTCTTCCTGACACCGAGTTTAAAAAAATACCGTTTCAGCAAGGAATCGGTAAAAAAGATTGCAAATTTAAAAAAAAATTATATAGCGGTGGACAAAAGAGGAGGTGGTTCACCTGTACATTTACAGGTATTGGTAGCTTTGCGATGTTGGGGAAGAAGAGAGGTAAGTATTTTGAGATAGCTCTTTTGGGTGTAGGCTTATAACACAAAATTAAACATTTAGGTGCAGGATGATACAGACGACATTCACGGACTGTCACAAGCAACAATTAACCGAATTTGTTCAAAAGTAGCACGAGCACTACCCAAACTGGCTAGGGACAAAATAAAAATGCCTGCTGCTGTTGAAGAAGAATGTCGAATTTCAACAAGTTTTATAGGAATTCGCAATTTTCCTGGTATTATTGGGGCTATTGACGGAACTCACATAAAAATTAAAAAAGTTGATTGTGAGCTAGCCCAATATTACATTAATAGTAAACGGTTTTACTCGCTGAATGTACAAGTAATTAAGAGTGACATTTACTTTAAACCCTTACTTATTTGCATACATACATATGTATTTTGTATACAAGTGATTTGTGATGCCGAATTGAAGATTCGTGACATTGTTGCAAGATGGAGGGGCTGTACCCACGACTGCCGAATTTTTAACGAGTCCAAAATAAAACAACGTTTCGAAAATAAAGGATGTAAATGTCGTTTGCTTGGCGATTCCGGGTACAAACTTACTTTATATTTATTTACCCCTATACTTCGTCCCAAAAATGAGAAGGAAACAAGGTATAACATCGGCCATATTGCCACGCGAAATGCAGTGGAACGCTGCTTCGGAGTATGGAAAGAAAGATTCCGCTGTTTGCGTGATAGCATGTCAGTGAATTTTTTAAATGTCAAAACAGTAATAATCGCTTTAGCTGTACTCCATAATATTGCTGTGGAAGAAAACGATTCCCTGCCAGGTAAATATTATTAAGGAAAATGCAGAATTTTTGTCCTAAGTATGAATTTTTTTCTTTTAAGATGATGAAACCTCAGATAACGAGATGACGGCGGAGTTTTCTGTATTTGATAGCGAGGAACCAACAACGTCTACAAGGCGAGAAAATACTGTATTGAGAGCACTTATTAAAAGAAATTTTTAGGCCAACCTCCATTACAAAGTATTGAAACAAAAGAATTCATCATTTACGTTACTTATTTCCTTTATTTTTTGTTGTTTTTTATTCGTACATACATACATAAATATGTTTGTACCCCCCAAACAAAATATTTCGACTTTTTCTGAAGTCAGACTTGTCGTACCGAATTCGTTAAGACATTTCGGTAGTTTGTCTGAACTCAGACTTTTCGTACCGAACTCGTTAAGAAATTTCGGTAGTTTTTCTAAAAAATTTTTTTTAAACATTAACTGGCATATTCATAAAAAATATTTTAGGTTTATTAAGCACTTATTTGACGTATTTCTATGGGAAATTTGTCAAATAAACCTGTAATAAACCTAAAATATTTTTTATGAATATGGCATTAAAACTTTGATTTTTGAGTACATAAGTAAAAGTCTGTGAATATGTATATATTGATGAAAAATAAGGATTGTAACAAATATTAAAAAAACGTGAGTATGTGCAAATTATTTCGACAATAGCAGAAACATAACGGTGAAGCGGTACTCTGCTATAAAAGCAAAAAGAAATCGTACATGTCGTTACGAATTCGTACCGACTTATCGTAACGAATTCGTGCTGACATACGAAGTCGTGTCAACCATTTCATACAAAAATTGTTACGATTTCTGTAATATTTCGGTTCCGAAATGGAAGATTTTGTCGACCAGTCGTTACGAATTCTTTACGAATTCGGAGCATTTTGTTTGATGGGTAGATATGCACATATGTATGTATTTATATCAAATCAATAACAATACAAAATGAGAAACGGAAAATGATAAAAATTATAATAATAAAAAAACACAATTCAGTCGGACTTACACACATATAAGTACATGTAAAATTTAAAATGAAAAAAATAATAAAACAAAAACTTAATAATGAAACAAAACAATTGTACACTTCAGGTTTTTCTTCTTGTAATTACATGAAACTTAAATTTTAATCTTGATTATCTAAAAAAAGCAAATTTGAGATATAAAATCGTACGAATGCAATGATATACACACATCAACAAACGTTTCATCTAATTTATATTCGTGTTACAAAAAATAATTATTTGCTCTATAAAATAATTACCAGAGGATTTCTTTTTATAAAACTTAATTTTTTCTTCAAAAAGGTCCAGCTCCCTGTCCAAATTCCGCATTTTTCTTCTTTCCACCTCCACTTCTAATGCGTGTAATTCCTTTCTGCATTCAATTTCGAATTCTGCAATCTTACATACATATATTATGGGCAGTGTGATTTAAAGAATCTTTACTTATTTTCTAAGGAAAACAAAGTTCTTTTAATCTTAGTATACCTATAATCATTTAAAAACAAATTATTATGCATATGCTTACATACGTACCAGTCTTTTTTTGAAGCGAAATGTAAAGAAATATTTTCTTTCGAACCATTTCACCTTTTCTACAGCACTAGAAGTTGCTGGTGTTTCGGCTTCTTGCAAAATCTAAAAGGAAACCTTAATTACTACACACATCAATATAAAAATTTTTATAGCTTCTATTTCTAGAAAATTTCTATAAAAAGCAAATGAAAATGTACATATGTGTGTATGAACGTATACATATGTATATATGTAGATATACATATGGGGAAACATATGCGCCTATGAATGCATGTATGTACGTCGGCCAATCACTCAATATTTCAACCACCAATTTTGACTTGTGCACTTCCAAAGAAGTTGTACATATGTACATACATATGTACATATGTATATTTAAAATTAAACATATGTATGTCTGTATGTATGTATATGCAATGAATGTACCTAATATAAAAAAATAAAAATAAAATAAAAGTAAAAATATTTTTTCTTCTTCGTCGCGGCATAACGCACTGCTATAATGTTCTTTTAATTTTACGCCTCTTCCGGCAATGTCGTTGACAACATGGAGTTTTTGCAATATCTTTAGCGCTTGCTTATAGTCTTCACGTTGTTCCCAGGTTTCTGGATCGCTATTTAAAAAAGTTGTTGGTAATCGAAAGCGTGGAAAAAGTTTGCTGTCCCAGGTGTTACTAGTGGGTTGCTAAAGATATTGCAAAAACTCCATGTTGTCAACGACGCTGCCAAAAGAGGCGTAAAATTAATAGAAGATTATAGCAGTGCGTTATGCCGCGACGAATAAGAAAAAAATATTTATACTTCTTGTCGTTGCCCAAAATAGAAAAATGTATCCAACACATGCCAAAAATAAATTAGTTATTTGACAAGGAATTCTTTTTTTTTGTATGGGGACCTCCTTAATGGTTGAAGATAGACGATAAGTATGTTCAGAAAAAATCTTTGTATTTAAAAAATATTGAAGTTCGGTCATACATTTGACTTCGATAGGAACGCGCCAGGGGCCAATTAGACCCCTGCGAGTAAATTTTGTACAAATTCCGCCTTTGTATGGGGCCCCCTTAATGAGTCGAGATAGGACATAGGTATGTTGGGAGCAAATGTTGAAAATAAAAAATTACTGTAGGTCGGTCTTACATTTTACCCCCCTAGGAGGCAACATAAAAGCGGAAAAAGCGGATTTCTTAAAAAAAATTATTCAAAAACTATTTTTTTGTATGGGGACCACCTTAATGGTTGAAGATAGATGATAAGTATGTTCAGAGAAAATCTTTGTAATGAAAAAATATTGGAAGCTGGTCATACATTTGACTTCGATAGGTACGCCCTAGGAGCAGTTAGAGCCCTGCGAGTAAATTTTATAAAAATTTCCCCTTTGTATGGGAGCCCCCTTAAGGAAAGGAGTTAGGTGGTCGGTGTGTTTAAAAAAGTTGTTGGGCGGAGAAAATTAATGGATGCTCGTCATACATTTGATCTTGGTAGCGGTGACCCCGGGAAAGTTATATGATTTTTTGTATTTTTTTTTTTTTGCTTTTACCCTCAACTTTGAGCACGATGCGGAGTCCTTTGCCCCCATCTGACCGCCACCATTTTTTGGTCCGAATATTTTTTTTTTTCGAACCTCACAAAATGAGGTGTTCTTGTAAGTCGAAATCGAAAAATCGTTAACTACGCCATACCTAGTGTACATATGTACATACCATATACTTGTATACATTTACTTACCTCCTCTGTTCATACTTTCACAAAAAGAAAAACAAAAAAAAACCACTGACCTATATTTTAAACTTCACTTCTCCTGTAGTTCATTGCACCTCACAATTAAACAAACTTATCATTATTTTAAACCGTTCATTGCACTTCAAAATTAAACAAAAGAAATAAGACACTGTTTATAATTACTCTGCATAAGAATATCAAAATTGGGTCATAAATAATTGCAAACTTGCAATCATGCATAAATGGTTGTTTTTTGTACAATGAACTTGTACTTAAGCAATACGCTTAATAAAGCAAAATTTTATGACCTCAATTTTATTAAGCAATACAATTAATAGTAGAAAATTTTAATGACATATCAATAAGTTAGTATATAAGAAAGAAAGTTAAATAAAACATTTGTTCAATTACATTTTTGCAAAGAAACAAAGTTGTTTTACCAAAAGTGATTTAACCATCTCCACGCAACCAAGTTTCAAGTGCTTGAGTTGCATCAATAAATCTTCCTGGTGAATCGCCTTGAAGATAACCCAAACAGGTTAAACAAAATAGTTTAACCTTATTCATTTATTGAATTAAACATTGGTGACCCCGACGTGATCTGACACAGGATCAATATTCGTCTTTGAAGTTTCCTACACTGAAATCACTCCTCTCAGGCAGCTAGGATTAACATACATCGTAAACTTCCTACACTGGAACATTCTCTTCAGGCAGCTAGGATCAATATTTATCAACAAATTTCTACACTGGAGCATTTCCCTTCAGGCAGCTAGAAGACTCAACAACTCAAATCGTTACTCCTGAGAAACCAAATATGGATACTTTCAACAAGCTGATAGAATCACAGCTGGCAGCAGGTGACTTGATCGAAACTATAGTCCGCAATTTTAAAAAGGACTCAGCTATCAGGAAAACTGTTGTTTACTATGAGGAACGACTCAAAAGGCTAGATAGCGCTTGGTCGGAATTTGAGACCACGGACAGCAAAATCCGTTGCCTCGACCAAATTCCGTTAGACCACGACTACTTTGCTAAAGATTACTACAAAAACATCTCAGAGCTTGTCGACAAATACAAGGATATTTTTGAGACAGCTCTGATGAAATCATCTACAGGAGAGGCAGTTCAACAACCAATCGCCGACAAACCCACACCAATAATCAAACCCGCTGGTGAGGTAGGATGTAAGACATCTGCAACTATCGCTTTAATAAGAAGGCAAGGTGTAATGATGGGGTCCCTAGAGCGATTGCTCACAATGGATCCGACAGCCGAGAATATGAAGCTGAAAGAAAAATTATGGGACCAAATCCAGAACCTACATTTCACCATATGGGAAACCAGTCATGATCCGGTTCAAGAAGGATACAACATGACTGCATACACTACCTTAGAAGCAAGGATATTTGAAAATTTTAAGAAGGCTTCCCAAGTGGCTCCCGATCCACCGACTCCATATGATCAGCCTATTGGAGTACCACTGCCTAAGATAACAATTCCTAGGTTTGACGGCGACTACCTCAAATGGAGGACCTTCTATGACTTATTTCTGCAACTTGTAGGCAATCAGCGGATTCCTGCGGTCCAAAAAATGTGGTACCTGAAGGCTAATGTAGCAGGAGAAGCTGAAAGGCTCATAAGTCACCTTTCAGCGACTGCAGAAAATTATGAGACAGCCTGGGAAATGCTAAAAGATCGATACGACAATAGACGAATTTTGGTCGCATCATTAATACAGCAGCTGATCGAACAACCTGCAGTTGGACCAACAATTGGGTCAATCAAGCAACTGCATGACACAACTCAGGAATGTCTGCATGCATTGCAAAATCTTGGAGTCGACACTACATCCTGGGACCCCATGCTATTGCACCTCCTCGTAAAGAAACTGGATCGAAACACTCATAACCAATATGAAAGATCAATCACAAATCCAAAACAGCTACAGAAAATCAAACACTTCCTAGCTTTTCTGGAAACTCGATTTCAATCAATGGAGGCAATGGGCCAAAAAGAAAAGCCATCTTCGAAGGTATGTGCAACAGCTGCACCATCTAAATCAATTGAGCCTTCGTGCGTGCTTTGTAAAATAGGTCCTCACCAGCTATATCGTTGCCAACGATTTCAACAACTCAAGCCATACGAGCGCTTAAATTTCATCCAAAAACAAAAGTTATGTGTAAATTGCCTGAAATCTGGTCATTCTTCAAAACAATGTACCTCAAGGGGTTGCACAAAATGCAATAAGAAACATAACTCGCTCAACCAAATCAAAAGCTACTTCTTTAACCACAGCAAGTCAACATTCGTCATCAGCTGTGATCCTTGGCACTGCAGTAGTTAAACTCAAAACTGATTCATCAGAAATTGAATGCCGCGCATTACTTGACTCAGGATCCCAGGTAAACTGTATCACTGAGCGTCTAGTCAAACGACTTGGTATCCCAATGCAGCCGTCATCAGCAAACATTAGTGGAATAGGCAGCACCACCACTAAAACACAGCATCGAGTTAACATAGCACTGCATTCTAGAATTAATGGATTTACAACACAACTCGAAGCATTTGTCCTTCCGCGTATTATTTCTCCCCAGCCGGCACAATTCATCAACATAAATGACTGGCCATTACCCAAAAACTTGGTACTAGCTGATCCACATTTCAACCGACCGGACAAAATCGACATTTTATTGGGCGCTGAACACTTTCTTCAACTACTTTCAGTTGGACAAATCGAATTATCTCCACAACTACCAACCCTCCAGAATACTGTGCTTGGATGGATAGTTTCTGGAAAAATAGAAATAAAAAATCCTACACAGCTTATATGCGGAGTATCCAGAACTAATGACAGCCTTGAAGCTTCCATTGCAAGACTGTGGGAACTGGATGAACTTAAGTCAACTGAAAGGGCGCTGTCACTAGCAGAAAGAAAATGTGAAGAGTTGTTTGTACATCATACAACGCGGAACAATGAAAATCGTTTTGTTGTAAAGATCCCGTTCCACCAAGATCCTGAAATCCTCGGTGACTCTTACAAAATCGCTCTAAATCGTTTCTTGTCGTTAGAACATCGACTGCAGAAAAATCCCGAATTGAGGAGTCAATATCATGGATGAATACGAAAATATGAAACACATGACGAAGATATCATCAACTTCTATTCGCTCACCAAACTATTTTATCCCACATCATTGCGTTCTAAAACCGAACAGCTCCACAACCAAATTGAGGGTAGTATTCGATGCTTCAGCCAAAACAACATCAGGGCATTCTTTAAATGATTTGATGTATACAGGACCAATAGTACAGAGTGAACTATTTTCAATTTTATTAAGGTTTCGACTTCCCAAATTCGTATTCTCCACAGATGTAGAAAAGATGTATCGGCAAGTCTTGGTGTCTCCTGAGGACCGCCGTTTTCAAATGATAATTTGGCGGACAGATGTTTCAGAACCACTCTCATACTATCAACTGAACACTGTAACCTATGGAACAAGAGCAGCTCCCTATTTGGCAACTAAATGCCTACAAGAATTGGCAAAGGAAAATGCCAGACAGTATCCTCTGGCATCACAGTTTCTAAAAGAAAACTTCTATGTAGATGATGGACTAGGCGGAAGCGATAACTTATACACCGCAATTCAGGTGCAAGAACAACTTCAGCAGATCATGAAGCAAAGCGGCTTCAATTTGCGAAAATGGTGTGCCAATCACCCCCAACTGCTCAAAAATGTTCCAAAAGATGATCTGGAACTGAATTTGGACTTCGAGAGCAGCAAATCAGATTCCATCAGTACATTAGGACTTACGTGGCTGCCGAAAGAAGATCAACTAAGCATAAAGGTGAATATTATTGATAATAAAAGAGTAACTAAACGGACTGTGACATCGGATCTCGCACGAACTTTCGATCCATTGGGTCTTCTGTCTCCTATCACTGTTACTGCAAAAATATTCATACAAGAGTTGTGGAAGCTAAAACTCGATTGGGACCAAGCTCTACCCGAATCCATGCATACCAAGTGGATTACTTTCCGCGCAGACCTGAATGAACTGAAAACGCTAAAAATATCAAGACACATTTTCAAAGGTGGAATCACAGAATCTGTACAATTGCACATATTTACAGATGCATCAGAAAAGGCTTACGGTGCAGTGGCTTATCTTCGATCTACCATGAAACATGGAACAGTCATGTCACAAATCCTTTGTGCAAAGTCCCCAGTAGCCCCAATCAAAGATCAATCCATTCCACGATTGGAGCTATGCGCAGCTGTACTTGGAGCACAACTAGCTACAAGAATAATAGCTGATCTTCAGTTTACAAGCCAAGTTTGGTTGTGGACTGATTCGGAAATTGTGCTGTCTTGGATAAACTCATCAGCGTCTCTCAACACGTTTGTTGCCAATCGAATTTCAACCATCCTAGAAAATACTAGACCAGAACAATGGCGGCACGTCAGCACAAAATGTAATCCCGCAGACATCTTATCTCGAGGACTTGCACCCAGGCACCTGAAAGATTGCTCTTTATGGTTCTATGGTCCCATATTTTTACACGGCCAAGAAACAAGCTGGCCACCTAAATTCAGGCCGAACCTTGCCCACCCAACAAATTTAGAGAGAAAGGAAAAGCAAGCATTAGTGATGACTTCAACAGAACCCGATTTCATCTATAAAATAAATCATAAGAATTCATTCTGGCGTCTTCAACACATTGTTGGATACATTTTACGATTTGTAACCAATACCAAACGGAATGGGTCTAGACAACATCAAAAATCCCTATCTACAAAGGAACTACAAAATGCACTAATGTTGATCATCAAGCAAATACAGGCATCAGATTTCAAAGAAGAAATTCAACAGCTTGCTAAATACAAAGTGTTGCGAGGAACCAGCAATTTGTCGAACCTTTCACCATTTTTGGACGGTGAGGGTTTGATACGTGTGGGAGGTCGACTGGAAGCCTCATCATTGGAATACGATTCCAAACATCAGCTGCTTCTTCCTTACAATGATCCAATCGCTAAGCTTATATTTGAAATGATACATAAGGACAACAAGCATTGTGGTGCACAAACCCTCTTAGGAATAGTGAGACAACGATTTTGGCCAATAAAAGGTAAGATTATGGCAAGAGCAGCGATTCATCGCTGCACAATATGCAGTAAAGCTAAGCCGCCCTATTTCACCAAATTATGGGCAATCTGCCCTCCACACGGGTAACACCAGCTATGCCGTTCATTAATTCTGGAGTAGACTACTGTGGTCCAATGACAGTTCACTACAAGGTGAGAGGAAAACGACCACACAAGGCGTATATTGCCATATTTTGTTGCTTCTCTACGAAGGCAGTTCATTTAGAGCTGGTAAGCGATCTAACCACTGACGCATTTATAGGAGCCATCAAACGGTTTGTTGGCCGACGAGGACATTGCCAAAACCTATATTGCGATAATGCAACGAACTTTGTAGGCGCAAAAAATAAATTGTCCGAACTAATACCCGCAATTTTTACAAGCGAAGCAAAAGAAGCAATAGAAAATGCATGCAGCAAAAAGAATATACAATTCAAACGTCCAAAATTACTCGGAAATAATTTAGGCGTCACACTGTTGACACTAATGCTCATATTCCCAATTATTTTGGGAGCACCAATTGAGAATGATCGCTTCGGTTCCAAGTTGGGTATTCATTTCGAAGAAGTAGGCTCAACGTATATATCTGCAAGTCAGTGGAATCTGGTCGTTTACTATGACTTATCGGCGTACACAGCGTTTTTAGGAAATGGAACGAGCTCCTTGAGCCGACTGTGTGCGAAGATGGAATACAATGCATCGTGTTATAGTACAATAGAACATCTTCGACATGTTGAAGCGGATTTGAGACTTGATAATAAATTACTATACAAACCACGTCAAAAACGAGGTGCTATAGACTTCGTCGGAAATGTTGCTCATTCATTGTTTGGGATACTAGACTCTGAATATGCAGAAAAAATGTCAACAACAATAACTCAACTACAAGAAAACGATTCATATATGCTTCGCCTCATAAAAGACCACACCTCCGTTATTAATTCAACCATGAACATTGTCAAAGAAAGTCTAACAGACACTAAATTTAAATTTGACCATCTTCTGTTAAAAATAAATGAAATCGCGAAAACTGAAGAGACACTAGCAGAGGAAATAACACAACTTAAGCTTGCACACATGCTCAGTATGGGTGTAACAAAACTCTCATTCATTGCAAACTATCTCCAACGAATGCAAACTTGCATTCTGAACGCGTTGACCGACACTCATCATGGGAAAATTAATCCATTGCTGTTGACTCCAATTCAATTGGAAATTGAAATACAAAAAGTTCGAGCACATATGCCACAGTCATTAGAGTTACCAGTCCCTGAAGATGACTTGCTCGAATTTTACAAACTTATGAAAATAAAAGGCGGTCTCACTCAGGATCATGTAGTGTTCAGCATAACTTTACCCTTAATAGACCATGAAAAGTTTAAGCTTTACAACTTAATTCCCGTTCCGACCCCCATAAACAACACTATGCTAGTCATAGACACATGCAGTCCGACAATAGCAATAAACTCATTTCAACGGCACTACTTTCCATTATCATCAACACAACTGAAAGGCTGTGACGTAATTGGCAACGAGGTATTTATATGCTACGATGTACAACTCCAATATAACTTTGGTGCAGAAATGTGCTCTTGCGAAATCAACTTATTCAACAATATCACCGTACCACATTGCATTTTGAGAAAGCTTCCAACTAATGTAACCTGGACACCTCTAACTCATAAAAACAAATGGATATATTCATCACGAGCCTCCACACATGCCACAGCGGTTTGTGGAAAAGAAATTATACCAATAAGTCTACTAGGGTCCGGCTTGTTAACTATCAATCCAGACTGTATCCTTAAACATGATTTCATCCAAATGTCCGGCCAGCAATCAATCATAACTAAAACTGTCTCATCTTACACGAACCTTGGCAACATATCAGAACTAGCATATCAACCCCTGTCGCACATCAACCATATCAACAAAACCAACCAGTCATTTGTGCCAGACGAAATAGCAGTACATCTCATCAAATTAACATCCTTACAACAGAAATTAGAGGCTATGAACAGTTCACATTTCCAAATTCATCATCCATCAAACCATGAGAGAACTGTCTCATATGTAGCACTAATCATCAGCGCAGTGGCGATCATATGGATCATAGTAAGAGCTATAAAACGCAAGAAATCAAACATCACTCAAATCACAGAAAGATCACAATCATCTGGGTGTAACCCACAACCAGCAACAACACCTTCACCAGCTCCACGACAGAAGTTCAGCGTACATGTTTGAAAACATAATAATAAATTTAATAGTTTTATTACATATTTTTTATATTTTACTTAGTTTTGCATAACTATAAAGTCATTGCCTTTATCGTAACCAAATTGTAAAAACAAATAATAGTTAATTTTTATTCAACTGTAAATCTAAGTAGTAAGCACTTTATTAATGACATAATTGTAGTTAATTGTTGAGCATAGCCTCAACGGGGGGGTGCATGTTCATACTTTCACAAAAAGAAAAACAAAAAAAAACCACTGACCTATATTTTAAACTTCACTTCTCCTGTAGTTCATTGCACCTCACAATTAAACAAACTTATCATTATTTTAAACCGTTCATTGCACTTCAAAATTAAACAAAAGAAATAAGACACTGTTTATAATTACTCTGCATAAGAATATCAAAATTGGGTCATAAATAATTGCAAACTTGCAATCATGCATAAATGGTTGTTTTTTGTACAATGAACTTGTACTTAAGCAATACGCTTAATAAAGCAAAATTTTATGACCTCAATTTTATTAAGCAATACAATTAATAGTAGAAAATTTTAATGACATATCAATAAGTTAGTATATAAGAAAGAAAGTTAAATAAAACATTGGTTCAATTACATTTTTGCAAAGAAACAAAGTTGTTTTACCAAAAGTGATTTAACCATCTCCACGCAACCAAGTTTCAAGTGCTTGAGTTGCATCAATAAATCTTCCTGGTGAATCGCCTTGAAGATAACCCAAACAGGTTAAACAAAATAGTTTAACCTTATTCATTTATTGAATTAAACATCCTCAAATCCATCTGAATCAAATTTATAAATTCATTTGGCAACCACAGAAATGTCGTTGCCAAACTCATTTAATTTAGCAGGTTGCGCTCCGCCACCGGTCTTCAGCATTTCCCTGCGATGGGTAGCAACGCTCGTGCTTGCACTTTAGTTGCTACCCACTGTGTTTTTAATTGTACCAAACTTCGTTGGCCACCCACACATAAACTATTACATCTGGTAAATACAATACCATTAAACAATTCCTACATAATGTAATAAATAATTTAATACTTACTTTTCTTCCACATCTAGCCAAGCTTTTTTCTTGGCATTATTTGTATTGGCATCTGTTTTTTATGTTCAATCTGCCTGACATTATTTTTTATGAGCTCCAGGAGAAGAATCTGAAACGCACAGATATGAAAAATTAAGGAAATGTAATAAATGAACGCGTTAATTTATACTTGTACACTTACCTTGTCTTTCTCGATCCAATTTTGTGCTCTTATTCTCTTCCTATCCTGTTTTTTCCATTTTTCGCAAAAATTTTAATAAGCACCGCACAATATAACCAGAAATTTTATCATTAACTCAACATACGGTCGGAATCTTTTGATTGACAGAACTACCGCTAAACACTCACGCTCTGTCAGAGTAGTTTTTCTGAGCTGGTGTAAGCTTGTGAGAGAAGTAGGCAATTGGATGTTCTCCATCGGTGTCATCTTTTTGGAAAAGCACTGCACCGAGCCCTATGTCTGAAGCATCGCATTGGATGTAAAAATTTTTATTTTTTTTTTATACTCACATATATTTATTTATTGTATCTTCAAATATGAACTAACAATAAGTATTCAAATCTTAAATCTAAATATAATTATTAGGCCCGACCAGTATCGGACATAAACATAATACATAAATTTCGTATTAAGCACAATAATTATTTTCAAGAAGTATCATTTGGGGTGCTGAGTATTAGGGCCCTTGTGTCCCTGTTTTTTAAGCGGATGTGTCCAGTAAAGTTCAAGATATTACGAGCAAGCGGATTAGGATGTGACTCGAGTTTTGTTAAATATTTACCTGCGTATTTTGCGATTTCTTCAGTCACTAGTGGCATGTTTAAATCTCGATGTATATTTGAATTTTTGATGTACCATGGAGCCGCTGTTATCAAACGTAAAATTTTATTTTGCCGTCGTTGGATTCTATCCACATTTGAAGCTGAAGCAGTGCCCCATAGCTGAATTCCGTAGCACCATATTGGCTTCAAAAGCGACTTGTATATCAAAAGTCTGCAGTCTACACTGAATGATCAAAAAGAATAAGTCCGCAACTTCAGGAAAAATCGCTGTCAAATTAACAAAGCCCATTATAAAATCTAAGGCAGTAACTTCAAATGCTCTCTAATTTTTGTTTTATTTTCTTTTGTGCTTATTTTTCTTTGTAGTTTTGTTCACAAAATGTATGAAATTTATTGAAAGTATGGTAACATGTTTGAGAGAATATATATTTAAATGTGAGAGCATAAGAAAAAACGTTCTCAAAATAAAATAGATTTTATCTATCGACTGCTTTCTGAGGCTAGTTTTTTGTGTCATTTTGTATGGAAAATGTGTTTATGCCCCAATTCTGTTTGATCATTGAGTGTTGAATTTCTGCCAATCAACCATGTAAAATGATGATATAAAAATGGCGTTTAAAATCATGATGTGTCAATACTGGACTAGTCATTAAAGCTTCTTTCAACTTAACAAATGCCGCTCTGGCCTCAGCAGAAAAATGAAATGATTTTCCCTTCTTTAAAGTGTCAAACACAGGTGCAGCAATGGTGGCATATTCGGGTATAAGCCTACGGTACCAGCCACAAGCTCCCATAAAACTTCTTACTTGTTTCGGCGATTTTGAATATGAATAACGGGCGATGGTGTCAATTTTAGAGGGATATGGCCTAAGTTTCCTTGCTCCAACGATAAGGCCTAAATAATTCAGTTCTTTAAAACAAAATCTTGATTTGGTGACATTTATAGTCAAACTTTCTGCAGTTAAGTAACTCGCTACTTGTTCTAATAAATTCAAATGTGTTTCAAAGTCGGCAGAGACAATGAGGAGATCATCCAAGTAGACGAAAACTCTATCACGTATTGCCGAGGGACCACCTTATCCATCAGACGGCACATCCTTTGAGCTGTATTGCACAGCCCAAATGGCATGACCGTAAAATGGTAAAGTGGCCGCCCTGGCACCATAAAGGCAGTTTTCTCTCTACTGGATTTCTCTAAAGGGATTTGCCAAAAGGCATCCTTCAAATCCACGCTGGATATAAAATGAGTTTCTCCTAGACGACTTAATAGCCCCTCGATATGGGGTAAAGGGTATGCGTCTTCAACCGTCACTGCGTTCAGCTTACGGGCATCTAGACATAATCTGTCTTTTTCGCCTTTCCGTACCAGGGTAACTGGATGACTGTACGCGCTGTTGCTTTCTTCAATTACGCCTAACTCTAGCATTCTATCGCGTTCGTTGTACATAAGTTTCTGAATTGCGGGTGACACTGGGTAGGGTCGGTCCTTGATTGGAGGCGCATCCTTTGTATCTATTACGTGTATCTCCAAAGTAGTTTTACCTAATCCATGCTTACTATAACACAGGAATTTCTCTACTACTGAGTCCAGTTTATTTTGTTGGTGCACTGAAAGCTTATGCAGAAGAGTATTTTCTGAAATCTGATATTCCTGCGCGGGAGTTTCCTTGCTTATATTAAGACAATCGTTAGAAAAAATTTTAAATGTTTTCATAAAATCTACTCCAAGAAATATATAGTTCTCGATTCAAAGTTGGAACTAAATAAAAGGTAACTATACTTGATTGCTTATTAAAGCTAATTTCTGTTCGAACTCGCCCGATGATTTTGAGTGCACTGCCATCCGCAGTTTTAATGAATGAATGAAAATCATGTATTATGAGCGCTGTCTTCTTAACAAACTCTAGACAGTTTTTGCCTAGGCAAGTAATTGTCGCACCACTGTCCAGCAGTCCTTCAATCTCGCATCCACTGATTTTTATTTTTGCATAAAGACGAATCTTCTTCACCTGTATAGAGGCAAGCTAGTGAAATTTCTTTTCTTACTGATTTTCGCTGTCGATACCTCGTTCTTGCCTTTTTTATCCTTTCCGAGACCTTATCAAAAATTCTTTCTTTTGCAGCTATATATTGCTGTATTTTTACGTGTAAAGGTTTAATTTCTTTGCTCGCTTTGGTCTTAACTTTTTCTGCTTGGCGTTATTTTTTAAAACAGTGACTTTGTTTAATGGTTTTAAATATTCAGAAACTGGGTCTGGGTTTGGGTCGAACGCGCCTACCCAGTCTGAGACCGGTTCTTTTATTATTTCCCTGACACCTTGTATTGTTGGGAGTCACAACATCAACTTTTCCACATCTAAAACAAAATATTCTCCTGACTGGTAAAGGAAATCAACAAAACCGTGGCCTATTTCCTTACAATTGAAACAGGTAAAACGACTACTATTGCCTACAGCGTTCACTTCAGCATATGGACATACAAAAAATTCCGGATGTTATAGATTTTGAAGTCATGAAAAATATCTCTAGGGAATTAGTTCATGTTGAAGCTTCTCAAGATCTCTCCTCCGATCACTCTCCCACGATCGTTACAATTTGTATCCCACTAAGAAATGACTTACCTCACCCATATGTGAAGATGATCAACCGTGTTAATTGGCTGGGGTTCAGAAAATATCTCAGTAGTCATTGTACGGAAAACATAACGCTAAGAACATCCGAAGATATTGAATTTAACATTGGCAATCTTATCAAAAATATAAAACAGGCTGCTGAACATGCCACTTCCTCCCACCCGCAGACAGGATTTAATAGCATTTACTCTACGGATATTGAACGTCTCGTAAGTGAAAAAAGGAGAGCTAGAAGGGAATGGCAACAGCACAGATCGCCCTAATATAAAATCAGATTTAAAGAGTGCACTAAACGACTCCAAGATTTGCTTACATTTGAAAAAACTGCATCTCTTAAAAACTATTTGGAAGCTCTTGATGTCACACCAGCATCTAATTACTCTTTGTGGCGCTGCTAGAAAGCTTAAAACACCTGTTGAGTTTAAACCACCTCTGCGTACATCTACCGGAGGTTGGGCACGAAGCGATACTGAAAAAGGTAAAATATTTGCTGAGCATTTAAAATCAGTATTTACTGGTGTTATTGATTTGCCGAATGTAGTTGCGCTACCCCCTCGTCCCATAAAATTTAGAACACGTGATGTTCAAAAACTAATTGCTGAACTTAACCCGAAGGAAGCTACGGGTATTGATGGAATTAGTAACCAGATGCTAATAATGTTGCCTCGTATTGCAATTAGTAACCTGTTATTTATTTTTAAAGCCATTTTACGACTGGAGTATTATCCACACAGCTGGAAGCTTGCCAAGGTGAAAATAATTCCAAAGCCGGGCAAAGACCTTACCAAGGCTGAGTCATACAGGCCAATAAGTCTGCTATCAACAATGTCAAAACTTTTCGAAAAACTGCTCATGACAAAATTGTCCTCAATTCTAGTTAGTAGTGGGTGCATACCGGACCCAGTGTTGTCAGATACGGCGATTTCTCGCCAAACGTGGCGATTTTTCAACTTGTTTGGCGACTAAATTTTTAATTTGGCGACATGGCGATTTTTCTGGCGATAAATAAATTTGTTGGCGATTTAATGGCTATTTTTTAACAAAATTGAATTTCAAAATTTTAGTAATTCAGGAAAATTAGTTTGTTAAAGGAGTTGTTTCAAAAATAAATCTTACCAAAACTCGTCTGCAAGATATTTGGGTATGTTCTGTATTCCACGTGAAATTAAAAGGTGTGGAAGTGCCAGAATTATTGCTATAAGTACATATTTCCAACAACAATTCTATGGCAGTTCCACAAACTTTAATTTCACGTAGAATACAGAACATACCCGGTTAAAGCAATTTGATTTTGATGATTTTTCTTATATTAATTAATTATTAATGCGTTTTGAATTTAATAAAATAAATAAAAAATTTTGGCGATTTTATTTCTGCTTGGCGATTATTTTTTAAAAATGTATATTAAAAAAAGTGTTATATAAAAAAAATTTATTATCAAGTATATATTAAGAAAAACACCTAAAATTAATTTTGGCGATTTTTAAAATCAATTTGGCGAAATAGCTCGAAAAAAATCTGACAACCCTGACCAGACCATCAATTTGGTTTTAGAGGTCAGCATAGCACCATTGAACAAACTCATAGATTGGTTCAATTTATAAGAAGAACATTTGAAGAAAAGAAGTATTGTTCTGCGCTGTTTATCGACGTTTCTCAGGCATTTGATAAAGTGTGGCATGAAGGTCTTATTTTAAAATTGAAATCATATTTATTAACAAATTTTCTGAAGCTATTAGAAAGTTATATTACTACCCGGAAGTTTACGGTTGTGGAAGGAGACTTCATGAGTGTGCCCGAATCTATATCATCCGGTGTGCCACAGGGGAGCATACTTGAAGATTCAATAAAAAAATATATGTATTAAAAAAAATATATATATTTATTTATTGAATCTTCAAATATGAACTAACAATAAGTATTCAAATCTTAAATCTAAATATAATTATTAGGCCCGACCAGTGTCGGACATACACTTAGTGAAAGTGATTAATAATACATAAGTAGTGATAAGCAAAAACAAAAGTATATTCAAGCAGTTTCTTCTGGAGTGTTGAGTATTAGAGCCCTTGTGTCCCTCTTTTTTAAGCGGATGTGTCCAGTAAAATTCAAGATATTACGAGCAAGGGGATTAGGATGGGTCTCGAGTTTTGTTATGTATTTGCCTGCGTGTTTTGCGATTTCTTCAGTCACTAGTGGCATATTTAAATCACGATGTATATTTGAATTTTTTATATACCATGGAGCCAATGTTATTAACCGTAAAATTTTGTTTTGTCTTCGTTGGATTCTCTCGACATTAGAAGCTGAAGCAGTGCCCCATAACTGTATTCCGTAGCACCATATTGGTTTCAAAATCGACTTGTATATTAAAAGTTTACAATCTAGACTGAGTGTTGAATTTCTACCAATCAGCCAATGTATCTGAGTTAATTTCAGTTTCATTTGTGTTAGCTTTGAGTCAATATGGGGCTTCCATGTAAGCCGTCGATCAAGGTGTATACCAAGGTATTTTACGTGTGAATGTTGACGAACAACTTGATTGTTGATTCGAATTGGGGAACAAGTATCTCTTCGTAGGGTAAATGTTACCTGGACACACTTTTGCTCGTTTACTTTGATTCTCCATAAATTTAACCATAGTTCCAGTTGTCTAATATGTTCTTGTAGATATCGTGAAGCCTCGTGAGGATTTTCGTGCATACTAAGGCAGGCTGTATCATCGGTAAATGTAGATGTATGGATATTGCTGCTCAAAGGCATATCACAAGTGTAAATCAAATACAAAACTGGCCCCAGTATGCTCCCCTGTGGCACACCGGATGATATAGATTCGGGCACACTCATGAAGTCTCCTTCCACAACCATAAACTTCCGGGTAGTAATATAACTTTCTAATAGCTTCAGAAAATTTATTGGTAAATATGATTTCAATTTTAAAATAACACCTTCATGCCACACTTTATCAAATGCCTGAGAAACGTCGATAAACAGCGCAGAACAATACTTCTTTTCTTCAAATGTTCTTCTTATAAATTGAACCAATCTATGAGTTTGTTCAATGGTGCTATGCTGTCTTCTAAAACGAAATTGATGGTCCGGTATGCACCCACTACTAACTAGAATTGGGGACAATTTTGTCATGAGCAGTTTTTCGAAAAGTTTTGACATTCTGCCTAATCGTGGTTGGCGTATTTCAAATACGACTACGACTGTTTGGTAATAGATTAAAGAAAAACTGTTGAAGTCTTCTTTAATCTATTACCAAACAGTCGTAGTCGTATTTGAAATACGCCAACCACGATAAGGCAGAATGTTGATAGCAGACTTATTGGCCTGTATGACTCAGCTTTGGTAAGGTCTTTGCCCGGCTTTGGAATCATTTTAACTTTGGCAAACTTTCAGCTATTTGGCGTTAAAAATAAATAACAGGATTCTAATTGCAATACGAGGCAACTTTATTAGCATCTAGTTACTAATTCCATCAATACCCGGGGGTTTCTTCGGGTTAAGTTCAGCAATTAGTTTTTCTACATCACGCGTCTTAAATTTTATTGGTCGAAGGGGTAGCGCAACTACATTTGGCAATTCAACAGCACCAGAACATGTGTTTGGGGTGAATACGGATTTTAAATGCTCTGCAAATATTTTACCTTTTTCAGTATTGCTTCTTGCCCAACCTCCGGTAGATGTGCGCAGAGGTGGTTTAAACTCAACTGGTGGTTTAAGCTTTCTACCAGAGCGCCACAAAGAGTAATTAGATGCTGGTGTGGCATCAGGACCTTCCAGATAGTTTTTAAAAGATGCAGTTTTTTCAAATGTAAGCAAATCTTGGAGTCGTTTAGTGCACTCTTTAAATCTGATTTTATATTAGGGCGATCTGTGCTGTTGCCATTCCCTTCTAGCTCTCCTTTTTTCACTTACGAGACGTTCAATATCCGTGGAATAAATTCTATTAAATCCAGTCTGCGGGTGGGAGGTAGTCGCATGTTCAGCTGCCTGTTTTATATTTTTGATAAGATTGCCAATGATAAATTCAATATCTTCGGATGTTCTTAGCGTAATGTTTTCCGTACAATGACTACTGAGATATTTTCTGAACCCCAGCCAATTAACACGGTTGATCGTGTTCACATACGGGTGAGGTAAGTCACTTCTTGGTGGGCTACAAATTGTAACGATCGTGGGAGAGTGATCGGAGGAAAGAAATTGAGACGCTTCAACATGAACTAATTCCCTAGAAATATTTTTCATGACTCCAAAATCTATAACATCCGGAATTTTTTGTATGTCCGTAGGCCAGTAAGTGGGCTCCCCACTCGAAATGACGTCCAAGCCCATTTTTAAAATTGTGTTGAACAATGCCCGACCTCTAGGTGTAATAAGACGGAATTTGTAGAAATCCTCGCATTGGTCCTCAGTAATTGCGAACCTAGGAGGGGAGTAAATTGATGATATGACAAAATTTGAGGAAAAATTTTCAACACAAATATTTGTTGCTTGTAAATGTTGTTCACAAATGTTGTCCAGAATATAGTGCTTGAGTCTTGACTTTATCAGAACTGCTGATCCACCGCATGCTCTTCCTCTCGGGTCCTTTGAATCATATAAGGTGCAGCCATTAATTTTAAAGAGGCTTCTCGAAGTCAAATGAGTCTCAGAGACCAACATTATATCAATATTGTTTTCCCTAAGGAAGTGCTCAAGTTCGTTTTTGTGTTGGCGAATGCCGTTTGCGTTCCAGAAACATATTTTTAACGTGTTCATGGCTTGTTAACTAATGCTTGAAGCAGAGTATTCTGCATTCTCAGCATTTCTTGCATCTTGCTAGTCATATTTGTTGTAAAATTGTTTATAGTTTGCACCATATTTTCAATAGTAGCTTCAAGGCGATTAAAATTAAAGCCTGAGTTTGTATTTGTTGAAGTATTTGGCCGTGAAACATTTTGTGTGGGAATGGAGCTTGTCTTTGTAGCATCGGCATACGATACACGTGCATTAACTGGTTGGCTCACTTGGGCAAGAGTGGTGGAGTAAGTGTTTGCTGTTTGTGCTGGAGCTACTTTAGGTTTTTGCCCCATAGTCTATTTAACGAAAGAATATACAGGGCATCCTCTGTAGTTATCGGTGTGATTACCTAAACAATTACTGCATTTTTTTCTGATTGATCTTTTGGTTTAGTACAACTAGCAGTACCGAGCAATTCACCGCAAATAACACAAACTGTAGGTAATTTGCAGTAAGTTTTTGTGTGGCCATATTCTTGACAATTATGGCACTGTACGGGTCCAGAACGCTTGTGTGGTTCTTCAACTGTTATTTTTCGGTATAAAATATATTTTAAATTATAAATTGGGTGCGTCTCATTTTTCTCAATTTTATATCATTCGGCTCAAGTTCAACGCGAAATAGAGGCTGGGGGATCTTCTCCCTATTTATTATATTGGAAACATTTTTTACCTTAAATCCCTGGAGGACGAGTGCATCTTTTATTTCTTCGGGAACAACATAAGAATCTATGCCCTTCAATACGATCTGGAGGCCTTTAGCACTTCTAATTTCTGAATTTTTTTCAAATTCAGAAACCATTTTGCGGAAATCTGTTTCGTCATAAATTTGAATTTTCGTTTCATCGATATTGCCACGTTTTATTGGAACAATATGAAATTTATTCTCACCAATGACCGAAATTAATTTCTTAACAAGAGCGTTTGAATTTTTTTCTCTCAAATAGATTGGTGGCGGCTTAGAGGTTTTGTTCGCGGATATATCAGGTATGTCGTTGTCATCTTGCAATATTTGAAAACGATTAGTGGAGGATGCGCTGTTATCCCTAGATACCTTGAAAGCAGATGCAATTTTAGTAGAATTTGGGCTTCGCCCGCGCTTTCCCACAATTATATATCGGTCCATTCCGACTTGGACCTTGGGTTTTGGGCTACTCTTATTGGGTGATGAATCGGATGATATCGCTGATTTAAATGACGAGGTAGTAGGCAACTATAATGTTAACGAATCACTAGTTGACATTGAACAAAGCGAAGTTGATCGCTGACGAAAAATTGGCTTACCCGTTAAAAAATGTCTATCATCAAGTTTTTTATTTATTTTGTTTAAATTAAGATCATCAGAACTCACAGTAAGTCTACCATAAGATTTTTTATTTTTATTGTTATCATTAAGATCATCAGAGCTCACAGTAAGATAGGCATTTCTACCGTTATAACTCACTTCACAATTATTTGTTTTTGAAGTACTCATATAGAGTATTCCTCAAGGGCACTTTGTTAGTGTATACCTCAAGGGCACTTTGAGTTATTTTGTTTACGGTTGTTTTTGTTTTTTTTTTGTTTTAGTTATTACTTTCTATGTAAAAATATTAGCAAAGCAAAAAAAGCTTGTTTATCAAAGTTAATGTACAACGAATATTATGTACTACAAATATTTTTTTTATGGTTTTTTTTGTTTAGCATGTATGTAAAAAAAATTCCGCTAATACGTACAAAGGTACAACGAGAACTGTAAATAAATATATGTATTTAAAAAAAAACTTCAAAATCATTAGTTGTTGATTATTCGTCTTCAATTTCATTAATTCTTGGCGGTAAATGTTGGCGGTATTGAGAAGCTAATCATTGGTTTATCAGCATACTCTCTGCCCCTTTAACTTCTTGTCTAAATTGACTTAATCCATGGACCCTGATAGGATACATGATCTGCGCTAATGGTGGTTTGAGTTTAACCTTCATTATATCAATAAAATCTCTTTCTGCAAAAGGAATACTTTGTTGGTTTCTTAATTTAATTATTACGTTGAAATATTCTTCAAAACTCTCATTTGGCATTTGTCGTAGGTCCATAATTTTCTTTGGATTACAAATTCACTTTCATGGCGTTTAAATTGAATCAATAAAGCTTCCTTTAATTCTGTCCAGGATTGAATTGGTGACAATTTCATATGCATCCAGTACCATTCTACTGCATTCCCGGCTAAAAGGTGATGAAAATTTATAATTACTTCACTCCATTCGCAATTATAGTCCTGACGAAGTACTTCTGCACGAAATATAAAGTGCATAGTCTTATCAGTCCCGTCAAATTTTATGCCCCATTTTTCCACTTCCGTTCTATTGCGTGAACCTGAACTACTATTTAACAGTGGCACGTCTATTGCATTACGACGTTGTTGTTGGCTACCTACATTTTCTGGTAGGTTTTACGCAGGTGGTGGTATCTGATATGACGAATGTTGAGGCATACTTTGTTGCTGCCCGGTAACTGGTGAAAATTGGTACGACTGAGTTGGAATGGTATGAGCCTGATTATTTGTGTTTGGTGTATTAAAGTTTACATGCGAGAATTGCAACCCTGGCTCCTCGTTGTTTAAAAAAAACTTGTCCTGTTCGCTGCGCTGCAGTCGGTTGTAACCCACTTGGAGTTGATGGTCTTGGCATTGCTGATGTTGAATTTGCTGGTATATTATTGTTATTGATCGAAAAAGCTCGCATAGTGTCTAAAACTAGTCGTACTATTAGCTCATCATCACCTCGCCTTGACCCCCCTTGCTTTTGTGTTATATTTGAGGATGGCGCGGGTCTAGTACCATTGTTTTGTCGGAATTCTCTGGTTATATTCTGTGCTGTTAAACTACTATATTCTGGCGAAGTAATTGAAGAACTATAATTGTCAGACTCATTTAACTTTGGAGCATCCTGAGCAAGAGCCATAAATTGTTGAACCAAAGCGCTGTACATGTTATTGAACTTGTAGTGGTTAATAATGTAGTAGACATTATACTCGGCTTAACCCCTTGCGTATTAGTTGGTAAGCTTGCCTCATGCATATTGACAATCAGATCAATACCTAACGTTCTACTAGTCAGTCGAGTTAACACCATTACAGATTTATGAGAAAGTAAGCAAACCGAAAGAAAATCTCTAGACAAGAACCAATAAAAAAACTAATGTAACCAAATTCCTTTTGTTTTCCTTTCTTTAAGCTGGTAAGTAAATTTATTTAAACTCAGTACAAAAAGGAAACAAATATCAGACAAACCTTAATCGATTTACTTTAACAAAAAAATCTTACCTATACGATTACTCGTTAATGTTTGTATATAATTGGTATAAAATTTATATAGTTAATATGGATATATACACATCTACTTTTATATGTGTACCAAATGCACAAAGTAAATATAATTTCCTCCTTCAAATGACACATGTGAATAAGGAGGGTGAATGAATGTTGATGGCTAAACGCATATTTATTTCGGGATTGCTATGTATCGGGCAACAACAAATTTAAATTTGACCTCTAAAATACAAGTGTACAAGTTGCCCATGTTACAGTACTATCATTTATATTGCACATAAGCACTTATAACACATAGTATTCAAATAAAACAAATAATTCAAGTGTATCTCGTTTGCTTAAATAGAACGTCGCAACGCGATGTGGATTTTATACCCTACTGTTCGGGACTTACGTTATAGTTAATCAAATTCGCTACACTGACTTCAAAAAACAAAAAAAAATTATTACGGTAAAATTTTGTTTTTCAGCCGAAACAAATCAATTAAAGTCCAATGTCGCAACACGATGAGGCTTCTAATCCTACTGTTCAGGAGTTACACTGGCTATAATTGGATTATTCCTGCAGAAAACTAGAAATAAATGAAAAACTACTTTCAAACAAGGACAAAGCGCAATGTGCCTGGTGTCGCAACGCGATATGTATATTTTTTCTTTTAAATATACTAATTATCGGGACTTACACCTTTAACATGCACAGCCATGCCTTGACAACTCGATTTATAGAACCTCCCTTCGGGCCCCACGTTGGGCGCCAATTTATAATGTGTGCCTGTGGTGTGCAAATTGCATATTCAGTGCTGGTATTATTTTGGTTGTGAGACGGTACTAGCATGTTGGCTTATTGCGCAGCTGAAGCTCGTCGGACGGGGGTGGTTCCTGTCCACAATCCAGTGCACTACAACACATATATAAATAAAATAATAATCATGCTAGGTTTTATGTCGACATAACTAAATTTTGTGGTAACCCAGGAAGATACCAATAAAAAAAAATTATAAACAGATTTTAATAAAACTGACCTACCAAACGAAATAATTAAGGAAAAATATTTACTCCTAATACTTTGCAGTCCTTGTTGACTGATGTCATGTCAACACACTAGGCATTTCCTTCCCTCATGAAAACTCTTACTTCATCCCCTTATCAGTCACTTACCAATGCATGTTTAATGTAACTGACCCTAAACGTTTATTCACCATCAACATTCAGTTCATACCCTTACTGTTAAGTACTCGCCCCACTGTGCAAATGGAATTCCGTCATTCCACTCTTTTTTATGCAAAAACATATTATGTACATAATTGCAGTTAAGTATATAAGCGCAGTTTCGATAGACATACCGACAGCAAAAGACTTGCTTAAACTTTGAATTATTTTAGAATTAAGTTATTATAATAAGTTACTGCCATAATCAAAATAAATAAATTGAATTATACTAATTAATTTTGTAAAGCGATTTATTTGATTAAATCTGTACGGATTTAATATTGGCGACGAGGATGGGATACCCCAAAAAGTTAAACTCGCTTTATTAATTCAATTTCGTGGCAATTATTCTTATTGTAAAATAACTAACATAGCGTTGCAAAATTTAACGCAATTTAAAAACCTTGCTTAAAAATATCCAGCCGACAACTTGCTTGCAGTTCTTCGTGTGTTTTTTTTTCATAATCATCAAATGATTTGATGGCAAAAGTCAATGCCGCTGAAGACTGAAAAAGAATCCCCTTCTTTTGGAACATCGGACGAGAATATTGCATCAGACTCAGCACCTTCAACTTCGGGCCATTCATCTAATCACGGAAATAAAAGACGCATAATGGCTTCTATGGGAACAATGGAACCATTTGATATCAATAATCCTGAGAATTGGTCAACATATTACGCAAGGTTCGAACTTTTTCTTCTAGCCAATGACGTGCAGGCTGATCGGCAAAAAGCAGTTTTCTTGACGCTAGCAGGTGCACCACTTTATGATCTCCTGTCGTCATTGGCATCTCCCAAAAAGGTGAGTGAGCTTGATATTGCCGAAATTAAAACGCTGCTAACGAATAATTTTTCTCCACGCCCATCGGAAATCACGTCATTTTTCAAATTCCACAAACGCGACCAATTACCAAATGAGAGTTTTTCGGAATATCTTGCTGCTTTGAGAAAACTCGCTGTTGACTGCAATTTTGGGAACGTTTTGGATCGTATGCTTCGTGATCGTTTGGTATGTGGCTTGCGGGATGAGGCTCTACAACGCAATCTTCTTGCTGAGCCTGACTTGCAACTACAAAAGGTCATAGATCGGGCTAACTCTGCTGAAGCGTCGTTAAAAGATGTAATGGTAATTCGGCAGCCTGAGTGGATTCACCAAATAGGTAAGCGCAACCAGCAGCATAATAAACAACACAGAAAAACACAAAATCAACACAAGGTGAGTGATAACAATTTGTGCAATGGTTGTGGAGGAAATCATCCCCGTTCACAGTGTACGCATAAGGAAACAATATGTTTAACTTGTGGAATCAAGGGGCATTTACAACGTGTCTGTCGTTCATCGAAACAAAGTGCTGATTCTTCAGCACCATCGAAAGCATTCAATAAATCCCAACAAAAATTTAGCAGATCGAAATCGCAATCAGTTAATCACATTTTGGGATCGGAAACTCGTAAACGTTCAACAATTATAAATATTAATAGACAGCCTTGTAAATTTGAAATCGATTCAGGCTTGGATTATACAATAGTGTCGTCGCGGGCTTTCAGTCGTTTGTGGCCAACTGAACCGCCGGTGTTATCTGAGTGTAATCTCAATTTGACAGATTTTCAACATAATAGTGTGCCTGTTAGTGATGTCGTTGATGTTGATATTTGGTATAACAAAACATTATTTAAAGGCTTACCTCTTGTAGTTGTTAATGGTACTCAAACTAATATTTTGGGCTGCAACTGGTTTGATCCACTAGGAATAAGCATTCAAGGCGTTCACCTGCTGAGCTTCTGTTGAATCGATAGCTCAAAAGTTACTTTGACAAGGTGCATCCACATGAATTGTCAAATACTTTCGATAATGTACCTGCCAAGGAATCCTTTAACGAAGGAGACCTTGTATGGATTCGCAATTACGCATCAGGTCCAAAGTGGATACCGACTCATATATATATATACAATCGCAAACTGGACGATTGTCTTACAAAGCGCGTCTTCAAGATAATCGTATAGTAAAGCGTCATTTAGACCAAATTCGCAATCGAATTTCTACTATGAACTGTGAGCTGGATTTTCCAACAAACTGCAATGATGCCACCGATGAATTAAATGTGGATAAAATAATGACGTCCGATGAGGAATCTGAAAGCGATGTTGAATATTTGTCGCCGTCATCACCAGTGCAGACACCGCCTAACGCATCAACAAGCACGTCACCGAGCTCTCCACAATCACCGTCTTGTAGTCACCAGCCTGCAACTAACATAAGATCTCCACCTGCTGAACCTACACCACGTCGTTCAAAACGCCACCGAAAAGTTCCGCAATTCTTTTCTGCATCTGGGCGTTAAGGGGTGTTAAGTACTCGCCCCACTGTGCAAATGGAGTTCCGTCATTCCACTCTTTTTTATGCAAACACACATTATGTACATAATTGCAGTTAAGTATATAAGCGCAGTTTCGATAGACATACCGACAGCAAAAGACTTGCTTAAACTTTGAATTATTTTAGAATTAAGTTATTATAATAAGTTACTGCCATAATCAAAATAAATAAATTGAATTATACTAATTAATTTTGTAAAGCGATTTATTTGATTAAATCTGTACGGATTTAATACTTACCTTATTTCATTTTTATTTATCTACTGGAAAAACGTGTTTTCTTATCCATGTTGGGGTTTATTACACATCTCTAAATTTAATAATATTCAAAAATATTAAAAATTACTTACTATAGGGATTAGTATAATAATAATAAAAGTATATCAATAATACATGTATTTCAGTTTTTTTTTCTTAAAGTTATGTTTTATATTGTGGTTTATATTTCTCTATTGATTCCAAAGAAATTTTTTTGTTCTTCTTTTCTTTATGTACAATATATCGCACTTCTTCCTACAAAGCGTAACAACTCAAAAAAATTCATGAATTTTCAGTAGAGGTCAAAAACTGTTTCTGTTGATTCTAACGATATATTAAAGCAAAAAATGATGTCATTGTAAGAAAATACCCCTAAAATAGAATATAACGTTTTGTTTCTTTTTATTGCTTAAGTGATTTTCAAAAAAACTACTTGTTGAGTTGTTATTCTTTTTCTGAAATGTTTGTGTTTAACTAGTGGTGTTATTTCGAGTTGACCCAATTTAACTGAAAATTCACTCTGGATTACCTAAACATGTTAATGTCTCAAACAACAACAACTCGAAATGTCGCTCTTTGTATGAAAAAACTTTGGTCTGTTTTGCTCAAGCACTTGCAAAGAACTAAAATTGTCTTCCTTTAATTGAGACTAAAGTAGTTATTTTAAAAACCAAAGAGCGTCATAATGGTTTTTTTTTCACGGAAAAGAAGAGAAATCAAAAGGAGATTTTTATAGTGGGTAGATATGACCTCTGTTGTTTGTTTTTTTTTTTTGCAAAAAGTGAAAATTTGAAAATTGCGAGTTGTTACGTTTTTGAGGAAAAAGTGCGATATATGTAAATAGGTAGGTTTTGTATTGTGGGAAAAATACTAATGTATACTGTGTGTTATTTCAGCTAAGCTTTCGTAATGAATATTTACTTAGTTTTTAAATTAATATATATTATATATGTAAGCGTCGAAAAAAGATTTTGTTTAACTTTAAGTATTCATTATTTTTTTCCACAATCATACGAAAGCAAAATTAAATTTCGAAATATCGAGACTTCTTTCTCAGTTTTTATTTTTTTATTTTTATTTCCTACGTTATTTCTCTTACTTTCTTTCATGTTCAATACGTTTTCTAAAAAAAATTATTTTCTTTGTGCACGCCTTTAATTGCCAAGGCACATGGGTTGTGCCATAAGTTTTGGTCTTGACAAAGGTAAGGTTTCAGGTAAATATTTTAATTAATCTATTTTATTTTTTTCTTTTCTTTTAGGTAATTAGATTCTGGTAATTTTGATCATATCCAGGTAAGTTTTATTTTTTTTTTTATTATTTTATTTTGTATCAAAGTAAAAAGCCTTTCTCCTTCTTTCTTTATATACGCATTTTAGTACGACGCGAGTTTAAGGAAATATATACGTATACATGTATATGTTAGTCTGGCAAGCAATTGAACAAAAATTTTTAATCATATATTCTTTCTGGCTTACTAGCTCTCCTGCAAGATGGTGTTATGCTGAATGACGTGATTTTAGGTAGAGATGTATTGTCAACGTTGATGTTCTAGTCGGTTGTTAATACATACATAAGTTCATTATATTACTTTTATTATTATTAGAAGTTGTATGTATTTTTAAAGAAATATCTTCCCTTTTTTTATTATAACGTTTTGTTTATGTAGTATTTTAAGTTCATTTAACCAATGGTTTATTATAAATTAATATTTAATGTAAATTCTGCTTATGTTGTATTCTAAGTTCATTAACCCAGTTCTATTTACAAATTAATAAGTTTCATATTGCAATCAGTCATTTACCTTTAGATATTCTTATACTCATACAATTAATTCAGTCATTTACCCTTAAGAGTAGTATTACAATAATTGATAAAATGCAAAGTCAGGCTTTATGACAAGTGCTGAAAATGTACATTGCTAGTAATTTTAATATAGACCTATGAAATTAAAATTGTATAAAAGACTGGGAAAAATAAAGAAATTATGGCAAACAAAAATTAACTTTCTTGATTGCTAGACTAGTCTTAGTGCTTCTACTAAGAAGAGAAACCTTTGGTGCTCAACTCTTTACAAACAGTTGTAAACGCAACATTTGGTGACCCCGACGGTCCTGTAGCAAGGTACAGGATTCCATCAACAGAAAACATTCTTCAACTCGACGGTCCTGTAGCAAGGTACAGGATTCCATCAACAGAAGGCATATTTCAATACGACAGTCCTGTCACAAGGTACAGGATTGCATCATCAGAATACACATTTCAAATCGAAGGTCCTGTAGCAAGGTACAGGATTCCATCATCAGACATTTCAACCCAACGATCCTAAAGCTATAGCATTTTAGTGACCCAAACAATCCTGAAATTATAAACAGGATAACATCAAAACACGAAGCAATCGTAGAAAATATCGTTCCTTGTATATAAGCAATGGAATCTTTTGAAGACCTGGTAGCAGCCCAACAGAAGACGGCGGAGCAAATAGAGGCAATAATCCGCAATTTCAAAAAAGACTCTTCTACAAAAAAACTTCAGAGTACTTCTTGGAGCGTCTACATCGGCTTGACAAGGCATGGCAAGAATTTGAGACCACTGACAACAAAATAAGGTGCCTCTCAAATCTACCATTACAACACAATTATTTTACAGACCAATACTTACGTATTTCGGACGATACACTCAAATACAAAGAACTATTTGAGTCCGAAAGTAAAAAAGTGAAGAAACCAACACCATCGATGAGACAAGTAGAAGAAGGTGCAAGCAGAGGTATGCAGGAAAAGACACTACCTGATGGTATCACAAGCAAAGTTCTTCGCAATCAGCGGGCTTTGACGAGAGCATTAAGACGAACTATTGATGAAGTCAGAACAGAGGGAAATCAACAGATAGCATATTATCAAGGCAAATTATCGCTCATTAATAAATATATGCACGAGTTCTCTACAAACAACGATACATTATGGCAATTGACTAATGAAGAACAAATAGACGGCTACACCTTGGATGACTTTTACGAACTGGAAGCTGAGGTGCACGACATTCAATGTAAGCTAGAGCAGCATGTGAATAATATCAGCGAAAATGTCCGCGCAGCACTGGGTTTGAAAATACCAATCTTCCAAAAATTCAGATTCCGAAATTTAGCGGCAGTTACCTACAATGGGTAGCCTTTAAAGATCTTTATACCCAGCTAATCCACAACGCATTTTGAGCGAAGTTGAGAAAATTTTTTACTTAACTACACATCTAGCAGACGAACCAAAAGCACTAGTAAAACATTTGCCAATTACAACAGCAAATTATGAAATTGCATGGAACATTTTGGTTGATAGGTACGATAACAAAAGGCTCATTGTGACAACACTACTAAACAACTTGCTTTCTCATCCGCAAATAAAACCGAAACGGCACAAGCGCTAAAAAATATACATGATGTCACTAAAGAATGCATCTATGGTTTAAGCGCGCAAGGACTGCCAGTGAACAGTTGGGACGCCATAATTGTTCACATTTTATTGAAAAAACTCTATCAATCAACTCAAACTTTATTTGAGCAATCTCTAGAAAACAACAAAAACCTCGTAAGTCTAAAAGATCTTCTTAGATTTATAGAGCACCGTTTCCAAGCATTGGAAACACACGGAAGGTCTCACGAATCTGGTGGGGGGAAGAATAGAACCAAACTTATAACTGCAGCTACATCAATCCCAAACTGTAAAGTATGTGGAATGCCTGGGCATCCCATATATTACTGTGAAAAGTTCCTAAAAATTTCCCCATCTGGGAGACTACAATGGACATAAAAAAGAAGCTTTGCGTCAACTGCTTTAAGTCAGATCATGCTGCCAAAGCATGCACGTCACGGTCTTACTCAAAGTGCACCAAAAGACACAACACATTGTTGCACTTAGAATTAGCAAGAGGAATTTCGGCAGAAGGAACACAAAAACTAGCGTCTGTATCGAATGAAAATAAGCCAATCGTAGCTACAACAAACAAACAGGTCATCGACAACACTTACGTATTACTAGCCACTGCAAGAGTAAAGGCAGTTGGAGCCAATGGTCACACATGCACATTCCGAGTTTTATTAGATTTTGGATCACAAGTCAATTTGGTTACAACCCGCGTAATGAACAAACTGTCCTTGAATCATTGCGCATTGAAGGAATTGGCCGTAAAGTTCAAAACGTATCCCAACGAATCAATATAGAACTACATTCATATTCAGGCAGCTATGCCACCAGAATCGAAGCATTTGTTCTTCCAACCATTGTACCACCTCAGCCTACAAATTCTTTCGACACGTCAGATTGGAATCTTCCTGAAAATATTAAATTAGCTGATCCATGCTTCAATCAAATGGATAAAATTGACATATTGCTCGGAGCAGAATTTTACCATGAATTGATGCGCCCACAACAAATAAAGATCAATCAAAACTGCCAATTCTGCAAAACACAGTTTAGGGTTGGATCGTCACGAACAAGTTACAAGAAAGAAACGGCAACTTGGTAACTTGTGCAGTGTTTACCCCAGAAGAGCAAACAACAAACCAGCTAATTGAAAAATTCTGGAAGCTTGAAGACACGAATAATACAGAACGAGCACTATCTTTGGCTGAGAAACGATGTGAGGATCATTTTGCACAAAACGTAAAAAGAAACGAGAATGCGAGATTCATTGTGCGCCTACAATTCGCAGAAAATCCATCCCATTTTTAGCATTGGAAAAACGATTGAACCTTAATTCTGATCTTAGAACAGGATACAACAAATTCATGCAGGAGTACGAAGACTTGGGGCACATGGAAGAAATACAAGAAGACGACATTCCTAATTTACATTACGTTATGCCGCACCACTGCGTACTGAAACCTGACAGCTCAACCACAAAACTAAGAGTAGTTTTTGACGCATCAGCTAAAACATCCAGCGGTTCCTCTTTAAATGACATAATACATGCCGGACCAACCGTACAAAGTGAGCTGTTTTCGGTACTGTTGCGATTTAGGATGCACAGAATTGTCTTCACTGCAGACATAAAGAAAATGTACCGGCAAATTCAAATCGATGACACGGACCAGATGTTCCAGCTCATCATATGGAGATACAACAAGCATCAATACATAAAATATTATCGTCTTAAAACTGTAACATATGGCACGTCCTCTGCACCATACTTAGCAACAAAATGCCTTCAACATTTAGCTATTCAAAACGCTACAAAATATCCACAAGGTGCTTCAATATTAGTGATGATTTTTATGTGGATGATTGCCTCACCGGAGCTGATTCTATTAACACAGCATTAGAGTCACAACGACAACTAAGCTGAATCCTAAGAGAAGCTGGGTTTAAGCTGCGGAAGTGATGTTCAAATCATCCTCAGTTATTAAATGGAATTGCACCTGAAGACCAGGAAATCAACTTGGACTTAGACGAGAATTCAGATTGTTCAATTAAAACACTCGGATTAATATGGCTCCCAAAGTCTGATCAATTATGTGGACGGTCACAAACGGCCACAAGGGTAACAAAAAGAATAGTCAGTTCAGAACTAGCCAAAATCTTTGATCCTCTAGGGATTTTTGGGCCGGTAGTTGTACGAGCCAAGATATTTTTGCAAGAGCTGTGGCAATTACTGCTTTCATGGGATGACGAGTGACCCATTAATCTTCAGAATGAATGGAATAAATTTTGCACAAATATAGAAACCCTAAACAAACTAAGTATAGAGATTCGTATTAAAACACGGAAACCTAGTCTCTACAGAAATTCATACGTTTGTCGATGCATCTGAACGAGCCTATGGAACAGCAATCTACATTCGTTCAACATATAAAGACAAAACTGTTTTAACCAGACTGCTATGTGCCAAGTCCCGAGTAGCACCCATAAAAAGGCAAACGGTGCCTCACTTGGAATTATGCGCCGCGGTATTAGGTGTTGAACTAACAAGTAGGGTAAAAGAAGCAAACTTTTTTTGGTCGGACTCAAAAATTGTTCTTGCTTGGATAAACTCGTCAGCAGCATCCTTTCACACCTTTGTAGCAAACAGGATAACAAAACTTCAAGGTCTAAGCGATTCACATCAATGGCGACACGTTAGTTCTAAAGAAAATCCAGCCGACGCAATATCTCGAGGAATAGCACCCGAAAACCTATCACAACATTCAATGTGGTTTTATGGCCCTCTATTTCTTTCGGGACAACGGAGTGAATGGACAACCTCAACTTCACAAGCAATTGAAACACCTTGCGACGAAGAACGTAAGGTGACGAAGCATGTTCTAACAATAACCGCCTTGCAGCGAAATTATGCAGACATTATAAATCAGATAAACCACCGGAACTCATTTAAAACTCTTCAACACACGATCGGTTATGTGTTGCGATTTATTAGAAATTCTAAAACTACAACTTTTTATCGGCCAACCAAAAGAGAGCTTGATGCATTCGAATTAAAAGAAGTTCTAAACATCATCATCAAGATCATCCAAGCCGCAGAGTTTGGGGAAGAACTAGAAAGCCTATCACATCAAACACCTGTACATAAATCAAGTCCCTTGGCCTCCTTAAACCCATTCATGGATGAGCATCAGATAATGCGCGTGGGTGGTCGTTTGTAGCAGTCAACATTATCGTTCAAGGCAAAACATCCTGCGATTTTAACTCATAATCACCCTATGACAAAGTTATTGATGCACAAGCTACACGAAGAGAATCGTCATTGTGGTCCACAGTCATTGTTGGCAGCATCCAGGTCACAGTTCTGGATTACAAACGGGAAATCACTGGCACGAAATACCGTCCACAAATGCATACGATGCACTAAAGCTAGGCCGGTGCTTTTCAAACAATTAATGGGAAATCTTCCGGCAGATAGAGTAACCCCAGCACGTCCTTTCATAACCACAGGAGTGGATTATTTTGGCCCAATATGGATCCATCACAAGATCAGGGGCAAAAGGCCAAACAAGGCCTATATCGCAGTATTTTGTTGCTTCGCGACTAAGGCCATTCACATGGAAGTAGTATCAAATCTGTCTACAGAAGCATTCATAGGCGCACTACGACGTTTCATGAGCAGAAGAGGCCACTGTCAGACTTTGTATTGCGACAATGCTACTAACTTCGTGGGAGCAAACAATAAAATTACTGAATTAAAAGAATCAATATATTCTCAATCAGCGCAAGAGAAGATTACACGAGTATGCAGCAATCAGTCAATAAATTTCAAATTCATTCCACCAAGAGCCCCACACTTCGGTGGGCTTTGGGAAGCAGCTGTCAAATCCGCCAAGCACCTTTTACTGAGAAGTTTGTCAGCTGCATCACTTACATATGAAGAATTGGAAACAATAGTGGTTGAAATAGAAGCAATCTTAAATTCACGGCCACTGATCCCTCTCTCATCAAGCTACGATGATCTTGAAGCTATTACTCCAGGTCACTTTTTAGTAGGGGAACCCCTGACATCAACAGTAGATGTAAATGCGCAACCCCCAAGCATATCATTAGATGCAAGATGGAAAATAACTTCAGAAATCAAACATAGATTCTGGAAGGAGTGGACTCAAAACTATTTACATGAGCTACAGCATAGGGGGAAATGGAAGTCTCCTTCACCGAACGTCATTGAAGGCATGCTTGTTATCCTCAAGGAAGATAATACTCCAGTGCTCCTATGGCCACTGGGTAGAATCAATCGCATTTACAAAGGAGATGATGGACTTAAAAGGGTATGCGACGTCAAAACAGCAAAGGGAATTTTCAAGAGGCCAATACACAGACTTGCACCGTTGTTCAACGACTCCCTCACAGAACATTCCGGATATGACAACTCAAAGTCACAAAAGAGGCAAGGTTCAGCGGAAGGTAACATTATACTCCTCACTGGGAGTTTTCAATATGCTTTTTGTTTCACTCCTGCTGCCGATAATATTAGCCTCTCCAATCAATGTTACAGAATTTTCTTCCAATCCAGGATTATATTTCGAAGGCATGGGCTCGACAAAGTTGATGACAGCTAGAGTTGGGCATAGTTGTTCCTTTTGCGGATTGTTCCTTTTTGTTCCCAACAACAAAAATAACTAGTTCGTTCTTTTCGTTCAATTGTTCTTTTCGGTCAGTTGTTCAGTGAACAACAGAACACAGATTGCACAGTCGTCGAATCCTCTTCAATGTTTTCTTCGTGTGTTCTATGCTTTAAGTAAGTAAAAGGTAAAAACTAATATTTTTGAATGAAATTTTAAACGAAATCCGTAATCAATTTAAAATCAATTTTGTTCACTTTTTTAATTCTAATAATCTTTTTCACAATCTGTTTTTTAAATCAATACTACAAATTATTTCTTTTAATTTTGTAAAACTCACTTGTATTTTTCACTACGTATACATTTTCTGCTGTTTGTTTTGATTACTGTGCTAATTAATAGGCACACTACATTTGTCTCTTTTTAACAGTATGCAAATCAGCAACTATAATCTTTTAGTTGAAATGTTTTGGATGTGTATCAGGGATGGCATTGAGAATTTGGTATTGTACCAATAAGATTTAAAAATTGTACTTTTTTACCTTAATTGTACTAAAATATTTTTTCGTTCAAATTTCATATTTTTATATGTTGGTATGTAAATTAATACACGTAGCATATGCTTATCATCCGAATTTAGGAGAAAAATTATTTGGTAAATGGACGGCTTTACATTTTTTTGATTTTCTCGGTGCGTTTTTCTTTCAAAAGACCAGTCATTGGTGTACTATTGTACTTTGCGAGTTTGAATGTTACAAAAAAAGTACAATTGTACCAACTTTGCCAACACTGATGTGTATTGATCAGGAACCAGGGTTGCCAGACAAAATTATCGAAAAATCGTCGAAATACCGATAAAATACAAAAAAGTCATTTCATACTTAAAAAATCGGACATATCAAAATGTACTTTTTGTAAACATGTATACATATCGTCTGTTGGTTTCTGGTTTGCTACAGACATAATGTATTTTAAATATACTGTGCCGCAAACCAGAAACCAATCGACGATATGTTTTATTTTATAAATGTATTTATTATCAAACAATAACATAACAATTCGTGTTCATACATGAATTCCACACGAAGCCACTACGACGATTTTGTGCTAAATTAAACAAAAATTGCTGCAATGTTCTTTAAGCTATTACAAAATAGTCGTAGTCGAAGTCGTACTACGACACCCATAATAAGGCCCATTGTATCTTTACAACAGAAGGTAAAACATAATAGAAATGAATTTTTTGGAATCACTGAAAAACTCAATTTCGGAAAAAATACGAGTTACATTTACATAAAATTTCTTTTAATTCAACATACATACTTGCATACATACGTATGTAATTTTTATTTAACCCTAAACCATCAACATAAAAATGTTGTTAAATTAAACAATAAACTATTAAGAAAGAGTCTGCAAAACTATACCAAAATGGGCATGCATATATGAATTTTAATGCATACTTAATTTCGTACTTAGCGTAGTATGAGTTGTAGTACGGGTTTTCAGACACACGTTACTACAAATCATACTAATTCATTTAAAAGAAAAATTTTAAGGCAATACACGTGGATAAATGAATAATGTGGTGAATTTATTAATAATAAGTTAACTGCAGTTAAAAAGAATAAAAAAAATAATGCAAAAACAAAAGGGGTATGTTGTAGAGAATGGTTAAAATAATTAGGGTAATTATGTAAAAAATTCCGCAGGAAATTTTTCCCTTTTCCAATTAGAATTTTTTGTTTTCGCTATCATTTGCTATTAGTTGGAATTGTTCCCTGGGAGAAATTTCCTGCGGAATTTTTTACATAATTGCCCGGAATGTTTTATGTTCTTTTTTTAATTAAAATATCCGCTATATAAAGCCAATTTTAAAATTGAGCTGTAGAAACGCTGCGTTTTCTAAATTAGCTCCTCATGAAACAAATTTTTCTGTACAACAGCATGATACACAATACTTATTATCGAAGCTCCGCCCACAAAAATCAAAAATTTTTGATTTTCATACTACAAAGTATACTTCATAAGTACGACAGCATGACACCAGTGACTAATTTCATTGTACGATTTATCGTTCGATTTGTATTAACGTGTATACTCGCTATAACAGTAGACATTTCATAAAAAGCAGCCCAATTTGACTTGCAAAATCGAGGATTTTAAACAAAAAATCGTCATTTCGTCGGTTGGTTTCTGGTTTGCTGCAAACATGCATTTTGATAATAATGCGCCGCAAACCAGAAATCAACCGACGATTTTGCTATTTCCGGCACCAAAAATCGTCACATCTGGCAGCCCGGGTCAGGAACAGAGAATAAGATAAACAAAACGAAATAAAGACCAAAACCGAACGAAGGAATAAAAACGAACGAAAGAACAAGAAAGACCAAAAGAACAATATAGACCAAAAGAACAATAAAGACCAAAAGAACAAAAAGGAACAACTTGACTGAACTAGTTCACATCGTTCACTTATGGGAATAGTTCAATTGAACTAGTTCGTTCTTTCCAGCACAACTCTAATGACAGCTACCTGGAAATTCATTATATTCTACCATTTAAGACCAATTTGGGTAGGAATAAGGTTCTTGAAGTAGGTATAACATCATTTTCAAGGCTCTGCAAGCAATCGGTAGCCTTTGAATCATGTGAGATGCTTTCCATTCAACTTCAACATACTTGGGACAATCTTATTCAAGAATCAGACCTTTTAATTTCAAAAAGAAACCGGAGAGCTGCACTCGATATCGTTGGAAATATGGCCCATGCTCTATTTGGAGTCATGGACTCAGATTATACAGAGCAAATGGCTCAAACTATAACTAACGTAAAGCAAAATGAAGAGTATCTACATCTGTTACTAAAAAATCAAACTTCAGTAATAGATTCTACTATTAACATTCTTAAGCAAGGCGAGAACAATACTAAAGTGCACTTTTCAGAACTTAAGAAAACCATCTATCAAGATCTAAATAAAGTTCAAAATGAGAATTCAAATCTACGACAAGTCCAAAATCTAATGTCTCTAGCAATTCAATTAAATACACTGGCCTCAGATTTACAAAGAATTGAAACAGAGCTGGTCGCTGCCCTCACGCATACGAACCACGGCAATATAAGCCCACTTATCCTTACACCAAAACAGTTAAGATCAGAGATTGCTAAAATTAAAGGACACCTTCCTATAGGCCGTACATTACCAGTTGAAGACACTGACTTGCTAGAACTGTACAAAATTATGAATGTTAAAGGCACAGTAACTAACACAAATGTAATTTTCGGTGGTGGACCAAGGAAAATTTGAACTTTACAAGGTCATTGCAATACCCACACAAATAAACAATACGACCATTGTCATAACAACCGACATTAAATATCTTGCTGTTAATGACCACCGCGATGAATACCTGGCACTAAACATACTTCAATTCAATAAATGTACTGTAGTCATTGCCTCGTTTCTGTAAGGAATGTGAGAACTTTTCGAGTCGAAAAAATTGTTATCATCCTGTGAAACACAGGGTGAGTAAGAAAAAAACTGTATTTGTTGATATGTTTTGTAACTTTATATAGGTTTTTATGTGAGTAACCCTGTATAAAATAGGACAACCAATATAATTATTTAATTATTCTCGATGCGAGAACTTCTCACAAGTTACAGAAATGGGGTACATAGTCGACCTATACATTTGTCCAGCATTGCAAATACAAATGGCCAACGATTCCGGCAGTTATTCTTGTGAAATTGCTCTCTTCAACAACAAAACATCCCCTGATTGTAATTTTGGCTAAATCTAGAACAATATCTCTTTTATTCCATTGCACAACGTAAACCAATGGCTGCATGCAACAATAACACCTATAGAACTAACTGCAGTTGTATGTATTTTTAAAGGAATATCTTCCCTTTTTTTATTACAACATTTTGTTTATGTAGTATTTTAAGTTCATTTAACCAATGGTTTATTATAAATTAATATTTGATGTAAATTCTGCTTATGTTGTATTCTAAATTCATTAACCAAGTTTTATTTACAAATTAATAAGTTTCATATTGCAATCAGTCATTTACCTTTAGATATTCTTATACTCATACAATTAATTCAGTCATTTACCTTTAAGAGTAGTATTACAATAATTGATAAAATGCAAAGTCAGGCTTTATGACAAGTGCTGAAAATGTACATTGCTAGTAATTTTAATATAGACCTATGAAATTAAAATTGTATAAAAGACTGGGAAAAATAAAAAAATTATGGCAAACAAACATTAACTTTCTTGATTGCTAGACTAGTCTTAGTGTTTCTACTAAGACTTAACTTCAAATCATATTAGCACATGGTGATTCTACTTGGGCTAAAAACAAATCAAAACAAAACAAAAATGCAAGCACTCTGAGCTCCAAAGGAAACCTTTGGTACTCAACCCTTTACAAACAGTTGTAAGCGCAACATCGGTATTGTCTCCCAGATGGATTTTTAGCTGAGACGTTGTTTCATGGTAAAGATGTACTAGGGACAGGAGTTGATTTTCACATAGAGGCAGTTTTTTCCAAGTAAAAGCAGGTACTTTAACGTAGAGGTAGTTGTTTTCCAAGTAAAATCAGGTATTTTCACGTAGAGATAGTTGTTTTTCAAGTGAAGGCAGGTATTTTCAGCAAGGATCGGTGTTTTAAGAATAGGTCGGTGTTTTTAAGTAAAGGAACACCAGCCTTTAAGCAAAAGCTGGTGTTTTTAAGTAAAGGCTTGTGTTTTTAAGTAAAGTCTAGTGTTTTTAGTAAAGTCCGGTGGCGACTATCTTACCCAATGGTGGAGTTTCTTTAATGTGGTAGTGCCATGAGCTGGGTGGTAATTTCTCTGATTAAGTTACGTTTTCGAGGCTTCAGGTTTTATCTTGCCTCAATGTGCGGTATGCAAGACCACCCTAGGATGTCAGCAAACCTTTAGGTGATATACACTTACGTCAAACTTTCTCACAATTCTTGGCAAACTATTTTCTGACTTATTCACACCGTACACTAAACTACCGCATTCTTACCATCGATCACTCGTTCTACTTTTTAAAACTCCAACTATCTTCTCCGGCTTCTTGATCTTTTCTGATCCAAGTTCGTTTTTCTTGACCGCACCTTTTTTAAACCGGACACACCTCAAAGCTTTCTTTTTCTTTTGTACCGTACTGTATTCTATCTTCATCCTTTTTTCTTTTCTTTTAACACTATACTTGTTTTCTTTTTTCATCCTTCTTATTTTGCCACATCTGCTAATATTTCCTTTTCTCGAAGTTTCTATTAATCCTGCCACGCTGCTTGTTTTGATTGGATGACACATACATTTGTCTTTTTTCGTTCTATTCTTTCTCTGTTTTGAACGAAACGTGGCGCTAGAACTCATCGAAGCAGGGTTGCATTTATTTAGTAACAGGGTGACCTCCATTTGGTAAAATTAACCCATGATTCAACACATAATTTGTCATGTCTTTTTTTGCTGGGTTATTATTCTAATAGAGCCTTAATTTCGTCGCTTATAACACTATGCTTTTTATGGCTAAATGAAGGAGTCAACTGTGAGATCATGAGATCTGATGTTACCATCATTCGGTGCATAATATCTTCGATCCTTGCACTTCGACTGCATTTTCTGGAGTGTCTAAGGCGATATTTTTTATAGTCCTTGTTACGACTTTCCTGAGCCTCTTCGGATAGTAAGACTTCAAGAAAAATTCTCTTTTCAATTATATATTTTCCATGAATAAATAATAATGCCAATTATGCAAAAACTGAATTGATAAACATTTTTAGGTAATATCAAAATGGTATTCACCTCGAAGACGAAAAATTAAGCGTCATTAATTTTTACACACAAAAAATCATGACATCAGACAATGCACCAGTGTACATAAACAGCTACAGATGACAACATGCACATACTGAAATAATAAACGAACAAGTACAAACAATTCTTGATGATGACATAATAGAACCATTAATTAGCCCATATAATGCTCTACTCCTCTTGGTACCCAAGAAGAAAACGCAAGACAAAAAGAAATGGAGACTAGTAGTAGACTTTGGAAAACTAAATGACAAAATTGTACCGACACATTTCCACTAAAGGCCGTTTCACACTATAATACAAGTATTAATACTTTTGTGGAAAATGCAACTCTGACATGTTGAGTTGTTATTGTCTTTTGAAATTTTTGAAACAGAAATTAGATTAGGGATGCATTTTCGTCAAAAGTATTAATACTTGTATTATAGTGTGAAACGGCCTTTAGTGGAAATGTGTCGGTACAAGTAAAAGCAGGTACTTTAACGTAGAGGTAGTTGTTTTCCAAGTAAAATCAGGTATTTTCACGTAGAGATAGTTGTTTTTCAAGTGAAGGCAGGTATTTTCAGCAAGGATCGGTGTTTTAAGAATAGGTCGGTGTTTTTAAGTAAAGGAACACCAGCCTTTAAGCAAAAGCTGGTGTTTTTAAGTAAAGGCTTGTGTTTTTAAGTAAAGTCTAGTGTTTTTAGTAAAGTCCGGTGGCGACTATCTTACCCAATGGTGGAGTTTCTTTAATGTGGTAGTGCCATGAGCTGGGTGGTAATTTCTCTGATTAAGTTACGTTTTCGAGGCTTCAGGTTTTATCTTGCCTCAATGTGCGGTATGCAAGACCACCCTAGGATGTCAGCAAACCTTTAGGTGATATACACTTACGTCAAACTTTCTCACAATTCTTGGCAAACTATTTTCTGACTTATTCACACCGTACACTAAACTACCGCATTCTTACCATCGATCACTCGTTCTACTTTTTAAAACTCCAACTATCTTCTCCGGCTTCTTGATCTTTTCTGATCCAAGTTCGTTTTTCTTGACCGCACCTTTTTTAAACCGGACACACCTCAAAGCTTTCTTTTTCTTTTGTACCGTACTGTATTCTATCTTCATCCTTTTTTCTTTTCTTTTAACACTATACTTGTTTTCTTTTTTCATCCTTCTTATTTTGCCACATCTGCTAATATTTCCTTTTCTCGAAGTTTCTATTAATCCTGCCACGCTGCTTGTTTTGATTGGATGACACATACATTTGTCTTTTTTCGTTCTATTCTTTCTCTGTTTTGAACGAAACGTGGCGCTAGAACTCATCGAAGCAGGGTTGCATTTATTTAGTAACAGGGTGACCTCCATTTGGTAAAATTAACCCATGATTCAACACATAATTTGTCATGTCTTTTTTTGCTGGGTTATTATTCTAATAGAGCCTTAATTTCGTCGCTTATAACACTATGCTTTTTATGGCTAAATGAAGGAGTCAACTGTGAGATCATGAGATCTGATGTTACCATCATTCGGTGCATAATATCTTCGATCCTTGCACTTCGACTGCATTTTCTGGAGTGTCTAAGGCGATATTTTTTATAGTCCTTGTTACGACTTTCCTGAGCCTCTTCGGATAGTAAGACTTCAAGAAAAATTCTCTTTTCAATTATATATTTTCCATGAATAAATAATAATGCCAATTATGCAAAAACTGAATTGATAAACATTTTTAGGTAATATCAAAATGGTATTCACCTCGAAGACGAAAAATTAAGCGTCATTAATTTTTACACACAAAAAATCATGACATCAGACAATGCACCAGTGTACATAAACAGCTACAGATGACAACATGCACATACTGAAATAATAAACGAACAAGTACAAACAATTCTTGATGATGACATAATAGAACCATTAATTAGCCCATATAATGCTCTACTCCTCTTGGTACCCAAGAAGAAAACGCAAGACAAAAAGAAATGGAGACTAGTAGTAGACTTTGGAAAACTAAATGACAAAATTGTACCGACACATTTCCACTAAAGGCCGTTTCACACTATAATACAAGTATTAATACTTTTGTGGAAAATGCAACTCTGACATGTTGAGTTGTTATTGTCTTTTGAAATTTTTGAAACAGAAATTAGATTAGGGATGCATTTTCGTCAAAAGTATTAATACTTGTATTATAGTGTGAAACGGCCTTAACTAGATTAGAAGATATTTTGGACAAGCTTTGTAAAGCCAAATGGTTTTCTACACTAGACATGACAAGTTCATTTCACCAGATTGAATTAAATGTAGAATCTAGACCACTTACACCATTTTCTACGCCACAAGGCCACTATCAAATGGTTTTCAACGAATGCTAACAATAGCACTTTCCGGACTAGAAATCGAAGAATTTCTTTATGTAGATGAGATAATAGTACATGGATGCAGTGTTGTTAGACAATTTTTTCTAAAAATCGTCAAATTTGAAAAATAAAATCGTCAAAATCGTCACAATTTTCAAAAAGAATCGTCGAAAAATCGTCACAAGAATTATCCGTTTTATTGAACAATAATACACCATATTAGAAATTAAAGACTATTTTATGTAACAAAAAACAATTCATCGACCTTATTGTCAAAGATAAAAACTATAGGGTGAAATTAAAGCAAAAAATTCATGTAACATTCCAAAGAGTTACACTTGTAATAATTTTTTGAAAACATAATGATTTCAATGGTTTCCGTTTCCAGTAAATTTAACATTTCGGTTTTGCTTTCTCATTCGTAATGTAAAAAAGCACACATGCATACACGAAACTATCCATAAAAAATATGAGCTGAAAATAAGTCGTGCATTGTGTGAACGCCGATGAAAGTTAAAAAAAAAAAAAGTGATAAACTTAACAATAAGACTTGGCTAGTGTGAACTGGGACACAAGATTTGAAAAAAAACTTTTTAGTAAAGGAAGAATTTCAGAGTACATGTTTAAAATAACTGATGCTGTAATTAAATTAAAATTTTTAAAAATTGTGTTATCGAAATCAAATCTCTTTTCTGCAAGGACTTGTTCAAGGCGAATTCAGTATCAGGTGACCTTATCGCTACAACAATTTTACAACAGAAAAAACAACACGTAATTTGGTATGCTACAAAACCAATCTGTCAGAAGATTTCTAAGCAAATTTTGACGTTTTGGTTCAAAATGCTCAATTTGGTAGCAACAGCTGATAATCAGCTGGGCTGATAAGGTCACCTGATACTGAATTCGCCTTGGACTTGTTGGCATACATACTTATTTATGTTACTTAATACTTATTTCAACAAATCGTCAAAATATGAGGAATATTGGAAACAAAATCGTCAATCGTCATTTTGGGAAATTTGTTATAAAAAATCGTCAAAATGACGTAAAATCGTCAAATCTAACAACACTGCATGGATGTAGCTTAAACCATCACAACCAAAATTTAATAAAAGTACTGGACAGACTTCAAAAGTACAATCTAAAACTTAACCCAAAGAAATGTTTTTAAGACCAGAAGTAATTTACTTGGGACATTTAATAACAAAAGACGGTGTAAAGACAGGCCCATCAAAATATGAAACAATAAAAAATTTCCCAATACTCAAAACACAGATGAAGTAAGACGATTCATTGCATTTTGCAACTACTACAGAAAATTCATACCTAATTTTGCTGACATCGCTAAATACCTAAAGGAACTTTTAAAGAAAGCAACAGAATTCAAATGGATAGAACAATGCCAACATGCCTTCGAAACACTAAAAGGAAAAGTAATCAACCCTCCTGTATTACAATACCCAAATTTTAAAAAACCTTTTATACTAATAAAGATAGAATTAGTAAAATCGTATCGTGAAGTTGCGTGTCAGCTGACAAAAGAAGTACCAAATGCAATGCATGTTACTAGTTATAAAATATGTGGTGGTAGCACTGCTGACGTAGAAATCTACAGGAAACTGATTTTCTGGAATTCCGTAGCACCATATAGGTTTCAAAAGTGACGTATATCAAAAGTTTTCAATCTAGACTGAGGGTTGAATTTCTACCAATCAGCCAATGTCCCTGAGCTAATTTTAGTTTCATTTGTAGAGTATCTACCAAGTCTTAACATACTACTTAAAATACTGGAAGAATAAACTTTATATTAATGTTCACTACTGTAAATTATATTAATTTAATTATTGTAGTTTTGCAGTTAAGGAATATTTGTTAAGGAATTGTTGTTGTTTAGTTATAAGGAATGGAATTAGTATTAATATTTAATACCGTTATTTTAGTATATAAGCAATCAATTTTGGAAATAAAAATTAATTATAAGTCAAGCCTAAAATCGGCTGCATTACTTACTTATATTCTATTAGAGCATTCAACTGCTCATAGAAATATTATTTTTCATAAAGCATTCATTTGCTAATTTATTTAAATATTCTGCCAGTGGCGTTAATTAGCGCCGGCAAATCACGGGTAGGATTTATTCTTTTTATAAAGCCCCCCTTTAAAAACTTTGAAGAAAGACTATAAACATTACATGGCGATCCTGCCAAACTAAATCGCGGACAGAAATATCCCAACGGAGGAATATAAACCTGCAGGCAGAATAATAGAAGCTCCACCATCCTGGCAACGAGCGACAGAAATTTGGTCGTAAATCGACAAATTGGAGAGCGAGATGGCCGAACACCGCACAAAATAAATTTTTAATTTTATTTTACATATTTCACACACATACAATACTAAAATTATACTAATAAAAAATAAATAACAAAAAAAAAATGAACTAAATTAAATAAAAGAAAGCAAAAATCTGAAGAAGCACTGACTTAATAAAAGAAATAGAAACAAAAAGAAATGTCAGTCCAGCTGCTTAGTATTGCCATAAAGAAACTAAAAAAAAAATTCACAGGGTGAAAAAAAAATTAATTAATTTAGAACATATGAAATTTCAGTGTTACCATTAAGTAATTTTTTTTCCAATATTATTATTTTGTAAATGAATTAAACATATAAATTTTTTTTGTAAATTAATAATCAAATAATATTAATTTTTATGGAAAAATTAATAGAATATAAAAGTGAATTAGAAAAATTAGAAAAAAATCTAAAGAAAAGTAAAGATAGAGCTTACTCCTCTGAATTCAAAAAAGAAAAATTAAAACGATTAAGGCATATAAGAAAAGAAGTTGATAATATTTATAAGGAATTAATTGAAAAAGAAGAAAAGTCGCTTATACTCGAATTCGATAATTTATATAAAAGATTATTACGCCAGATAGAAGAATTAAGTATTAGAGAAACGAAAATACACGAACAAACTATTGAAGAAACTAACAATTTAAAAAGTATGGCACATTTCGATATATCGATAGTAGGCAAAAACCTACAAATTTTCAAAGGTTCATATGAGGTGTTGGAAGATTTTATAGTGCAAACCGAATTACTCCATGATATTTTGCGAGTAGAAGATAGAGAGATTTTCGTTAAGTATGTCTACAATTTCAAACTTGCATCACATGTTCGAAGTGTTATAGGGCGTTCAAACAGACCAACTACATTTGAAGATTTGAAGAAATTATTAACCGAAGCTTACCCTAATCCTAGAACTTTGCAACAAGTTTTAACCGAATTTGGAACAATTAGGCAAGGAAATCTGAACATAACGACGTATAGAGAAAAAATTGCACTGCTATCTGAACAGTTAAGCAATTTTGAGATAAAGGCTTTAGCAAATCCTACACAAGAAGCAAAAAATGCAATTTTTAAAATGAGCGAGAGCATGGCTCTCAACGTATTCATGAAAGGAGTAAACGTAAAATACCAAAGCACGCTAGTGGCATGTAGTCCAAAGACGCTAAATGAAGCGGCAGAAAAATGTCTGACAATAGAAAGAAACTTGCAAAATAGCAACAGTAGTATTTTCAGAATTTGGAGAAGGGAAAACAGAAATAATTACAATTCACAAAGAGACAATAGAAATTTCCACGGACAAAGAAACACTAGAAATTTTACGGACGAACGCAATTTCCACAACTCAAATACCTACAACAACCATACAAATACCAACAACCACAATAGAATCCACAATAATAATAACAACAATAATCACAACCACAATAGAGATCATAATAGATTTCATAACAACAATAGATACGGAAATAATAATAATAGTAACATTAATAACAATTACAATGTAAACAGAAACAATTCTCACAGAGGATATAATCAAGGTCGAAATCAGGGAAACTAAAAGCGCCGGACAACAAAAATTGTTATCCAGAAGGCCGAAAAATATTCAAACTCTCAACTACCACTGACAATTCAGTGACAATAACATGTAAAACCACAAAAAGAGACCTAAAATTTTTAATAGATACAGGAGCTGATATCTCCATTAGTAAATTAGGAGATATAGAAAATATAAATAGGGATTGTATATCTTTACTAAGTGGTATCACATTAGATACAATAGAAAGTATTGGTACAGCAAATTTGAGCCTAAAATTTTAAAATAAATTTATAAATCATCAATTCCATATAGTCAAAGATGATTTCCCAATCAATACCGATGGAATAATAGGAAGGGATATATTAGAGAAATATATGTGTAAAATTGATTTTGAAACGTACACAATAGCATTCCGTATATCAAATGAAGAGTTTATTTTACCAATTACACCCAAACGTATTTACAACACAAAAATTTTTATACCAGCACGATCTGAGGCTATTGTACCAGTTAATATAGTGACAAATGAAGAAAGTATCGTTCTAAACAAAGAAATATCTTCAGGAGTCTACGTAGGAAACAGTATAATACCAGCTGTCGGCATACAACATGTAAAAGTATTAAACACAACTGATAAAGATATAACATTAGATGAATTAAAATTAGAGACAAAACAATTGTCAAATTACTATATATACGATTACCGCAGTAGCGTTCAAATGAACAACAAAGAGCGAGTGCAGAAAATACTAAAAGACCTAAATATTGAGTCTATAGACCAAACAGCCAGGCAATCTTTAATAAACATAATTACAGAGTACAGTGATATTTTTCATCTCGATAACGAAAAGTTGTCAGTGAATAATTTTTACACACAGCAAATTCAAACAACCGACGCAACGCCAGTGTACATAAAACCATATAGATTACCGGAATCACAAATAAATGAAATAAATGAACAAATATACAAACTGTTAAAAGATGATATTATTGAACCTTCAGTCAGTCCCTATAACTCACCATTATTAGTAATACCAAAAAAATCAATAAATGATACAAAAAAATGGCGACTAGTAGTCGATTTTCGAAAATTAAATGAAAAGATAGTGAACCACAAGTTTACACTTACAAAAATCGAAGATGTACTTGATAAGTTAGGAAGAGCTAAATACTTCTCCACACTAGATATGACCAGTTCATTTCACCAAATAGATTTAGATAAAGATTCAAGGCCATTGACTGCATTTTCAACAAGAAATGGTCATTTTCAATTTACTCGTCTACCATTTGGATTAAAAATATCCTCTAATAGCTTCCAAAGGATGCTAACGATAGCCCTAAGTGGTTTAAGCGCCGAAGCATTTTTATATGTAGACGATATTATTGTATTTGGCTGCAGTGTGCAACACCATCATGATAACTTATCGAAAGTATTTCAAAAACTGAGACAATATAATTTAAAATTAAATACCAATAAATGCTGCTTTCTAAAATCTGAAGTAGTGTATTTGGGTCATTTAATCACTGACAAAGGTATTTGTACCGATCCTGCCAAACATAGTGTGATAGAAAACTATCCCGTACCAAAAAATGCTGATGACGTTAGACGTTTCATAGCATTTTGTAATTATTACAGGCGATTCGTACCTGACTTTGCAAAAATAGCGAGAAATTTAAATTTACTGTTTTTAAAAAACCCTTTATATTAACGACAGATGCCTCTAATTTCGCACTTGGAGCTGTACTGTCACAAGGCAATATTGGAACAGACTTACCGATATCTTATGCCAGCAAAACGTTATCCAAGCATGACCTGAACAAACCAATCATAGAGAAAGAACTACTAGCAATTCATTGGGGCATAAATTTTTTCAGACCATATCTTTATGGTAGGAAATTTTTTGTAGTAACCGACCATAGACCATTAGTGTCACTGTTCTCACATAAGAACCCATCATCCAAGATGACTCGAATCAGATTGGATTTAAGTGACTATGACTTCGAAATATCATACAAAAAGGGCAAAGTAAACACAAATGCAGACGCATTGTCTAGAATAGTTATAAATACGGACACCCTAAAAGCATTAATTCCTACAGAAGAAGAGCAAAAATCAAAGAAAATATTAGCAATAACACGAAATATGAGAAAGAACTTAAATATACAGAATGAAAACAAGCAGGAGGACAGCATCTCTAATAAAAAGACTGATCAACTTTTCATATGGGAGTGCACGTCAATCTCGGATATAAAAAATATGAAGCAACTCAGATTCGAAATTGAAAGTAAACTAAAAATACCTGAAATTATAGTAAATGATGTAGAGATAGTTGTTAGAAGTTGTGATAATCCAATAAGCACACAGATGTCTTTGGAGAAGCTGCTATCGAAAACGCTATCCTTAGGAATAGAAGAACTCGCGTTAAAAAACAACGACAACATATTTGAAATAGTTAATAATAAAGAATTTAAAGATATGTTCAATACATTAAAAAGAAAGAATGGGAAAACTTAAAAATTTTAATTTACAGAGAACCAGAAAGAATAATTGACAAAAATTTACAGAACATGATTATCGCTGAGTACCACAACTCAACTTTAGGAGGACATCTAGGTGTCAGGAAAACAACATTAAAACTCAAGCAAAGATATATATGGAAGAATATGAGTAAAATGATAAAAAAAATACATACTAAATTGCAAAGAATGCAAGATTAACAAACAAACAAGACATACGAAAGAAAAACTAACAATAACAGATACACCAGATACAAGTTTTGAAGTCGTGTCAATAGACACAGTAGGACCACTTCGATATTCGGGTAAATACAGATACATATTAACCATGCAGTGTGATTTAACGAAGTACGTCATAGCATGCCCTATTGAGACAAAGGAAGCTAAAACAATTGCAAAAGCTCTAGTGGAAAACTTAATTTTAAAATACGGTCATTTCAAAATCCTCAAATCGGACAACGGTACCGAATTTGTGAACGAGTTAATGTCCGAAGTATGCAAACTTTTAGAAATAAAACAGGTCTTTAGCACACCGTACCACCATGAAACTATGGGTGCTATAGAAAGGAATCATAGGGTACTTAATGAATTTCTCTTGAACTTCTGCAAACAAGATGAATGGGAATATTGGATCCCTTATTTCTGTTTCGCGTACAACACAACTCCTCATATAGATACCAACTACACTCCATACGAGTTAATATTTGGAAAATTGCCAAACTTACCAAATGATAAATGGTTAGATGATAAACCCGTCTACAATATGGATAAATATAATAATGAATTAAAAGCAAGATTACAGTTTTCCTTAAGAAAGGCAAAAGAACTAATAGAATTAGGAAAGTTAAAACGAGTAGAACAAAATAAAAACATAAAGCCACTAAATTTGAATGTAGGCGACATGGTTTTGGTTAAAAATTTCAATAGAAAAAAAATCAACCCCCATACCATGGTCCTTATAAAGTAATAAAAACCAAAGGAGTAAACTCTATCCTAGATTTAGGGAACACAGTTAAAGAATACCACAACAATAACTTGAAAAGATTTTAGTAGTTTATTACCTTAATAAGCATATATACAAAAAAAAAAAAAAAAAAAAAATGTGAATTTTTTTCTAGAGGGTTAGGGTGTAGAATATCTACCAAGTCTTAACATACTACTTAAAATACTGGAAGAATAAACTTTATATTAATGTTCACTACTGTAAATTATATTAATTTAATTATTGTAGTTTTGTAGTTAAGGAATATTTGTTAAGGAATTGTTGTTGTTTAGTTATAAGGAATGGAATTAGTATTAATATCTAATACCTTTATTTTAGTATATAAGCAATCAATTTTGGAAATAAAAATTAATTATAAGTCAAGCCTAAAATCGGCTGCATTACTTACTTATATTCTATTAGAGCATTCAACTGCTCATAGAAATATTATTTTTCATAAAGCATTCATTTGCTAATTTATTTAAATATTCTGCCAGTGGCGTTAATTAGCGCCGGCAAATCACGGGTAGGATTTATTCTTTTTATAAAGCCCCCCTTTAAAAACTTTGAAGAAAGACTATAAACATTACACATTTGTGTTAACTTAGGGGTAATGTGGTGTTTCCAAGTAAGCCATCGATCAAGGTGTATACCAAGATATTTCACATGAGAATGTTGAGGCACAACTTGATTCTTAATCCAAATGGGTGAACAAGTATCTCTTCGTAATGTATATGTTACTTGAACACACTTTTGTTCGTTTACCTTAATTCTCCATAAGTTTAACCATAGCTCGAGCTGGGTAATGTGTTCTTGAAGATATCGGGATGCCTCGTAAGGATTTTCATGCATACTAAGGCAGGCTGTATCATCAGCAAATGTGGAAGTGTGGATATTGCTGCTCAGAGGCATATCACAAGTATAAATCAAATACAAAACTGGCCCCAGTATACTCCCCTGTGGCGAACCGGATGAGATAGTTTCAGGCACACTCATAAAGTCTCCTTCTACAACAGTAAACTTCCGGGCAGTAATGTAACTTTCCAAAAGACTTACAACGTTTATTGATAGGTATGTCTTTAACTTTAAAATTAGGCCTTCATGTCACACTTTATCAAATGCCTGAGAAACGTCGATAAACAGCGCAGAACAATACTTCTTTTCTTCAAATATTCTTCTTATAAATTGCACCAATCTATGAGTTTGTTCAATGGTGCTATGCTGACTTCTAAAACCAAATTGATGGTCCGGTATGCACCCACTATTAACTAGAATTGGAGACAATGTTGTCATGAGCAGTTTTTCGAAAAGCTTTGACATTGTTGATAGGAGACTTATTGGCCTATATGACTCAGCCTTAGTAAGATCTTTGCCCGGCTTTGGAATCATTTTAACTTTGGCAAGTTTCCAGCTGTGTGAATAATACTCCAGTCAATGGCATTAAAAATAAATAACAGAATTGTAATTGCAATACGAGGCAACTTCATCACCATCTAGTTACTAATTCCGTCAACACCCGGAGCTTTCTTCGGGTTGAGTTCAGCAATTAATTTTTGTACATCACGCGTCTTAAACTTTATTTGTTCAGGGGGTAGAGCGACTACACTCGGCAAATCAATTACACTAGTACATGTGTTTGGGGTAAATACGTATTTTAAATGATCAGCAAATATGCGGTAGATGTGTGCAGAGGTGGTTTAAACTCAACGGGTGTTTAAGCTTTCTAGCAGAGCGCCACAGAGAGTAATTAGATGCTGGTGTGACTTCAAGACCTTCCAAATAATTTTTAAGAGATGCAGTTTTTTCAAATTCAGGCAACTCGTGGAGTCGTTAAGTGCACTCTTTAAATCTAATTTTACTCTGGGGTGATCTGTGCTGTTGCCATTCCCTTCTAGCTCTTCTTTTTTCACATACAAGACGTTCAATATCTTTATAATATATTCTATTAAAGCCAGTCTGCGGATGGGAGGTAGTGGCATGTTTAGTAGCCTGCTTAATATTTTCGTTAAGATTGGCAATGTTAGATTCAGCATCATCATGAGTTCTTAGCGTAATATTTTCCGTGCAATGACTACTAAGATATTTTTTGAATGACAGCCAATTAACACGAATACCATCTTCACATATGAGTGAGGTAGAGCACTTCTCAGTGGGCTACATATTGCAACGATCGTGGGAGAGTGATCGGACGATAGGTCTAGGGAAGCTTCAACGTGAATTAATTCCCTAGAAATATTTTCCATGTCACCAAAATCTATAACATCCGGAACTTTATGTATGTCAGTAGGGCAGTAAGTGGGCTCCCCATTTGAAATAACGTCCAAGCCCATTTTGGAAATTGTATTGAACAACGCTCGACCTCTGGGTGTAATAAGACGCGAACCCCAAAACGTATGTTTAGCATTAGTCGCCAGCTGCTACGAAACAATGGCCAAGAGATTTATAGAAATCCTCGTATTGATCCTCAGTAATTGTGAACCTAGGAGGGGATTAAATTGATGATATGACAAAATATGTGCAAAAATTTTCAACACAAATATTTATTGCTTGTAGATGTTCTTCACAAATGTTGTCAATAATAAAATGCTTGAGTCTTGACTTTATTAAAATTGCTGATCCCCGCAAGCTCTTCCTCTTGGGTCCTTTGAATCATATACAGTGTAGCCATTAATTCTGAATAGACTTCTTGAAGTTAAATGAGTCTCAGAAAGAGGCCAACTTAGCCCTTTTCGGGCTAGATTTAGCCCGTTTTGTGTCACTCAAAACGCGAAAAAAAATTTTTGGCCCGAAACTAAAAAAACGCGCTAATCTAGCACTTCTTACAATTATTTTTCAGCCCTTTTAGCCCTTTTTACTTTTTGCTCGATATGTCTACATTTAAATTTTTACGAACTTTTTTCTTCCTTTAATCTATCAATATCGACTTATGAAATAACGTGACAGCATTGTTTTACTCATTTTCTTCTGTTAGTTTGCTTTACCAAGTAAAAAAAGAAGAAACAATAAGGTATAGTGTTCTATTTCTTCCGAATTTTTTGTGCTTTGAAAGATTCTCAGTATAGCCTAAAAATAGATTTTTATTTAATAACGACCAAATTAAAATTTACTTACCTGTACATATGTATGTATATTTATGTCTCAAAGCTACCGGGATGTCCGACAATGTCACCAGAAATCGTTCGATCGAAAGCTTGTATTGCAAACAACAGTAACATTAGAACATTTGTTGTTGTTTTCAATATAAGTATTCGATCGAACGATTTCTGTTGACATCGCGAGACAGGTCGTACTAGTATAATTACAAGAATAGCAAGAACTAGTGCAAAAAGGCTTTAAGTTGTGTAAAATTAGTAGTGCTGATGAGCTTAAAACTAGCCCCTTGTCGCCCTTTTTTCAAAAGTTTGACTGAATGTTGCGCTAAACGTATATTTTTCCAGTTTAGCCCTTTTTTCAAAAATTTTTACGCTTTTGGAATCTCAAAAGTTGGCATCACTGCTCAGAAACCAACATTATATCAATATTTTTTTCCGTGAGGAAGTGCTCAAGTTCATTTATATGTTGGCGAATGCCGTTTGCGTTCCAGAAACAGTTTTAACGTGTTCATGTCTTGTTAACTAATGCTTGAAGCAGAGTATTCTGCATTCTCAGCATTTCTTGCATCATGCTCGTCATATTTGTTGTAAAGTTGTTTATAGTTAGAACCAGATTCTCAATAGTAGCTTCAAGGCGACTAAAGTTAAAGCTAGAGTTTGGATTCGTTGAATTATTTGGATATTTGGAGGTGGAAAATTTTTTTGTGGGAATACAATAGTCTTAGCAGCATCGGCATACGATACACGTGAATTGACTGGTTGGCTCATTTGAGCAACAGTGGCGGAGTACGCGTTTGCTGTTTCTGCTGGAGCTAATTTACGGTTTTGACCCATAGCCTGTTTAACGAAAGAATATACAGGGCATCCTCTGTAGTTAGCGGTGTGATTACCTCCACAATTACTGAATTTTTTTTTTGCTTAGTCTTTTGGCTTAGTACAGGTAGCAGTACCATGCAAATCACCGCAAATAACACAAACTGTAGGTAAATTGCAGTAAGTTTTTGTATGGCCATATTCTTGGCAATTGTTGCACTTTACGGGACCTGAACGCTTATGTGTCTCTTCAACTGCTATTTTTCGGTGTAATAGACACTTTACGCTATAAATTGGATGGGTTTAATTTTTTTTCAATTGTATGTCATTCGGTTCCAGTTCAACCCGAAATAGGGGTTGGGGGACCTTTTCTCTGTTAACTATATTAGTAAAATTTTTACTTTAAATCCTCTGTCGATAAGTGCAAATTTTACTTCTTCGGGCTCAACATATGAATCTATGCCCTTTAATACGATCTGTAGGCCTTTAGCACTCTTAAGTTGGTATGTGTAAAAATTTGTCATATTTTTTTCAAATTCATTAAAAATTTTTCGGAAATCTTTTTCTACATATATTTTGATTTTAGTTTCATCAATATTTCTTCGTTTAATTGAAATAATGTGAAAAGTATTTTCACCAATGCTCGACAGTACTTTTTTTTACAAGCGCGCTAGAATTTTTTTTTTCTCAGATAGGTGGTGGCTTAAAAGACTTGCGATGATGCAGCGGGCTTGTCGTCATTGACTTGCAATACTGAAAAACGATTTTGACGATTGGTAGATAATGCGCTATTATCCCTAGACATCTTTGGAGCAGATGCAATTTTAGTAGAATTTGGGCTTCGCCCGCCCTTTAAATCAGTTGTCCATTCCGAGTTGGACCTTTGGTTTTGGGCTACTTTTATCTGTTGTGATAACTGGGTTTAGTGATGAATAAGAGCCCGAAGCGAATGATGTCACTGACTTATATGACGAGGTACTAGGCAACGTTAGTGTTAACGAATCACTAGTTGGTATTGGACAAAGCGAAGTTGATCGCTTACGAAAAAGTGACTGCAGTTGGAAAAAGTCTTTCATCAGATTTTTTATTTTTATTGTTTTTATTAAGAGCTTTAGAACTCACAGTAAGTATATCATCAGATTTTTTATTGTTGTTATTAAGAGCTTCAGATCTCACAGTAAAATAGGCATTTCTGTCGTTATAACTCACTTCACAATTTTTTTCCTTTGAGGTGGCGGCGGCTTGGCTAAAAATGACCGGCGGCGGCTCAAAGTCGGCTGCAGCCGACGATTCCTTTAGAATTAGTAAAATCGTATCGTGAAGTTGCGTGTCAGCTGACAAAAACCGTACCATATGCAATGCATGTTACTAGTTATAAAATATGTGGTGTTAGCACTGCTGACGTAGAAATCTACAGAAAACAGATTTTTCTCTAACGAATGTCAAAAAAGCCGCATTTAAAAAAAGTGCTGTGCAAACTGTTACATTTTCTATAACTTGTATACAAAGCTGAACGATACGGCAAGCTGTAAAGTGGAACGATACGATTTTACTAATTCTACCTTAACTAAAACAACTATAACTTTACTGCCGTATTCATAAAAATTATTTGTAGAAATATGTCAAATAAGCCCTTAATAAACCTTAAATATTTTTTATGAATACGGCCGTTACACGAGAAGGTAAAAAGATAATAACAATAAAAAGTACAAAGTGAAGAGGTGTAGCTTAATTTCGTGAAAATGTGAGTTAGCAAATTGAAAGTTTCGTGGAATAAATTTTAAGAAATTTCATGATAAAAAGCTTAATGTAAATTGAGTACATATAATACATATATATGTATGTATTTACAAAGATACATCCATACATACATATACATATGTGAACTTCTCCGAGAAAAGGGACCTAGTGTGTGAAAATGAAGTTTTGAGAAAAACGCATTTAAAGTTTCATAACGCATTATCACTTTGAACACACCTTCAGTTGGGACATGCAATTTGGTATGGTTATAGTATGTTTACACGGTACGTGCTTCGCTCTCTATTCATGCTTCACACCCCAATCATGACCGATTGAACCTGATTCGCCATACAAATGTATGAGAGCGAATCGAGTAGATTCAATATGAATCTACTTGCGAATCACGTAAAATTGGTATCTTCTCCAACTTTTATCTCAGTTAACAGCCACTTTATGTGAACTAGCTATCAAAACAAAATAGGTATATGTGTATGCGTGTGTTTGTAAACAAATAAAAACAAACCAAAAAATTATAGATGTGAGTTAATTAAGTTATGAATAATATAAAAAGGAAAAATAAGAAGAAAATATAAGGATGCCTTCAAAAACAAGATTTTGAATGAGCTGAATATATGTAAGTATGTATGCTTATGCGTATGCATGTATATACATACGTGCGTATGATCAGCGTTGCCACAACCAAAATATTTTTGTAACCAAAATATGAAAAAAAGTAACCAAAGGCGAAAAAAAGTAACCAAAATATTTTATGCATTTAATATATGAGTAATAATCGCTTAAGTCCTCTTAATCAAAGGACTGTTTTTGGGACGTTTTCAAGCAAAACTATTAAAAGGCTCCAACGCAAGATTAAACTCTTGTGTGATCCTTTCTTTGAACATGTAGGTATTGTAACCACTCCAAATTTCATCCCTTATTCAATCCAAATATTGAGTACCCGTTTTTTACACCCATTTTCAAACAAAATTCCACGATTAATTAACTTTCGCTTAATTATGCTAGGAGCACAACTGGGACGAACGACGAATTTTTCGGTGCGAACTTTCGTCATAAAAAATAAAACACATGTGTGCATATGAAAATGAACACAACACCGCCCATGATACAATTATACAGGTAACCGCGAAGCGCCAGCTGTTTTGTTGTTTCGTGGTGCACTCTGCCAAATGTTGTTTATATTTTACAAACACACACACACGCTGTGTATCTTTCATTGCTCTATGACAGTTGGCACCAGAAACTAGCAACAAAAAGCCCTGTTGTTTTATTTGCTGTAAATTTGTTGTCGATTTGCGGTTACCTGTATAATTGTATCATGACACCGCCGTACAATGAAATTCGTCGTGCGTAACGAATTCTGAGATAGATTTATTTCTAATTTGTACGCCGACGAACGACGAAAAAACAATTTTCTCGCTCTCACTCTCTGTCTTTGTACACACAACAACAGTGATGGGAAATGAGATTTGCATTTCGGTACCAAATAAAATTTTTTTAAGTACTTTTTTTATGTCGAGAGTACCAAAAATTATTATCATATTTTATTCAAATTTAATTAACAAAAAATTATATAAAAAAGGAGTATCTAAACCTTTTTTTAAATCACGTTTTTAACGTTTTCTGGGAAACAACGTATAAGTGCGTCCTCTTTGAAGATCTTAGTACGTTAGAGTTCAAAATCAAGGACTTATTTCAACTTAAAAAAATATTTCTGCATGTTCATGCTTTAGTTTTTCTTCAGTTTTTGCTTCTTATAAAATACAAAAATTCGAGATCCGCCATTCTTATTTTAAGACATCGATATGTACCTTAATATAGAAAGGACCTAACTCATTATTTTTTATAGATTTCGATGGAACATCTAATGTATCGAAAAAATTCAAGAATTTCGATTAAGAAAATTAATGACTTTGGGCCTTTCTATATTAAGGTAACGATATGTAGGTGCAAATATTAAAGTTTTTAGAATTCAATAAATCTTTGAACTGGATAAAAATTGATACTGTTGGAACATAAAGCATGTTCCTTTGTTTTATTTTCATGAGATTTTGGTAAGAGAAAATCTTTCGACATTTGCAGAGGAGTTAGGTATGGACATAATTTCGTAAGCTACTCTCGATATATCGGGAAACATGTTTTCATCTAATGTGGTTTTAGTTCTAACCACTGCACAGTGGGAACTTTTGCAAAATGAATTGTAATAAATTTGGAACTTCTAAACTACTGATTGCACGTTGTATAGTCCATTATATTTATGTAAAGAAAAATTAACGATGTATATAAAGTCCATTTAATTTTTTCCGAAGCTTTGACATCTTTAGAGGAGGAGTTAGGCTTAATAACACATTTCTTGACAGCTTTCTGGTTTAAGCCAGAAGTTCCAGATTTATTGCCATTTATTTTGCAAAAGTCCCCACTCTGCACTGTAGACCAGAAGCTGCATATATTTTCTGTTGTTAATGGTTTCAGTTCTTCCATATTAGCTATGGAAAATATTTTAATTAAAAGTTGTGCAAATCTGTTGGTTTTCGATGATAAAACATTTTTTTTGTGGAAAACTTACTAAACCAAAGTACACTTTTGCCCTTAGAACTTTTTAAAATTTTATTTAAACTGATTTCAAACACGAGTTTTATATATATATATATATATATATATATATATCAACTTCTGTGCCAAGATCATTGAGTGAAATATGGTTTTCATTTATATCTTTCACAATTAAGATTACAGTTTTCTAAAATATCTTTGCGAACTAAGTTTTGTGAAAAAGAAATTTAATTCCTGGCAAAAATAAATGCATTTGTTGTAAGTTAACTGTGACAGTATCAAATATGTTGGGGGAGTATTACGGTACTTTTTCATGTCTAATAGTATCAAAAAAAGTACGATCGTACCAACTTTCCCATCACTGCACAACAACCAACTTTATCAATTATGAGAGAGGAATTCGTGTGAAGCACAACAACGACGAATTTACGCAGCGAACTCTTATCGACGAATTCGTCGACGTGGACGAAATTTATTTATTTTTTGTAATATGAACTGTTTTTGTTATTTAATAAAATATTTGTTCCAAGTAATAATGTACTACGAGTAAATACCACAGTGAGTTCGGATAAATGCATTTCTAAAGGTATTTAACATTCCTATACCCGCGCCAATTTTTGTAACACATATACCCGCGCACGGTCTCACAGACCGAAAGTTTGAACTAGATGAAATACTAGTTTTTTGAAACAAAACTTAAAAAAAACGATTTTTATTTAAACTCGATGATATAATAAAAAAAATTAAACCATTCATTAAATTAATATTAAGTAATTTGATTGATTTTCAGTCTTTAACATATTAGTCTTCAAAATCTATTGTTTTTTCATACATGCTACAAAAACGAAACAAAAACATATTTTTTTCTTCAAATAAACTAAAATTAATTTTAGAAACTTAAAAACACTCCTTGTGCAATACATAAATCACAGGTTGATTTAATTATCAGCCTTTAAATAAAAATTAGGGCATATCACATTTCATATAAAAAACAGCATTCAAAAACGTTAGTGTTGCTGCAAAAGCAAAACTTAAATTTGTTTCCTTTATAAAAAACCAAAAAATAACTTTCTTAACTTAAAAATACTTTTTCTTTTGCAATAATAAACAATACGATAACTTATTCATTATCATTATAGTAACAGTTAGAACATACCATAATAGCATGTTCCAAACAAAAATACTGTTTGCATGTGGTGCAGTTGTAACGTGTTTTACGATTCTTTTTTGATGTACAGTATCCACAGCGACCAATTTTATTAAAAGATGTTCCTGCAGACTCGGGACCATCCATTTTACACAACTCAAGGAGCCTAAGTTTGATGATTTTAGGCAAGGAGGTCGTGAGAGCTCGACGTCGCAGTTGCGAGTTATCAAGATCATACGATAAAGATTCAAGAAATATTCTGCGGTTAATTTGTTTACTGGAATTGTTTTGCATATATATTATGAATTAATTTATACCCGCTACATTCATGAGACTATAAAAAATAACCATGGGCCATCTATTTGTGCCTCGAGCAACGTTATCTTCAACCTCGCTGTCATTTTCATCCTCATATTCAGAACTCGAAATTTCTTCCTCTAAAAGTAGTCTGATTTGCTATTGATTCATTTTGGTAATTAAAGGTACCTGCAAAATAATAAAATACACAAAAATGAACAAAAAACACAACGAAAAAAAATTTTTTACCTGCACAAAAAGTTACACATATACCCGCGTCGGTCTCACAGACCAATTGTTATCAAATACACCAATATGTCCGTCTCGCACAAACACCAAAACAGCACTAAAACAAAGCTTGTAAAAAAAGCGGCAGCTAACAGAAAATTCAAATTTCTAGGGTTTCTGGAAAAAAGAGTATTTACGTAAAAGAGTTTTGTCGGTCTCACAGACCAACGCGCGGGTATAGGAAGGTTAAGCGTATTCTCATAATTGCCTATTTGAGATAATTAAATGTCTTCGCTTTAATACCTTGCCCGTATAATTACACCAAAAGTCATGACATTTTTGATGAGGCAATTAGCCGGGGTTTACTGTATAATCATTACAAAATCATATAATATTACCTATAACATTTAAATGTTTAATTCAGTTTCATAATTGTATTGTGCCTTATTTGCGATACTTATCGTAAGTGACATGTAATCGAAAATATACTTTTTTATTTAAATTAAAATTTTATGGGACTATCCATAGTTTAGAACTATCAAAATGGCAAAAATTTTATAACTTTTAAGTTACGGGCTGTAAAATTTTAACGTAAGCGACAATTTACGTATGTAAACAAATTTGAATATTATAAAAATAATCTTCTCCTGAAAACTAAAAACTAACTAGTAAAAAACTATTTGCATTCTGTAAATATTAGTCGGCTGGAAAATATTAGTCGGCTGGAAAATATTAGTCGACTGGAAATATTTGTCGACTTTCACTTGTTAATTTTTTTTTTCATATATATATTTATTTATTGTATCTTCAAACATGAACTAACAATAAGTAATCAAATCTTAAATATAAATATAATTATTAGGCCCGACCAGTATCGGACATAAACTTAGTGATAATTATAAATAATACATAAGTAGTGATAATCAAAACGGAAAAAAAGAAGTATTAAGCAGTCCCATCTGGAGTGTTGAGTATAAGAGCCCTTGTGTCCCTCTTTTTTAAGCGGATGTGTCCAGCAAAGCTCAAAATATTACGGGCAAGCGGATTAGGATGTGACTCGAGTTTTGTTAAATATTTGCCTGCGTATTTTGCAATTTCTTCACTCACTAGTGGCATATTTAAATCACGATGAATATTTGAATTTTTAATGTACCATGGAGCAGATGTTATCAAACGTAAAATTTTGTTTTGCCTTCGTATGGATTTTTTTAGCACCATATTGGCTTCAAAAGCGACTTGTTTGCAGTCTAGGCAGAGTGTTGAATTTCTGCCAATTAACCAATACATTTGAGTTAATTTAAGTTTCATTTGGGTTAACTTAGAGTCAATATGATATTTCCATGTAAGCCTTCGATCAAGGTGTATTCCAAAGTATTTCACTTGAGAATGTTGAGGAATATTTTGATTGTTGATTCGAATGGGGGAACAGGTATCTTTTCTTAGGGTAAACGTTATATGAACACACTTTTGTTCATTTACTTTTATTCTCCATAAATTCAACCATATTTCAAGCTGGGTAATGTGTGGTTGGAGATTGCGGGATAGTAGATAGGTAATGGAGGATGCAAATATCTATCTCTTTCTAACACTATATCTATCTCTCTCTATCTTTGTCTGTTGTAGATTGGTCATGGTTTGTGACGTCAGATATGAGTATGTATGTGTGTAATTGAGAGAGAGGGGGCGTTGACTTTAATATTTGTAGTTTTTGAGAGAGATGGAGGTGTTGGCCTATAATTTCTGATATCCCATGATTAGGGATTTAGAGGATTGGTATTTGGTATTAATAAATATTGTGATCATGAAATTTGGTTCCCTAGTTTAATATTTATCTCATGATTAGGGATTTAGAGGTTTGTCATTGCCTGCCTATCAATAATATGTTGACCACTGTAGTTTTTTTTTTTTTGTTTGTTGTTGGATAAATGTATGTTTGCTTGTATCAGAGAGGTTTGTTCTTCAGTTGGGATATATGCTCCCTCAGCTACTACAAAAAATTATGTAGTGGGTGTGTACATTTTTTAGTGTTGGATCTATGTGTGCTCGTATCAGAGGGGTATGGATATAGTGTTAGAAAGAGATGGATTTTGCGGTAACTTATCCATAATTGATAGCGTTTAGTTGTATATGTACATATTTTATATTTTTAATATTCTATGTATTGGTGTATGCATGGGAATGTTATAGAGGGATAATTTTTTTCTCTTGCTGGAATTGATGTTGCCCAAGCAAAAATTTGTATGCTGCTGTATTCATTGATCTACATACTTAGTCCCCGTTCACGCTACGCAAGTGTTATTGCTAAGCTTATCACTTTTTATTCTTTGAACTTTCATCGACGCCCTCACAAAACAAAACGTATTGCCAGCACATGTATAGTGTGAACTGGGACTTCTATCATTTGTTCTTTTTCGCGTTTGATGTAGTTGAATTGCTTGGGTGGTAATTGTATACATGTAGGTATGTATGTATGTAAGTAAGCATGCATGTGTATCGATTTGTAAATTCGTGTGCGTAGTTCAATGATTTTTGGGGATCATAGAAACTGTTTAGCTTGTTGGAATATCTGTTCTCCTAGTTGGAATTTGTTTGCTGATGCTGATTGCTTCTACTGTTGTCATTTTTTCTTCGTCTTCTATTACTCTGAGTGGTACATATGTATGTATGTATGTACATTCATATGCGTACTTGACAATTTTTGATTTTATGCATATACAAACATACATATATACATACATACATACATATGTACATACTTATGCAAATGTGCTGATATTGCTTTTTCCCCTTTTACAGTATCCAAGGGAACTTTTTTATTCTTTTGTTTTTATCGTTCCTGCTATGTCCATTGGATACTTTTTTATGTTATTGTTTTTTTTTCTAATACGCATGTACATACATGTGCGTGTATATTTTGCTTTGCAAATTTAAGCTGGCTCGATCTTGTTAGAATTGAATGTTTTGCAAATTCAGCGATTTGTTTCTATGTAGGTACTACATACATACATACATATTTATTTACATACATACATATATAGAATAACGCATAAAGTAAAAAATGAAAATAAAAAATATGGGATCACAGCACATTTTATTATGATACAAGACATACATACATACATATACTCCCAGACCAATTTATGTGCGATCATGTATGTGTAAGTATGTTTTACTTGTTCAATAGTTTTGACTTGAAGAAGTGTCGTCATAGCTTTTGCGATTATATGCCACTTTTGTTGGGGAAGGTTATGGTTTTTAGGTTTCTGTGCAAAGTGAAGCTACATACATACATATCTACATACATGGATATGTACGTATTAAAGTCCTGCACAAGGCTATTTATAAGACCTTTCAAGACATGCGAAATTTTTTAAACGCTTTACTACAGCGAAATATTCTAAAACAAACGCTAAAAAACACTGTTGGCAAGACAAAGAACTAAAAAAAAATATTGCCAACAGTGTATATACATATCTGCTATTCTTCTGTTCTTATTTGCTCTTTCATAGGTTTCGCGATTGCTTGACTCTTTTTGTTGGGGAAGGTTAGGGTTTTCCGTTTGCTGTGCAACGTGAAACTATATCCCTACTAGAAGGGGTGCGAATGTCTGTAAAGCGTCGCTTCCTATTGCTTTCTAATAAATTTAGCTTTTATATGGTTATATGTATAAACATTTTATTTTGTATTCTTCTTCTTCTTCTTCTCATTTTTATCCTATTACTTCACAGTGAACAGTTCTGATCGCACTTAATGAAAAGTAATATTTCAACTCTGATTAGTGTGCTGTAGTACTTCTGTTATATACAATCTATTTAAAGTGGTACCCATTAATCAATAATTACATATTATTATCAAAAATTTCCAAAATTTTTATAGTGGACTAAAATAAAAAAAATAAAGTAATAAAATCAGTGTAAAAGTATTATTATTGAAATTGTGTTAAAAAATTAATATCAACAATAATTAAAGAGAAATGAATTCCACAATTTGCTCAGTTTGCTCGATGACTCTTAGCAGTGTCAAAATGTTGGAGGTGCATATGAAGCTACATTGCAGTGTTTGCAAAAAGCTATTCATGTCGCATGGTAAGCTCAAGGATCATAAAAAAACGCATTCTTCAGCCAGCCTGGGGGACGCTAGGAATATTTTATGCAGACATTGTAAATCTTGCAATGAAGTAATAGGTTTTTCATCATGGACGGCTCATGTTAGAACCACAAAGCATAAGAGAAATTCTGAGCAAGTACATATTAATAATGATCTGACAAAGATAAGCAGCGACTTCAATGGGAGGATAGAAGTATATTCCTTCATAAATAAAAATGAGGGAATATTGTTCCCAGAAAAATTTTTCTTAAATGCAAGAAATAGTGTTACTAAACAACTAAATGAATGTAGCAGGAAGCATGTTTCATTTAAATTTAATTTTGAGCTAACATGTGAGTACATGAAAGTGATGAACGATGATATGATTCTTTCTCCACTGGTACACATATCAAAAATGACATTGGTCACCATTTCGGATGATGTGGAAGAATTATACAAAAAGCATGTGAATGAAATTACTATAAAAATGGATGAATTTCAAGAGAGAGACAGTGGATGGACATTAATCTGTATAAAATTTCTTGAAATAAATATTAAGTCATCGATTATAAGAGGCTCATATTTCATACCCTTGCCAAAAGCTATAGTTAATAAGGGTGCATGCATCAATATCGAAAATGATGCTATTTATTGCTTCAAATGGTGCTTAGTTGCTGCTTTAAATCAAAATGATATGCTAAGTGTTGCAGAAAGAAAATTCCACTACTCGTATAATATAGCAAACATAAGAAGTGACAGGATTGTTTTAGGAGGCATATAGGTCAACTGTTGTGAATCAGAATTGATCAACCCTCGTACCCGTACATTGCACAACTTTGTTAACGCAGCAGCAACCAGTTCATTCACTTGGTTGTTTGCTAAATTCTTTGCGTTGACAAATTTTGCAATAGCAATATTTCGTAATTGGGTCAAAAGCTAAATAACATTAAGGAAATAGGTTAGCAAGTTAGCATAATAATAATAACTGTTAAGCATAATATTAATGTTGAAATATATTTAAGTATGATTAAGTTTTGTATAAATAGTTCGATTTAAGAAAGCAACAGTTGAGTTGTATTGAGGAGTTTGTATTTAGGAGTTGTATTAAGAAGTTTGTCTTGTATTTTAGCAGTCAAAAGTTAGAGTCATACCTGCGATTCCCACGGGACCCTCCAGGTTTAAAATTGTAAATTAAAATAAGATACTAGTTTTTAGTAACAAAGCCTTTTTAAAATAAATCCTTTAAATATACTCAAGAAAAATCTGTGTTTAAATTAAAACACAACACAACTTTGAGGGGCTAGATTTCCCACTTCCCTTAAAACAGCTAAAAAAAATTGAAGTACAGAATGACATTAGCATAAATGTTTTTGGTCATAATGAGTCATCAATAATAGGACCATATTATGTGACAAGTGGAGAAAAAGCAAAGCATATAAACTTACTTTTGCTCAATTCGAATGAAAATTTCCACTATGTGTACATCAAAGATATTTCAAAGTAAGTATTTTCAAATAATCATAATAATTTTTATTATTTTAATTTTTAAAGTATATAAATATTTCTTTGATATAATCTATATATTCCAATTTTAGACTTTTACGATCCAGCATAACATCGCATACATCAAAAATCTTTGTTTGCAACTCTTGTCTCTACCATACTCATGATGAATATGTGTATAAGCATCACAAGAATGTGTGTCTAAAGAAAGTCGTCAAAATGCCTAAGCCCGAGGATGTTTTCAAAAGCTTTAAAAACATTCATAAACAGATGGATGTCCCATATGTCATTTATGCTGATTTTGAGTCAATTTTAGAAAAAGTTGACGAAAAAGTAAGTAGTAATACTACAAACATTCAAAAGCATATCCCTTGTGCTTTCGGTTACTATGTAAAGTGTAGCTTTAAGAAAGAATATAATAGGCATAGGTATTATTTTGGGGAAGATGCAGCAATTATGTTTGTTAAAAAAATAGTGGAAGATGCATCAAACATATTTGATGAGCAGTTATCAAAAACAAAATCTATTAATATGACTAGCGAAGATGTGCAAGCCCACAATAATGCACAAGTGTGTCATATTTGTAGAAAAGAGTTGTTTAATGATGAAGTTATAGATCACTGTCATCTTACGGGTAGTTATCGTGGTGCAGCACATAATGTATGTAATTTAAACTATAGAGTACTATTTTTATACCTGTTCTTTTTCACAATCTTTCTGCATATGATTTACATCTCTTTTTCAATCATCTTTCCACAATAAAAAATGCTACTATAAAAGTTATACCCCTAAACAAAGAGCGTTATATTTCCCTCTCAGTTTATATTTCATTAAAAAAGAATCATGGATTCGAAATACGCTTTATAGATTCTTTCAGGTTTATGGCCTCAAGTCTAGATTCTTTGGCAAAAAATCTTGACGTATCTGATTTACAAACAGTTCGTGAAATATTTCCAAATGACAACCAATTTAATTTATTAAGAAGAAAAGGAGTGTATCGATACTCTTATATGGACTCTATATTAAAGTTTGATGAAACTGAACTTCCAAGTAGACAGAACTTTTTTAATATTTTAAGCAATGACGAATGTTCTGTTGATGACTATGAACATGCACAAAAAGTGTGGAGTGAGTTCGATTGTAGAACCCTTCGGGATTATACTGAGCTGTACCTCAAAACTGATGTATTACTTCTTACAGATATTTTTGAAAATTTTCGAAAAATATGTAAGAGTATTTATAGTCTAGATCCCGCTCACTACTATACTGCACCAGGACTATCATGGGATGCCATGTTGAGGACTACAGAAGTAACCTTAGAGCTAATTACAGATTGTGAAATGCATTCATTTGTTCAAAATGGTATAAGGGGTGGGCTAGTGCAGTGCTCAAGAAGATATTCAAAATCTAACAACAAATACATGAAAGATTTTGATAGAAACAAGCCTTCAGAATATTTGATGTATTTAGATGCTAATAATTTATATGGTTGGGCAATGTCTCAACCTTTGCCTTATGGGGGATTCGAATGGTTAAGTTCTGGAGAAATTGAAGTCTTTAATATCAATGAAGCTCCTAATACACCAGAAGTTGTTTACTATTTAGAAGTAGATATTGAGTATCCAGACTCACTTCATGACGCACATAATGACCTCCCTTTTTGCCCCCAAAACAAAAAAACATCACAATATAATAGTAAGAAGTTAATAGCAGACTTTACATTCAAAAGGAATTATGTTATTCATCATAAAATCTTACTTCAATGTATTTCAAACGGGCTTGTATTACATAAAATACACAGAATATTAAGATTTAAGCAGTCCCCTTGGCTTAAAAAATACATTGACCTAAATAATTCATATCGTACGAATGCCAAAAATGCATTTGAGAAGGACTTTTTTAAGCTTCTTAATAATGCTGTTTATGGGAAGACTATGGAAAATGTTGATAAAAGAAAAGTTATCCATATTGCTACAGAGTGGGAAACTACAAACAGAAATCATTTAGGATTGAGGGCATTGATTTCTAAACCGAATTTTTTAAGTTTGAAAAAATTCGGTGATAATATGTATGCAGTTGAGTTAAAAGAACTGGAACCATATTACGATAAACCCACATATATAGGTCTAGCAGTTTTAGAATTATCTAAGTGGAAGATGTACGACTTCCACTACTGCTACATGAAACAAAAGTTTAAAGATACAATTTCTCTTAACTATATAGATACAGATTCATTCATCTACACGATTCAAACTGATGATTTTTATGATGACATCCGTAATGATATTGATTCCAATTTCGATACATCGGATTATTCTGAAGATAATCAGTTCTGTTTACCTCTAGCAAATAAAAAGGTTTTAGGAATGATGAAGGACGAGAACAAGGGTGATATAATGACCGAGTTTGTAGGTTTAAGATCCAAAATGTACTCATTTTCAACCCATAGCTCTGAAGAGTTCAAAAATCTAAAGGAGTTAAAAAATCTGCCGTCAAGAAGTTAACTCTAAACGATTATAAAAATTGTTTATTTGATCAGAAAGTGCTATCAGATGAGATGTATTTGATTAGATCAAAAACTCACAAACTGTACACACAAAAGCTATTTAAAGTAGTCCTTAACTACAATGATGATAAAAGAAATATTTTGGAAGATCATGTAAAACACGAGCTTGGGGTCATTATAGAGATCGAGTTAGTGAGTCAATGCCAGTTGACTAATCTATGTATATACATATATATATATATGAGATGACAGTGATGTATAACATTTATTTAATCGTGAATCCAAATATTTTTTTTTTTTAATATTTATGTATTATATTCAAATATTTATGTACGAGTTTTACATTCATTAATTCAGTTTTAAGAAACAATCTCATATGTTTTTTTTTTGTGTATTTATTTATTTTTTATATTTTTATTAAAATATTATTTTTATCTATACATAAGTATATAAATTTGTAACATATATATATATATATATATATATGTATATAATTATTTAGTTTTTACAACATTTTTATTTATACACTTCAATTAAATTTAAAATTGTAACATATCAACATACATGTATTATAATATATTTGAAAATAAAACCAATAATATACTAAAAATAACTGATAACAATTTGTTTTCATTCCGATGTTTCTTTTTCAAGTAAGATTGCATTCCGTAAAGCACAAATACCATTGATGTGATAGCTGCAATAAAATAGGTCTGGATACTTCACCCCTATTTGACTAAAGTTGATACAGCCAATATCTTCAATATTAAAAACACTTTTTTGCACCATTTTTTCTAACCATTGCCTCTTTTCCTCACCTTTAACATATATAGTATATGAATCACCTACATTAGCTCTTAGAAATTCGCAAATGCTTTTAAATGAAACAGTCCCATCGTTCCAGCTTAGATGATGATAATGTTTTGTTAACCAGTTTGCTTCTCTTTGCTTTTTTGTTGATAAACATTTAAAATCAAAAGGAGGTTTTATGATAAAATTTATGTGTTGATTATTTTTGAAAACGATTGCGAGTTCTTTTACGATAAAGTCATTTGCATTACTCTTGAAACCTTGCAAGTCTATAAAAACTATATTATTGTTCATCTTTTTTAATTTATAAGATTTTACGAACTTGTCCTCTTATAGGTATGTATTCAATTAGACGATCATGAATAAGAATGCAATAAGCTGATGTTTTGGCTGGAATATTTGTTGCTGTTTCAAATTCAATTTTTATGTCAATTGGTCCGTTGTTAAGTGTTTCGTTTTGATAACTAACATCTACTACAATAATGGGTGCATTATTCTTAAACTCTTGGGAAGTTAGAAGAGGTTGTGACTCCTTCATATAATAGTTTTGTTGAAATCTTACATACATATCATATAGAATTGCGTAGCGTTCATTTTTAAATTTTAAGTTAAGATCATCATATGGATATGAAACTGAATTCAAATGTACTTTTAAGTTAGTGAGATCGCAATGAACAAACTTTTTATCTTGTTGAAATGCAATCAATACAAAGCGGGGTCGCTCTCTACTTGCAGCCATCTTAACATTCCAGATATGGCTAGTTCCTGTAGTTAATTGTGGATTTACATGACAATCTCAACTGCGGAATGCTATTGGTATAGAAGCAGCATTGTTGATAATTTTAATCATATTCAATTTACTATGATCGGATAAGTGTACATGGGGAATTCTCCAAGAGATTAGCGAAATTGTAAGTTTTGGTTTGTCAGTAGAAGTGCTCGATTGTACAAGATCTTCATCATTCTTGTTATGCAAGAGTATTAATTCATGTTTACCATTTAGTATTATTTTGTTATAGTCTTCCGCAAATCCTAAGAGCATTTTAAGTGGAACATAGAAATTAAAATATCCATTTTCAATATTCAAATTATCAATTTTGTTCCATCCAGCATTTTGCATGACAGCGCTTTCCGTTGGTGATAAAGAAATCAGATTTTTTATGGTGCTTGTCTGTCCTAAATGCCTTGTGTAATCAATTTCAATACCATTAAGTTCATAACGGATTTCATCAAAGAGATACGCTACAAAGTTGTTTTTTAATTTAAAGCTTAAATTAGAGGATTTTGGGCTCTTATCATCTACAATAAATCCTTCCACATATATATAACTTTCACTGGGCAATACGTACAGATCTTGATTTTGTATTGAAATACGAATTTCGTCATTATTGTTATATGATTGTAGATATGGTACATATGTGGATAGTCTTTTTTGATTATACTCTCATCAGATAATGGCTTATCTAGTACATCCATTATTGAATTCATTTTTTCGCTTTCAATTTTAAATTTAACGACTTGAGAAAGTTTTGATTTGATTTGGTTAGATTTTTTTGTTGGACTGATCTCTTCAACTGTCGCTTAGGTTCTAGTATAGTTTTAGAATTATATACAGCTTTATTCTTTGATATGTTTGTGTTATATATTATCATTATTTAGATGGTCTCAAATGTATGCGAATGGTTATTTCCTCTCCTCGAAAATTTATTAAGTCACCGTGCTGATCAACCACGCGTAGAGCAAGTGAACTAATCTCTTGGGAGTTGACTGGCAAATAAATTAGATTTCTAGGGATTTCATCTATTTTATAGCCTGGAGGAACATTAATCGGAAATTCATGTAATGTATGCGCCTTAGAATTGTTCATGTATGTATTAACAGCGATACTGCTTTCAACTCGCAAGAGATTCACCTTAAATATATTGACTGGTAGATCTGAGTAATGATCATGGTTTGGAATCAGGATTTTAGTATTAAATCCCAAAAGTTTTCCAATTGTATTTTCTTTATTAAAATCTATTAAATCTTTAGAGCTGTTAATTTTAACTTGCATTGTATTGTTATTAGCTTCTATTCGAATTTTATTTGTTGGACAGCAGTCTTTATATTGCTGATCTAAGTAATCAACTAATTCCTTTAATTCATAAGATCCAATTGGTATTTTAATTACATGTTCTCCTATGTGAAACATATTGTTATAGACGTCTACATTCGGTATGCTATTATATGAATGAAAAGCAGTTAGAGCGCACTCATAAGCTCCATTTAACTCGATAGGAGGGAAGTAATTTGCAGATAACTCTGAAGAGTTAGAGCTCAAAGTAAGTGTTATTGACATTATGGGAATCTGATTGCAAATAAATGGAACTTACTACAACATTGTTTATAAAAATGATTTTATTTCTTATTCTAAACATAAATTATTACAGAATGTGCTAAATACATATAAGTAATGTTATTTTTCTTTTACTCCAACTACGATATATCATCCTTACTTATCCAAGAATTGTGTTGACTAGAAAACCCCAACCATTTAACATATGCCTCCTCTCCTTTAGTTTTAAGAACCTTTTCAACTAGATAATTATTTGGATATCTAGTTTTTGAAAGTTCTTCTTCATAAAATCCACCTTTGATAGGATTTCCGAGATAATCTCCTAATATGTATGTTGTAGGATATGTATTTTGAACTCTTTTAATTGTGAATATTTCTGTTGTCCAATTTGGTGTATACCCCTTTTAAAAAGTATGCTTATATTTGCTTATGCGAACATGATCTCCAACATTACATTTTGACATTTTATACATCTTCAAATGACTGTATACTGTATTTAGCAGCTTTTCCTCATTTGTTGAGTTGACTTTAATTGGAGGCATTTTAATGGTACGATGAACTTTTCTGTTGTAGGTATTAAGTAAATCTTTGTATATATCAATCCACTTATATGAACCATTAAAGCTAAATTCTTTCCACATCATTCCTTTTAATGTTCTATTAAATCGTTCTACTATTGATGCTTTCATAATGCTATATGTTGAGTAGTGATTAATGTTGTATTTATGCATTAATTTTCTAAAGTGTGTATTGAAAAATTCTTTACCATCATCCGTTTGCAAGTTTTTTGGAACTCGTCCTAATTGAAAAATATTTTCCATCGCCTTGCTTGTTTCGAGTGCAGTTTTTGTTTTCAGCGGTACTGCCTATGCAAATTTTGAGAATGTGTCAATTACAGTCAACAAAAATCGATAATTTCTATTTTTCGATGAATAACTACCCATTTCAACTAAATCAGCTTGCCAAAGATCATCTAATCCTTTCATCACAACTCTACGGCGTACAAAATGTCTTCGAGCTTGCTTATGGAGTTCGTCAACTAACTTTCTTTTTGGAGACATTGAGTAGTTTTACGGATTTGTTTGGGAGAGTTGTGATCTATTTGATGCACTTTCAGCTATTGATACGAACATGTAATTTTCTAATCTATAAATTTGCTCATTCAGCTGTTCAATTTGTTCTTCAAAAGATGATTTAATTTTTAGAATTTCTTTTTCAATTTTATAATTGTCTTCTATTTGTAATTTTATTTCGCTTTGTAATTCCTCTATCTGTTCTTGAAGACTTTCTTGAATTTGATTATTGTCTTCCTTAAAGCAATTTAATAATTTGACTTCTATTTTTTCGATTTGAGTTTGCAGAAACAATTTATTGATAGCATCGTTTTCCTCCAGAGCATTTGCAACATTTTTGATCCTTTTGTTTTGGACATCAATGTTGTTGTTCGTATCCATAAAGAACCCCAGCAGCTTAGGTGCATTTTTAATAGAAATTATAGCACTAGTATCGTTTAGATAATGTCCAAACTTATCAACAGACATACTTCATATATATGTATTAATTATTACAGTTAATGTATTATATTCGCTTCACGTAATTCTTCAATAATTGATACAATTTCGTTATTGTGATTAGTATGACCTGCAGCTTGTGATGCGAGCAGTAGTCGAAGTCGATCTACTAACTCATTGGGGTCATCCCAATATATATAGTTTTGTTTTTGGGGGTTAAAGCGCATCATTCCATCACCCTTATAACCAGAAATTGCTGCATTTGCTACTGCGTTAGATATTTTCTTCTGACTATTTTCTTTAAATATTTTTTGAATTATATGCTTATATTTATATCCTCTAGTCCCCTTGATCTGACCATCGGGTTTATAGTCTCTCCTGCATGCATTAGTTGAAATCAAAATTTTTTTGTAGATTTCAAGTTCAAATTTGTCATAGTTTTTTGGTGTTTTATGAAACATTAAAGAAAACAAACCCGGTGTTAGAGCCCATATTTGTCCGCCAACTTGAATTTTATCTTCAGTTAGCTCAATGTTACTACTACCAAATTTCCATTCATTATTGTGATCTCTATCTGGACCTTAGTAAGTATCTAATTCATTTCTCGCTTCCAAGAGTGATAAGTCTGTACAACTCTCTTCAGTATTAGAAGTCTGTGAGTAAAACTCGTCTTCATCCTTATCACTCACGTCATTAGCATCATTAAATAAGATGGTGTTATCAAATATTGTTCCTTCTACAGTTTTCTTCGGTGTACTTGTCTCTATCTTGACTGATGTTTTCAAGGGCTTTAAACTTTTGTTAGTCTCAATTTTTGTTTGGAATTTACTTTCTTCTTTCTTGGGGATTCTTCCAATATTTTTAGAAGTATTTATAAATTCTTTAAGAGGTTCTGTTATAGGTTTAAATGTATCTCTTAGTTGTTCAAATGATTCTATTTCACCAGTTTTTATACTACGGAGCTTTTTCTTCAAGACATTTCTTGTTGTAACCAGCTCTTTTAAAACTTTCTCATCCATGTTTATTAGCGTCAAATATCAGAGCTGTTTTTCAGGTATCAGATTAGGTATCAGATCGGTTATCAGCAATCAGTTTCGGTTATCAGATCAGTTTTTCAGGTATCAGATCAGGTTATCAGATCGGTTATCAGGTATCAGATCGGTTATCAGCAATCAGTTTCGGTTATCAGATCAGTTATCAGGTATCTATTCAGCTTATGTGATTAGGTTTTCAGATATCAGAACAGGTTATCAGATCAGTTATCAGGTATCAGATAAGTTTTTCAGGTATCAGATCGGTTATTAGATATCGGATCGGTTATTAGGTATCAGATCGGTTATCAGTTCCGGTTATCAGATCAGTTATCAGTTAATGTTATCAGATCAGGTTTTATGCATCTGACAAATTATAAAAAATAGATGTATGAAGTTTAAAGTCAGATTAAGAACTAAAGACTACCTTTTCTGTAAAGTAATTTATATTGTTATGAAACAGTCAAATTGTTTTCTGTAACGACCATTATTTAATTCATTATCTTTGCTTATCATCAAAAATCCATATTTATCCTTCCAACATTCTCGACAAATTTCTTGAAACTTTACAAAATGTCGCTTGCCACATGATCACTATAAACATGCCTCATATTTTTCTCATCTTGTTTAAACATTATAATTACATTGGCATTGTCTCTTATCAAATGTTTTGGAATTCTGGTATAAGTTTGACATAAGTAAAATGAATCAACATTCTTATGTCGTCCCATACAAAAATATGCACGTATATTATTTTGCTTCTCGCATGCAACATCATCAAATATCATAATTGAGTTGCTTTTAGCTTCGTTAGGGGTCATTATCTGTAAATGTGTAATATCCCATGCCTTTAATTGGTAAAATTAAGTTTCTCAGGTATTCATATTTCGGCTGATATAAAGATTTTGAGTATAAATATATGTTTTTAAACTTGAGACCATTAGGACTTTCTATCAAGCTAATCATAATATTAGTCTTTCCACAATTTGATGGGCCAACTATTAGAGCGCGAATAGAATTTGGCAAGAGGGAACTATGCTTTATTTTTGAGCTGATGTTTGATGAAGCGTCAATATTACGGACTAAAATATTTTTATGTTGTTTTACTAACTGCATTTTTGTAACTAAATGCAATTCATAAATACTTCCTTTTATTATAGAAAATATAAAATAATATGGTTATACGATATCGGAAATCGTTTAGTCATAAAAAAACTGTCATTGGAGAAGGTTTAGTTAACAATATAATAAACTGTATACCTTTTGAAATTCATCTTCCTGGATATCAGTACTGTGGACCTGGAACAAAACTACAAAAACGTTTAGATAGAGGTGATAAAGGAATTAATTTATTGGACTCTGCTTGTAAAGAGCACGACATTGCTTACTCTAAAAATAAGGATTTAATTACTAGACATAAAGCTGATAAAATACTTGAAAACAAAGCTTGGAACCGAGTTCTCTCAAAAGATAGCACTCTCACGGAGAAATCATTTGCATATATGATAACTAACGCAATGAAAGCCAAAACAAAATTTGGAATGGGTGTGGAAAAAAAGAAAAATGCTAAAAAAAATAATTTAAATGCTAAAAAACTGTTTAATACATCAATTAGAGCTGCATCAAAAATGTTGAAGAAGGAAAAACCGTTGGATATTAACACAGCCATTAGAATTGCACGAAAAACTATTAACAGTTCTTTGAAGGGGAAAAAATCACAAATTATTGCACCACGTATAATACGTGTTCCAAAAATTGGTGGTTTTCTACCATTAATTCCAATATTAACTGCTCTGGGTGCAATTGGTAGTTTAGCTACTGGAGGTGCTGCTATAGCAAAGACTGTAAATGCAACAAAAAATGCAAAAAGACAACTTGAGGAAGCAGCTAGACATAATAGAGCGATAGAATCTATAGCGGTAGGCGAAGGACTTTTTCTCAAACCCTATAAAAAAGGTTATGGTTTGATTTGTAAAGAGAACTCAAAAAACTAATACAAATGCTACCCACTAGACCATTAACGGATGTTGATCTACAAAATTTTTCATCAAAAATTCCATACTTTAGAGGATTTTATATGCTGAACACTCTACCAAAACGTCCGAGGAGAAAGGAATGTGGAATAATCAATTTAGATATGTCAACAGGACCCGGTACACATTGGGTAGCATATTTTAAAAACAACAAAGAAATAGAATATTTCGATAGCTTTGGAAACTTACAACCTCATGCAGAAGTAATCAAATATCTGCGTAAAAATATAAGATACAACTATAATCAATATCAGAAGTTTAATACATTTAATTGTGGTCATTTATGCCTTCAATTTCTTTATGAATTAAATAAAAAAAATTAAATTTAAAATTCCATCATTTATATAAAATTTTGTTTTATTCTTGCAAAATATATATGTAAAAAAAAATTTATAATACTGCCAAATGGGGTATTGGGCATTGGGAATTAAAAACTCCTCCACATCCTCCTCCTTATCGAGAAGCAAATTCCGTTCTCCTTGCCTCTGCACCCGGAATGTGCCATCTGAGAGGTGCGTGAGCTCCTCGTCGGTAAGAGTGTTATACCTATTTGGTAGGAACATGAAGTGGTCCTCCATCTCAATTTTTACTGTTGGACCATATTTTGTCGTTGTCCTTTGCGCCGACACCACTCTATATTTCCTTGAAACATCTAAGTCCTTTATATGTATCAAGGACTTGTTATTTAATGAACTGAATTTTTTAATTAAATTTAACGATTCCATAATGATTTTATGTTTAATGTCTTTGAGTATTTGAATTGAATTGATATTAAATGTAGATTCGATGAGTCTAAGAAGCCTACATGAAAATATTTGCTGTGAAATAGTGAATATGTCTATATGTGGAATATTCGTAGAGAGAGGGAGAGAGAGAGATAGAGAGAGAAAACAGCAATTCCAATCAAAAATTTGTGTGTATCATTATGAAATTAAAATTTTAATACAATATCAAATAGCCATTCAACACGTTAAGAACTTGACAATGAAATCTGCAGTAGAACAATTTCTTGAGGAATATGAAGGATGGTTAATGCACGAACATAAGGATGCACTACTATGTTTTCTTCACATGCTTAAAGAAAACGAAGACTTTGGTGTGGAGGATAATAATGATGCAGAAAACTTTTCTTGTTGTCCTTGGCACTGCTCAGATTGTATAGAAGGACCAGACACGTGCAGATGTATGATATTTAAAATAAGAAAAATCAATGTAATAAATATAATTAATTCATATACGTTTATTTTTAATATTAAAAATTAATAAAAGTATAAATAAAATGTTAATGATAAATTTTTATATTGCAATATAAATGTGATGCTTGTATTATAAAACATTATTAAAAAAATAAATAAATATTACAACAAAATCAAAAAATGTTTAAAACTTTTTTAATTTCAAACCAATAGGATGTTATTGGTATACAAAATAAAAAATTGTATAATAATGCGAAAAACATTCATTCTTGAATTTTTTAAATTGTTTTATATTACTAAACTTTGCACAACAAACGGAAAACCCTAACCTTCCCCAACAAAAAGAGTCAAGCAATCGCGAAACCTATGAAAGAGCAAATAAGAACAGAAGAATAGCAGATATGTATATACATACGTACATATCCATGTATGTAGATATGTATGTATGTAGCTTCACTTTGCACAGAAACCTAAAAACCATAACCTTCCCCAACAAAAGTGGCATATAATCGCAAAAGCTATGACGACACTTCTTCAAGTCAAAACTATTGAACAAGTAAAACATACTTACACATACATGATCGCACATAAATTGGTCTGGGAGTATATGTATGTATGTATGTCTTGTATCATAATAAAATGTGCTGTGATCCCATATTTTTTATTTTCATTTTTTACTTTATGCGTTATTCTATATATGTATGTATGTACATAAATATGTATGTATGTATGTAGTACCTACATAGAAACAAATCGCTGAATTTGCAAAACATTCAATTCTAACAAGATCGAGCCAGCTTAAATTTGCAAAGCAAAATATACACGCACATGTATGTACATGCGTATTAGAAAAAAAAAAACAATAACATAAAAAAGTATCCAATGGACATAGCAGGAACGATAAAAACAAAAGAATAAAAAAGTTCCCTTGGATACTGTAAAACGGGAAAAAGCAATATCAGCACATTTGCATAAGTATGTACATATGTATGTATGTATGTATATATGTATGTTTGTATATGCATAAAATCAAAAATTGTCAAGTACGCATATGAATGTACATACATACATACATATGTACCACTCAGAGTAATAGAAGACGAAGAAAAAATGACAACAGTAGAAGCAATCAGCATCAGCAAACAAATTCCAACTAGGAGAACAGATATTCCAACAAGCTAAACAGTTTCTATGATCCCCAAAAATCATTGAACTACGCACACGAATTTACAAATCGATACACATGCATGCTTACTTACATACATACATACCTACATGTATACAATTACCACCCAAGCAATTCAACTACATCAAACGCGAAAAAGAACAAATGATAGAAGTCCCAGTTCACACTATACATGTGCTGGCAATACGTTTTGTTTTGTGAGGGCGTCGATGAAAGTTCAAAGAATAAAAAGTGATAAGCTTAGCAATAACACTTGCGTAGCGTGAACGGGGACTAAGTATGTAGATCAATGAATACAGCAGCATACAAATTTTTGCTTGGGCAACATCAATTCCAGCAAGAGAAAAAAATTATCCCTCTATAACATTCCCATGCATACACCAATACATAGAATATTAAAAATATAAAATATGTACATATACAACTAAACGCTATCAATTATGGATAAGTTACCGCAAAATCCATCTCTTTCTAACACTATATCCATACCCCTCTGATACGAGCACACATAGATCCAACACTAAAAAATGTACACACCCACTACATAATTTTTTGTAGTAGCTGAGGGAGCATATATCCCAACTGAAGAACAAACCTCTCTGATACAAGCAAACATACATTTATCCAACAACAAACAAAAAAAAAAAACTACAGTGGTCAACATATTATTGATAGGCAGGCAATGACAAACCTCTAAATCCCTAATCATGAGATAAATATTAAACTAGGGAACCAAATTTCATGATCACAATATTTATTAATACCAAATACCAATCCTCTAAATCCCTAATCATGGGATATCAGAAATTATAGGCCAACACCTCCATCTCTCTCAAAAACTACAAATATTAAAGTCAACGCCCCCTCTCTCTCAATTACACACATACATACTCATATCTGACGTCACAAACCATGACCAATCTACAACAGACAAAGATAGAGAGAGATAGATATAGTGTTAGAAAGAGATAGATATTTGCATCCTCCATTACCTATCTACTCGGGATGCTTCATCAGGGTTTTTGTGCATACTCATACAAGCTGTATCATCGGGAAATGTAGAAGTGTGCATGTTATTGCTCACAGGCATATAACAAGTACATATTAGATACAAGACTGGACCCATAATACTACCCTGTGGCACACCGGAAGATATAGACTCGGGTACACTCATGAAGTCTCCTTCCACAACGGTAAATTTCTTATCAACAATATAACTTTCCAAAAGCTTTTGTATGTTTATTGGTAGGTATGTCTTCAATTTTAAAAATAGGCCTTCGTGCCATAATTTATCAAATGCCTGAGAAACATCAATAAAAAGGGCAGAACAATACTTTTTTTCTGCAAATGTCCCCCTTACAGCTTGAACCAATCTATGCGTTTGCTCAATAGTGCTATGCTGACTTCTAAAGCCAAATTGATGGTCCGGGATGCACGCACTATCAGCTAAAATTGTGGACAATTTAGTCATGAGCAGCTTTTCGAAAAGCTTTGAAATTGTTGATAGTAAGCTTATAGGCCTATATGACTCAGCCTTGGTAAGATCTTTGCCTGGCTTTGGAATCATTTTAATCTTGGCAAGTTTCCAGTTATGTGGAAAATACTGCATTCGTAAAATTGCATTAAAAATAAATAGCAAGATTCTTATTGTAATATGAGGCAAGTTCATCAGCATCTTGTTACTAATGCCATCAATACCTGGAGCTTTCTGCGGGTCGAGTTCAGCAACTATTTTTTGTAGTTCACGCATCTTAAACCTTAAGGGACGAGGGGTAGAGATACTACACTCGGTAGTCCGGCAGCACCCGTACATGAATTGGGAGTGAATACAGATTTTAAATGCTCAGAAAATAAGTTACTTTTCTCACTATCGCTTCTTGCCCAGCCTCCGTTCGAAGTACGCAGTGGTGATTTGAGATCAACGGGTCTTTTAAGATTTCTAGTAGCGCGCTATAAAGAGTAATTAGATGTTGACGTTACATCAAGACCTTCTAAATACTTTTCCAGTAATGCAGTCTTTTCCGACGATAGCAGCTCTTTGAGTCGTTTAGTACATTCTTTAAGTCTGATTTTATTTAGGGGTGATCGGTGTAGTTGCCATTCTCTTTTAGCTCTCCTTTTTTCACATACAAGACGTTCAATTTCCGTAGAATAAATTCTATTAAAGCCAGTCTGCGGATAGGAAGTAGTGGCATGTTCAGCACCCTGTTTAATATATTCGTTAAGATTGGCAATATTAAATTCAATATCATCAGGTGATCTAAGCTGAATGACTGACTGACTACTAATATATTTTTTGAATCCTAGCCAGTTGACCCTATTAATCGTTTTCGCATATGAGTTAGTTAAATCACTCCTTAGTGGGTTGAAAATTGTAACTATTGTGGGAGAGTGATCGGAGGACAGATCTAGAGAGCCCTTTACGTGAATTAAGTCCCTATGGATATTTTTCGTGACGCCAAGATCTATAACATCTGGAATTTTTCTTACGTCAGTAGGGCAATAAGTAGGCTCCCCACTCGAAATGACATCTAAGCCCATTTTTGAAATTGTATTAAACAACGCTCTACCTCTAGGTGTAACAAGACGCGAGCCCCAGTACGTATGTTTTGCATTGTAGTCACCAGCTGCCACGAAACCAGATCCAAGCGATTTGTGGAACTTCTCATACTGATCTTCGGTAACTGAAAATCTCCCTCCCTCTCCCTCTCCCTCCCTCCCTCTCGGGTCCTTTGAATCATATAGAGTGTAACCATTTATTTTAAAGCAGCTTCTCGAAGTCAAGTGAGTCTCAGAGACCAACATTATATCAATATTGTTTTCCATGAGGAAGTGTTCAAGTTCATTTTTATGTTGGCGAATGCCGTTTGCGTTCCAGAAACATAGTTTTAACGTGTTCATGGTTTGTTGACTAATGCTTGAAGCAGAGTATTCTGCATTCTCAGCATTTCTTGCATCATGCTAGTCATATTTGTTGTAAAGTTGTTTATAGTTAGCACCAGATTCCACAATAGTAGCTTCAAGACGACTAAAGTTAAAGCTAGAGTTTGCATTTGTTGAATTACTTGGCGGTGTGGGAATAGAACTAGTCTTAGCAGCATCGGCATACGATACACGTGAAGTAACTAGTTGGCTAGTTTGAGGAAGAGTGGCGGAGTAAGCATTTGCTGATTGAAATGGAGCTAATTTAGGTTTTTGACCCATAGCCTGTTTAACGAAAGAATATACAAGGCTGCAATTATTAGCACAGAATATGAACTCTATGATTTGTACAGAATCAACAGTGGCTTGCAACCAAGGCGAATTCATAACAGGTGACCCTAACAGTCCTGATGATTATCAGGTGTTCGAAGACTGCTTAAACCCCAACTGTCAAAATCTCTTCTTCTATCTAATGTTTGTTTACATTTAAAGGGAAAAAAATTATATCGTTCTTTAAAAAATATATTTTAAAGTAAAAAGAATATTGTATGAATACTTATCACAATGGAACCAATTGGATCTCCGAGTGGGGGTGCGGTATAGCACCACCCTTCTTAACCTATGCATTCTCAATTAACTCTTGCAAAATGATTAATTGCATTAGTTTATTGATGATTTAAAAAAAAAATTGTATCTAATACAAAATATTTCTACCAATGTGTTTCGCCTATAATGCATGATAGTATTTGGTACAGAATCTTGCACGGATTTTCGCACAATATAGAAATAAGATTTTATCAAACGTTCTGCATTACTTGAGGCAAAGAGTATTTGCTCGTTCCATCATGTCAGCTTTTAGTTGACTAGACATGTTTATGAAAATCTGGATGTGTAGTATTTATATACAAAGCCCAATTCAATGGCTCCCAAATTCTCAACCATGAAATTGGTGGCTGGTAAACGACGATGCAATAGCGTTGTCACCACATCAACAATTTTTCCGTGCAATTTGGGAAACCTTACAACAGATAAATATATTACAAATTAAGATTATAGAAATAAATATTTAAGCATACCTTAACATTTCCTATTGCATTTAATTGCCACAATGCGCTGCATTTCTTCATGTACCAACTCAACACAATGCGAATTCTTGTGTTGTGGGGTTAAGACAACTTTTGCCGGGCCCAGCTAGCACTAGCTGACTTCTTATATATGTATGTATGTATAAATAGGACGCACGTTTATTTGTTGTACACTTTTAAGTAGCTTTGTCCATTTTTGTGAACAATTTCATGCATTGTGTTTACGGCCATGATGAGCCAGTAAAACACATTTTATACCACTGTTTTCGCGTCCAAAAAACCATCGGAGGGACTGCAATAAGGCAGCAAGTAAGGTTTCTTTACGTTGTCCAAAAATATCAAGATCATCTAACCTAAACCGTCTTTCAACATTTTAATTACATTTATTTAACAAATATTATTTTCTGTGTTGTTGATGATAGATGCACATGGATAGTAAAATATGTTTTTATAAATGTGAATGTATTGGTATTTGAGTCAACTGTTTTTGACAGATGGGGTTTTTTGAAGCCAGACGAATTGCATGTTGTTTTTATTATGGTTGTATTTTTGTAGCGATAAGGCCACCTGTTATTTATTCGCCTTACTTGCAACCAAGGTGTATCTAACTAGGTGGCAGCGTTACTTCAGCTGATAATTTTTTGCTCTATGTGCTTTGTAGCTGAAGAATGTCAAAAACTTCGATTTTGTTTTGGTTTTAGTACAATTATTTTTATGCTTTTGACATTCTTCGGTTCTTTACATAGCTATGGTTGCCATATTTTTTTTTTAAAAATCCTTACGCAGTCACCTGTATAATTACACCATGCTTGCAACTACTCAGCACAGAGACCTGCGCCGAGCTATTTTGTCGGCGGCGGCTGGCTCAAAAAAAATCATCGGCGGCGGCTGAAAATCGGGTGTCAGCCGGCTAAAACAACTTTTTTTTTTTTTGTAATGCATGTTTTTATTTATTGTATCTTCAAATATGAACTAACAATAAGTGTTCAAATCTTAAATCTATAAAAAAATAATTATTATGCCCGACCAATGTCGGATATAAGTTTAGTGATAGTTATTAATAATACATAAGTAGTGATTAGTAACAAAAAGAAAAAGGTATTTTCAAGCAGCTTCATCATCTGGAGTGTTGAATATTAGGGCCCGTGTATCTCTCTTTTTTAATCGGATGTGTCCAGTAAAGTCCAAAATATTACCAGCAAGCGGATTAGGATGTGATTCGAGTTTTGTTAGATATTTGCCTGCGTATTTTGCAATTTCTTCAGTCACCAGTGGCATATTCAAATCACGATGTATATTTGAATTATTGATGAACCATGGAGCCGATGTTATCATGCGTAAAATTTTGTTTTGCCTGCGTTGAATTTTCTCTACATTTGAAGCTGAAGCAGTGCCCCATAGTTGAATTCCGTAGCACCATATTGGCTTTAAAAGCGACTTGTATATTAAAAGCTTACAGTCTAGTCTAAGTGTTGAATTTCGACCAATCAGCCAATGTACCTGAGTTAATTTAAGTTTCATTTGAGTTAACTTAGAGTCAATGTGGTGTTTCCATGTAAGTCGTCGATCAAGGTGTATACCAAAGTATTTCACATGTGTATGTTGAGAAACAACTTGATTGTTAATCCGAATGGGGGAACAAGTATCTCTTCGTAAAGTAAATGTTACTTGAACACACTTTTGTTCATTTACCTTGATTCTCCATAAGTTTAACCAAAGCTCCATCTGGCTAATGTGTTCCTGGAGTTTGCGGGATGCCTCATCAGGGTTTTCATGCATACTAAGGCAGGCTGTATCGTCGGCAAATGTGGAAGTATGGATACTACTGCTCACAGGCATATCACAAGTATAAATTAAATATAAAACTGGTCCCAGTATACTCCCCTGTAGCACACCAGATGAAATTGTTTCAGGCCTACTTGTAAAGTCTCAGTGAACTTACGGGAAATAATGTAACTTTCCAAAAGATTTAAAATGTTTATTGGTAAGTAAGTCTTCAATTTTAATATTAGGCCTTCATGCCACACTTTATCAAATGCTTGGGAAATGTCAATAAACAGCGCAGAACAATCCTTTTTTCCTCAAAAGTTCTTATAAATTGAACCAATCTGTGAGTTTGCTCAATGGTGCTATGCTGACTTCTAAAACCAAATTGATGGTCTGGTATGCATAACAGGATTCTCATTGCAATACGAGGCAAGTTCATCAGCATCTGATTACTAATTCCATCAATACCCGGAGCTTTCTTCGGGTTGAGTTCGGCAATTAATTTTTGTAAATCACGCGTCTTAAACTTTATGTGTTGAGGGGGTAGGGCAAATCAGCAACACCAGTACATATATTTGGCGTAAAAACGGATTTTAAGTGCTCAGCAAATATTTTACCTTTTTCAGTATCGCTTCTTGCCCAACCTCCGGTAGATGTGCGTAGAGGTGGCTTATACTCAACGGGTGTTTTAAGCTTTCTGGCAGCGCGTCACAAGGAGTAATTAGACGCCGGTGTAACATCAAGACCTTCCAGATAATTTTTAAGAGATGCAATTTTTTCAGATGCAAGCAACTCTTGGAGTCGTTTAGTGCACTCTTTAAATCTGATTTTATTTTGTGGTGATCTGTGCTGTTGCCATTCCCTTCTAGCCCTTCTTTTTTCACGTACGAGACGTTCAATGTCTGTAGAATAAATTTTATTAAACCCAATCTGCGGATGGGAGATAGTGGCATGTTCAGCAGCCTGTTTAATATTCTCGCTGAGATTGGCAATGTTCGATTCAATATCATCGGGTGTTCTAAGCGTAATGTTTTCCGTACAATGACTGCTGAGATATTTTTTGAACCCCAGCCAATTTACACGATTGATCATCTTCACATATGGGTCAGGTAAGTTACTTCTTAATGGGCTAAAAATTATAATGATCGTCGGGGAGTGATCGGACGAGAGATCAAGAGAAGCTTGAACTTGAATTAAATCCCTAGAGATATTTTTTATGACGCCAAAATCTATAACATCCGGAATTTTTTGTATGTCAGTAGGCCAATAAGTGGGCTCCCCACTCGAAATGACATCCAAGCCCATTTTCGAAATAGTGTTGAACAATGCTCGACCTCTGGGTGTAACAAGGCGCGAACCCCAGAACGTATGTTTCGCATTGTAGTCTCCAGCTGCTACAAAACAAGGTCCAAGAGATTTGTAGAAATCCTCATATTGATTCTCAGTGATTGAAAATCTGGGAGGGGAATAAATTGATGATATAACGAAATTTGAACAAAAACTTTCAATGCTAATATTTGTTGCTTGTAGGTATTCTTCACAAATGTTATCAAGAACATAGTGATTGAGTCTTGACTTTATTAGAATTGCTGATCCACCGCAAGCCCTTCCTCTAGGGTCCTTTGTATCATATATAGTGTAGCCATAAATTTTAAAAATACTTCTCGAAGTCAAATGAGTCTCAGATACTAACATTATATCAATATTTTTCTCCGTGAGGAAGTGCTCTAGTTCATTTTTATGTTGGCGAATGCCGTATGCATTCCAGAAACATATTGTTAACGTGTTCATGGCTTATTAATATTGCTTGAAGCAGAGTATTCTGCATTCGCAACATTTCTTGCATCATGCTAGTCATATTTGTTGTAAAATTGTTTATAGTTTGCACAATATTTTCAATAGTGGCTTCAAGGCGATTAAAGTTAAAGTTTGAGTTTGTATTTGTTGAATTATTTTGCGGTGAAACATTTTGTGTCGGCTGAAACAACTTCAGGAACAAACATGATACAATGATATAATAGTAGAGAAATTCCAAAGTAATAGATAAGAATATAGTATAAATAAAATAATATAATAGGAAAAAAGTAAAAATTAATTCAGTTCTTAGCTTCAAATACTAAAATGAGTGAACTAAATATGTTTTAAATATATCCGTTCAATCATGCATTGATATCTCTACTGCAAGCTAAAATGTCAAATTCAATAGATACAAATTGTGAAGTAGCAATTATTTCTTTCCATTAACGCACAGGGGTCGAATCGCCAAATCCGTGAACGAACTTTTCACGTAAAGGCACAATTTTCGGATTATGACATACGTACTGAAATCCCATTCCGATTATATAATTGACGTATCACTTAATTTGTTATCGTACGATTGTCGATACGATCACGGATGGGACGATTTGAGCCCAGAACTGATGTTTCATTATTGGTTACATCTTCTTTTTAAAAAAATAAAATAGTAGAAACATATGTTTCTTAACAAGTTCTTTCGTCTGTGGCCAGCATAAGATATCCATCTCAAAAAATTATGATGCCCACACACGAAGGAACATTTTAAAGGAAATGTGTTCCTTTGTCGACTCATTTCTGTCAAGCAAAGCAAAACGATCTAAAATTTTTGGCACTAATATATGTATATGCAAAGCAACTCTGCAGAGTTGCACATCGATGCGAAAATTTACATACTGAATATATACAAAACTATAAATTATATCCAAGATATGTAAAAACAGTTTTTCTGCCGAAAAAACTTTAAAAAAATATTTCAATCGACGGCTAATTTCCAGCCGCTTGTTAGCCGAAAAATAGTCGGCGGCGGCGCTGGTCAAACCCATTCGGCGGCTTGGCTAAGCCGGCTGTCAGCCGATCGGCGCAGGTCTGACTCAGCATCTGAAATTTTTATGTTGTGACTCAAGGCCTATTTATCAGGTCAATGCAATCGTCCTGATGATATTCTGTGTTTTTGTGTTTAAACTGTCAAAAGTTGTTTGCACCATATACTTTAGTTCATGTTTGTGTGTGTTTCTGACAACTTAAACATAAAGTTGTTTTTTGTATTGCTGTGTTTTTGTAGAGTTGCATTGACCTGATAAATAGGCCTTGTTGTGACTCTTTATGATTCAATGTGCGATATGTATTTATGAATAAATAATTTTAATAAAATGAAAAAATTTTAAATTTAGTGCTTTTTTACTTAAATTACGCGCTTTTTTCCTGATTTCAGTGCTTTTTAAAATTTGAAAGCTGACAACGCTGTTGGCAACCACAGAATATTAGTCTATGTTGGCAACAGTGCCAATTCCCGGTTAAATTTCTTATATCGTCCTCCAATAAAATTCCCTGTGTTACATACCATAGACCATAGTTAATATTCTGTGCCATATACTACTGATTCATATTCTGTGTTACATACCTTGTTATTTATTGTTTGAAATGTCTAATTTTTTAAGTTTAATAAATACCTTGTGCACTGAGTTGCGTTCAGACAAAGTAAATACACGTAATAAAGCTGCCGAACAATTGGATGATCATCTCAGTTCGTCCAAGAATGAATTGTTTGCTCAATTGGACAAGCGGAATAATATTGAAGTTTCATGGACAACGATTTTTAATAGTTCCATAGACGCCTCCATCAAACATGCTATTAAAGTAGAAGAAGCCAGTAACTCCAAGAATTGTCAGGCAATGCGTAATAAAAATTACCTCTATAGTGCCATTGTCCAAAAATTAATAAACTACAATATGGAAGGTAAGAAAGAGACTGACGGATAGATTGTAATCCATTAAAATTGTTAAATTTTAGTTCCGGAACCTTTATTTTCCAAGTCAACACTATTTCATGCATTTCAAGAGGGCTTTAAATGTAGAGCAGCACTTGAGAATTTCAGTGACACATTTTTGAAAATCTTGAACGATGCTTTGTTACAATCTCCGTATTATATTCGTGATTTAAAACTAAATGAATTTAGTAGTAAGTAAAGGCAATTTGCAGTGATGGTATATTTTCTAATCAATGTTTGATGTAATTTTAGTTATTTTGTCGCATTTATTTGAAACTAGTATGAACAACAATAATATATTTTTATTTGCTTCATTAAAATCTATCAATAAACTCATCGCATTGTCCCACGATTATGTTCAAATGAGTGCTGATGTTATTGCATACTTTCCGGATGTTAAAGATTATGCGACAAAAGCTGTAAAAGATGCACAAAAGGCAGACATTGTTAAGTTGTACTATTTAATGGTTTCACAGGTTTGTCAGATTTGTTTTTAACCTGTAATTTTCAATATCCATATATTCATACATATACTTACATACATATACATATGTACCTATATATTTTATTAATTTAGCATTCTGTGGACTATCATACTATAATTTGTAATGGTCTCCAGGATTTACTACCCCTACTAATTGGATTTTACCAAATAAATATGAAAGTGGAAACAAAGGTACATATATTTGTGAAAACTATTTTTACTTCATGGTTGTTAAATTGTATCTCTTCTTATGAACTATAATTGCCACTTATCGTGTTTGATGTATTTCGACGTCACTTATTTACATATATGAGTTTTTATATGAGTATCTGTTTCATAACTTTTTTCATACTTTATTTTTTCAAGGAAATTCTTTTTCAATCAGTCCTTATTTCTCTGCAAATAGTTTACCCATATATAAAGCAGGGTAATGTTAATACGATAAATATAGTACTCTGTGAAGCTTGGCCAAAAACATTGAAAAAACTAAAAACTATGATGGAAATGGAGATCAACGAAAGAAGTAAAAGCTACTATCAGCAAAGTCGTATACAACAAAACGAAAAATATTTAAAGATTTTTGTAAAAATGGCGGCATTGGTATCATATTTGGTAAAAATTGAATTCGTTTGAAAGAGAAAATAAAATAAAAACTTCAAACATATTTTCTTAGGTTTATTGGCATACTGAAAGTATCAGCAGTAGCCTGCAGCAAGAATTTGCGGAATCAAGAGCTAAAATACTAAGATCAGCTGATCAATTGGAAAGCTTATTAAATTTAGTACAACCAATTAAAAAGGATTTCAATGAAATTTGGTAAATACAGTCGAACTTCCATAACTCGAATTACCATTATCCCAAAAAAAATTTCGACTTACGGAAACTTCGAGTTGCAGAATTGTATGTGATTTGTTCTTTCAACGCTACTTCCAACCAAACTAGTTCGAGTTAGAGAAGTTCGAGTTATGGAAGTTCGACTGTAATAACAAAAATTAAAAATGTTAATAACCCCCGACGTGCAGACCAAAGGGATAGAGCGATTTGCTTCTAGCATATGCGCGAAGCTTTTAGATCTAGTCACCTTTCAAAGGAAAAAAAATTAAAATTGGCCTATGCGACCAATATTTCCAGAAAATATGTGATATCTTCTAAGCGGCTGCACCGATTTTCATCAAACATATGTAGCTAAGAACATTATCGATCAAGTCACTCTTCAAAAAAAAAAAAAATTAAATCAAAATCTGTTCAGCCTTTTGGTCTGTACGTGGACTCGTACATACACACAAATACACACAGACACTACAAACTTGTAACACAATTTATAACAATTTATATTATTTAAAATTAAATTTTAATTGCTTAGGTTATCTATTCTGTCGGAGTTACTGAAGGAAATAAATAGTGTAATAAATATTACCAACTATCAGCTTTTGCTTACTTTGAGTCTCAACATTTTAAATAATTATAAAAATAACAAAAATCTTGAAAGCATACGGCTATGCTTAACAGAACTTTTGATTAAAGAAAAAGAGTTTGTTGCCTGCAAATGCGTACCTACAAACTACTGTCAAGATGAATGGTTTAAAATAGTAAAAATATTAATAACGGACACATCTTGTGTTTATGTCATTGCCGAAAAACAATTACTGATACAGCAACTTATACAGCATCATAAACTAAATGCCGAAGATTGCAACACTTTGTTGAATTCTTTCATGACCAATGCAGCACTTAAACGTTCAGAATGCGTTTTAACCATACAACATATTTTAGAACAAGCCGATGAAATGGGTTTGGACAAGACAACTCCTGCGATTGGTCATACCATAGAATGGTTATACGGCGAACGCGATAAAAATGAAGCAAAAACAATTTTGTTTCATATTGAGCCTATTAGTCCAACATTAATATCTAAAACTTGTGCTATAGCTGTTATTAATTTCCTACACACAACAGTATTAAAATCTCATACGCATATGCTCGCCTCAAAAGATGAAACCCAAATACTTGAATTATTACAATTTAAATACAATCGTAAATTTTTATGTCTGGAAAGGCATGGCAAGCAGGTTAAAGGGTTACAACAAAACATAATCTCAAACCAAACCAATAAGCAAAAAAATTGCTTATTTCAAGCCAACTATGAACTACTTATGAGAACTTTAAACTTTGAAACCTCCAAAGGCACAAGTTGCAGAGATATTAATTTAGATCTACAATCGCTTTTAAAAATTTCCCTACTTATGAAGTCTTTACTAAGCTTTGAAGTGTTTGATGAGTCTTCTTTTATGCAGTGTCCATTAATAAAACGCATTGGCTTCTTTCTGAGTCATTTGGAGGTAAATATGTTCGTTTTTAAATTTGTGAAATAGATTTGATTTATATTTTTTATTTGCAGCTACAATTTAAAAATAACGTACCCAGCTCTATGGAACGTTCTACTTTATGTGAAATTTTAACTATATTAAATGATGCTATTGCCTGTTTTCCTAGCAACCAATTGCTTTTACAGTATCTTGAAAAGCAGCCTATTGAAGAAGTGATAACATTTTTGGGATCTACATTAAAATTGAGTGGTAAGATATTTTTATAAATCCATTTTCTTTCAAAAGAATTTTAAATGATCAAACAGAATTGCGGCATAAACACATTTTCTATACAAATTGACACAAAAAAGTAGGACTAGAAAGCAGTCGAGATATATAATATATTTTATTTTGACAGCGTTTTTTCTTATGTTCGGTTAGGTTAGCAGGCTGCTGGTAAGAAAGGAAATTCAAGAGTGCAGCTCACTTCGGTTCAATACAATGATCCCTTTGTGCTACCTGTGAGTTGAAGAGATGATAGTGAGAGAGGGTGGTAGGGAAGGGATAGTTATGGAGAAGACAGGTGTTGAAGGAAGAGATAGGAAAGCTTCATTTTTTTACAACTCTGATTTTTGCACGCTTTTTTTAATAATGCATTGTTCAACGCCTCTGGGGTCAAATGAGGCGTATTAAATTTTGAAGCTGTGTTTTAGTAGCCATATTATTGGTTATTTTACTCCGTCGATGATTCTGCTTCACAATACCGACTAAGGAGGGCGCTCTGATGTTTCATTACGATAAGGATCCACTGAAGCCAGTGTAGTCTTAGTGACTAGTGCCTTATGGCTGCATCACTAGTGCTTTTCCCATAACTGATACACCGGACACTAATGCACATCAGAAAAATGCTCGAACCACCACCCTTGTTTTTCTTTTGCTCTCACATATAAAAAAAATTTCTCCCAACAATGGTACCACTTTCAATAAATTTCATACATTCTGTAAACAAAACTACAAAGAAAAATAAGCACAAAAGAAAATAAAACAAAAATTAATGATCAAACAGAATTGAGGCATAAATTTGCTTTATATATTGTGTCTACTTTTCAATTATATCTCAGCTGGGGAGCTGATAAAGAAATTAATAGAACTTCTTATTATAAATCCTTTACTTTATTTTATTTTATAATAGTTTTAAGTTTATTTGATCTCAGGTATTATTAGAACTGTTATGTAATATTTTTAGTTGGCCTCTGTGGCTTTATATTACATATTTTGTAAATAAATCAAATGAAATGAAACACATTTTCCATACAAAATAACACAAAATGCTAGCCTCAGAAAGCAGTCGATACAAGGCACATTCACAAGGTAGTAGCCAAGGCACATTCACAAGGTAGTAGCGGAAATGCAGCTGAGCTATTATTATTGTATTATATTGAATATTACATATTGAACTAACATATTTCAATCGCGTTGGCATACCTCAACTTTGACTTGCTCTAGACCAAAAAGTAATGAAGTTATGAGGCTGAAATTTCAGGGAGTTGTTACTCATATAACTGTTAATATACTGTGAAAATTTCATCCAAATTGGACGACACGCCAAAAACCATTTTTTGCCGCGGTTACTATAGGGCTGTCTCACTGTGCGGTGGGACCGGCATTTCAGTGCTACTAACAATGACAAACAGTAATTATTTCGAAAAAAAAACGTTGCCAACTAACGAAATTGTAAAAGCGAAATAATAATGAATCTTTAAGAAAAATTAATACATTGAAAATCTATAGGTGTATTTCAGTATGGTCAAATATTTAGCAATTAAATGAATATTAAATTAAAAAAATATATATGTATGTATATTAGAGTTTTTCTTTTCCCGGACTTTTTCATTTCCCGGGAAAGATTTTTCGGTTTCCCGGGAATTCCCGCCCAGTGCAAAACAATACAAAATATTTTTAAATTTAATTTATTTCAACAATGACAAATTATAATTCATGAGATCGATTAAATAATAACGTTTTATACACACATTATTCAAAAATTAATACCGTTTCCATTCTTTATATAATAGAAATACATATATACCAATATTATAAAAAAGAAATTATACGAGTATTATTAAAAAAAATATATCAAAATATCCCCCTTATGAAAAAATCATTGTTAAACTTAAAATTATATTAACAAACGAATTTTGTATGGCAAAACCAGTTTTAACGCATGCTTTAACTTTTACAATCGTTTTTGCATAAGGGCATATTTCTCTGGAAATAGGACTTTAGTACAGAATAAGCTGTTAATGCTGTTAACCGTACTATTTACCAAAGAGAATCTGTAATTATTTGTAATTTTCTTTTATTTCCTTGCTCATTTCTGTTTTTTACTTTTATGAATTGTTGTAGAATTAAATTTTGATCGTCGCGTTCTGCTTTTTCCAAATAAAGGCATCTAAGTCTCAGAATACATCTGTACCAGATGTAAAATCGGCCTTAGTTGTTGTAAAGCTTTAGCTATTGTGATATTGTCATCACCTTACTATTGCACCATCGCATTAATAAAGTGAATAACGACACTCATCAAGGAATGTGTACATACAAATTAAGTTGCCATAACAAAATCAAAAAATCCCGGGAATTCCCGCACAAATTTCCCGGGATTTCTTTCCCGGAAAATGTGCGGGATCCCGGGAAATTCTTCCCGGGAAATCCCGTATGAAAAACACTAATGTATATAAATAGTGATATATGTAGAGCCAAAGGTAAAAAATGTATTAAAAAAAACACTAAAAAATGATTGTTAGAATTTCTAGCATACCATAAAGATAAGTGCAACAGCGGCTCAATGACAATCCCCAGAAGCAAGAAAACTGACAGAAATGCAGATAACGCAAGGCGCATAGTCTCCTGCAGCCAACAACATTACAGACCGAGTCTTCAATAATAAAGTCAACATAAGCTGAAGCATCAAGGAACTCTCTTATTCAACGGGCATAGTACATTGATATAGTACATTATATTTCTTAAATTAAATTTTGTGTACGAATATGGGGTTTTGTGTTTTTTAAATAATCGACGTTTTCTCTTAAAATCATGAATAAAATGTCTTTTAGTTCGTTTTTAATTATTTTGTCCAAACAAATGTTTCATTAAATACAAACTCTTAAAAAAATTTAATTTTAGTAATTTAAATTATTGCACACCAGTGCGCTTTCTTGAATCCAAAAGGTATGAATATGAACTTTGCATACCGTATAGGCAATATTTGTATGTATGTATATGTATGAAAATTTATGAATATATATTATCATGTATGTCCATATACCCTCATTTTTCGGATTCGAACCATATATGAGATATCATATATGTGACGCGCAAAATAGAAAGGTACCTACGGGTAAAACCGGTTTTGTTCAGGAGACCCATTTTAAAGATTTAAATACGTGTACCATCACTTAGCGTGTTGGTCCGGGTCTCATTTGAAAGCGATACATCTCATGACGTCAGGAACGTGTTGGTCAACCTTGAAAACGCGCGTAGGTCGTCCCTACCTCTTGTTTTGTGTGGTTGGTTTTTACTGTTTTCTACCTAGCGCGCTGTTTCCATGAGTTTGATATCAATTTTGCTCGCGTTTTTTCGAATCCAGGTTTATTTTCTGAAATTATTAATTGTGAATTATAATAAATACTCATTTATAATTCTTTTAAATTGTGAATATCACTCTGTTAGTACGAACATTTTTTCACATAACCTTAGAATCGTCGACTGCAATTTCATAAAACGCGCATATCTCTGGGAGGGAACACTTTTAGGGCATGGGATCGGTCTAATTCGATGCTCAGATGTTCTCCACATCAAAAAAAAAAAAGTGAAAATTGATTTTTTTTGGTCCCTTTCTCTATGCGATGTCACATATGCTCCATACATATTTTTTAGCTGGGTATCGATAGTTTTCCACCCCTACTACACAGCCACAAAATATTCTGCGCACAAATTTCCACGGTCGCACATACATAAAGAGTGTTTTTTATAGAGTTATACAAGTTTAAATCATAATAAAGCATACCCACCCACATAAAAAAATATGTATGGAGCATATATGATATTCCACATAAGGTTTGGATCCGAAAAATGAGGGTATATGACTATATATGATAATATATATTCATACATTTTCATACATGTACATGTTTGTAAATTCATATTCATGTTTATTAAAATTACTTTTTTTAAGATTTTAAACATAGAAGTTGTATTTAATGAAACATTTGTTTAAATAAATAATTAAAAAGGAACCAGAAGACATTTTATTCATCATTTTAAGAGAAAAGGTGCATCGATTACTTAAAAAACACAAAACTTATCTTCGTACATAAAATTTAATTTAATAAGAATTTAGATTAAAAAACTAATGCAATTAATCATTAAAAAAAATTATCAATTTTATTTCAACACAAGTTTTCAATAATTTTTTTGCAGTAATATGAACTTTATTTCTTAAAAATATCTAGAGTATTCCGATATTTTCTATAAAATTAATGACTGAAATATCCTTTTGATTATTTCATTTATGTAATACAGCCGCAATGTATAAAATCGTACAAGAATTTGGCTTATTTTTTAAACGTTGAGGATGTACGCATATAAACTTTTCAAACCGTATGTATTTTCTAATAGCATATTTATTAAAATTACTTGTTTTAAGATTTTAAACATCGAAGTTGTATTTGATGAAACATTTGTTTGGATAATTAATTAAAAACGAACTAAAAGACATTTTATTCATCATCGATGCACCTTCGATTATTTAAAAAACACAAAACTCATATTACATAAAATTTAATTTAATAAGAATTTAGATTAAAAACTAATTTAATTAATGATTAAAATATAATAATCCGTGTTTATACTAACACTAGCTTTCAATATAATTTTTTTGGCAGTAATATGAACTTTATTTTTTAAAAATATCTAGATAACCCCGTTATTTTCTTTAAAATTAATGAATCTTTCTGATTATTTTATTTATTAAATAGGGCCACAATATATAAAATCGTATAATAAGAATAGAAATATTTTTGTTATAAGAGGTTTTCTTTTTTAAACGTTATCGTATGTATAAGTATATTAACTTTGCATGCTGTATGTATTTTCTAATAAATTTCCAAGTCATCAGTGATCGAAATGAGATAATAAAATGCAAGCTTTTTTAATCCAGGGGGTTTATTATGTTATTCGATTCGAAACGAAAACTGTTCGAAATTGTATCCTATTAACATAGAAATTCGAACACATTTCCTTTCGATTCGGATTACATAATAACCCCCCAGTTTTATGTGAGATATCATGTATTCATACATTTTAATAAACTTATATGGCATATACATACTACATATTAATACATACATACATACTACATATACATACTACATATTAATTCCATTTATGGACCCATATACGAAGAACTTCACAATTGAATTACCATATATGAGCTCATATATTATAATACATTTTATATATTTGTCCATATATCAATTCATATATAATACTTTTCGCATGTAGGTTAGGTTAGGTTAGGTAGGGGTGGCAGTCAGAAAGCCGGACTCACTTAGACCGTTTTGGTCCATTGTGATACCACGGAGACTCTGCTTATGCGGAGTCCCCACCGTCGAACCATCCAGAGCTCAGTATAAAGCTACTAATACGTTGAAGTTCAACACTAGCAACGTCAGAAAGTTCCCTGGCCCATTGTGGCCATTCTCTTTCCTGCAACTCCAGGACAGTGACAAAGAAAATGTTCTATGCTTTCCTCTTCATCGATATCTTGGCAGCTACGGCAAAAGTCGTTGTGTTCAACCCTTAGCCTTTGTGCATGCCTACCTATGAGACAGTGTCCGGTTAACACGGATACTAGAATCGAGATTTGTTTCCTATTCTTCGAAATTAGGTAATCCGTACCTTCTCTATTTAGGTGAGTCCATAACTGCCTTGTGATCACGCAATCATTTCTAGTGACCCACCTTCTATTTGTTTCGTCCTCTGTCTTGCGCCTAAGTCTGAGTTTGCAAGAGAGTAGTGGTAGTAGGATCTCTGCCTGAAAGACACTGCAGGGACCCGGAAGTCGCCTTGCAATACGAAGACCTAAAGCCCTAGAAAAGACCCCATAGCCTTCCTGTGTTTTGGAGCCGTCCGTATAAAAATCAGCACTTTTTCTTCTACCTGGAGTTCCATTCATCCACATTTATGTGGATGGTATCAATGTTTTATAAAGACGTTCGTGTAGTAGAGAAGGGGAGGTTTGGTCAATCCTCCATCCCCTAACTTCATCATCGAGTATTCTGCAGTGACCAGTTCCATTTGCGTTCCACAGAGAGGTACATCAAAGACAAATTGCCGAGGACGTTGCCATCTCCTTCCCTACTAGATCTAATGGTAGTAGATGAAGAAGCATCCCCAGTGCATCCGTAGGAGTGGTGCGAATAGCAATGGTTACATACAAGGATGCAAGTCTTTGTACCTTGTGTAAGATGTATAGATACGTCGATATATATCGCCGATATTTCAAAAACCTATATATCGATACATCGATTCTTATTTACGAGTATCGGGTTTCGATACTTTTAAAAGCTACAGACGTTTTTAAACTGCGACCCAACTAAGGCAGGTGACTTTTTGGATTGTGTGGGTATAAGCCTAAAGGCAGAATTTGTTTTCACTTTCCGTTCTGTTACGAATCAGCTGACTCCTCTTTTTGGTTTATAAAATTCATATACATATAAGCCATTAGTATTTCTCTCCTTAATTCTGTTATGTTGCGTACACATTCCTCGATGCATGTCGTTATTCACTTTATGAATGCGATGGTAGAACTATAGCTAAAACTTTACAACAATTACGCCAGGGAACTGATATTGTATTATTTTTTTGACATGTGTTTATAAACGTTAAAAACCGAAAAGTTGTACCCACTTTCCCGGGAAATGAAAAAGTCCGGGAAAAGAAAAACTCTAATAACAATGGACGATGCAAAACTCATCACTTTAGTGGAAAAATGTGACCATTCTGGTCCGAAACAGCTGATTATTTATTACAGAAAAAGTAACTATTAAAATTTAGAAACAGAACGGCACAGCACAGAGCAGGGTTACCGTTCACCCGACTAAAGTCGCAATTTGACCCTTTTTTAGCGGTCTGCGACTTTATGTGAGACTTTTTTTGTCACCGACTTTTCCGACTTTTTTTAATTTTGTTGCGACTTTTTACCCTTTTTTGTGAAACTTCTCAAAAAAACAGTTAATTTCCAGTAAACTATAAAAGTTCTTTGATTATTTTTATAAAAAAAATCGTCAAAATAACGTCGGCAAAATTTAAAAGCAATTCACAGATTATTGTTCATTTGGAAACACTTTTTTGCAACATGCATGTCATGTATAAAATGTATTCAAGAAATGTTTCATAAATTTTCAGTAGAAGTTGCAAAGAATAGTTTTAGCTAAAATCTTCAGGTACAACAAAAAATTTCAAAAAAGATAATCGGGTTTGGAACGAAGCATTTTTGGTGGAAGCTGTTCCTTACTGGATTACCAACTTAATGATTTTAACAAGGCGTGAGACTAAAACAATCGATTCTTGAGAAGTACTTACTTCTTTTATTTGGCAACTTGTTCACGTAATCTATTTAATCTAAAACAATTATTCTCTTCTTTTAGCAACTTGTATATAATTTTTTTTTTAATTTTAGGTAATGTGATTTGTAAGCGAGTAATGAAATTTGGTAATCAGAAAAGTAAGTCATTATATGGTAATGTGTAATTTTTTGCTGGGTACATATATAAGCATGTATAATGCAACTGCATGTGTTGTGAAATATGATAAAAATGGATTCTGCAATAAGCTTTTTGTTTTGTTTCAATTGTTTTTTTGTTTTGTTTGCTTTTTATTAATAAAAAACGTTAAAAAAGAGGTACAACTTTTATTTTCTCAAACGACTTTTTTGTGCGACTTTATTTTCACAAAACGACCTTTTGTGCGACTTTTCTAAAATTCCTAGCGGTAACCCTGGCACAGAGCAGCAACAGAAAGTAAAGACTAATGAAGTCTAAAGGAGCTACAGTAGGTTACGTATTACTTAACATAAATAGTTCTTTTGTATTTTCTTAAAGTAAGTAATTCTGCATTCGAAATTAATGCAAAAAAATATCGATATATCGAAATATCGATGTTTTCAAAAAATATATATCGATACTGTTCAAAAACATCGATACGATATATATCGATACATTTTCTTCATTTGCCCATCCCTAGTCGGAAGTCAGGTATCTTATACTTCCTAGAGAAAAGGACAAGTTCCGTTTTATTAGGATTAACGGCGAGCCCTCGTTTCTCCGCCCATCTTGTTAAATGTGAAATACCATCCTGTAGGATGTCCCTTACAGTTATGAGGAATTTTCCTCTTACAGTTATTGCCACATCATCAGCATAAGCGACGATTCTGCACCCCCGCGATTCTAGAGATAGTAGCGCAGGATTTAGAGCTAGATTCCACAATAGTGGCGAAAGAACTCCTCTCTGTGGTGTACCCCTATTTACAAAGCGGGTCTGCCTAGAAGCTCCTAGAGCCGCATTTATCCTGCGGTGAGTTAATAGATTTTGAACCCACTTACACAATCCCGCACCAACCCCCAAATTCGACAATGCATCAATTATAGCATCTGGAGATATATTATTAAAAGCTCCCTCAATATCCACGAAGGCCACAAAGGTGTATTCACCTACAGAAAGAGATTTCTCTATCGTGCCAACCAGCTCATGTAGAGCCGATTCCGTTGACTTTCCCGTTTGATATTGTAATAAAAGTAATTTTATTTAATTATTTATAGTGGTTTGTTTTGATCAAATTTATTTTATTTATTTCAAAATAAAGATTATTTCCTGAGCTCAGCTAGGAGCTCTAGGACTGTTGTTTAATAATTAATTTAAAAATAAAAATACATTGTCTTATATACTAGTTATGAGAATAAAGCTTAACCTATCTTAACATAAGAGGGAAAAGAAAAGGTATATGCTTAATAAGCAAATTGTTCCTTTTAGTTTCCCACGGTAGGAGTGCGGCGTGTGTCTCATAAGAAATTTGGAAAACATGGATTTTGTATTGTTTATATTTATTATATAAACACATGTGGTTATTAATTATGATTCATTCAAATGCATTATGCTGCGGCCTTCGATCAGACTGGTGAGTGTCAAATAACATTTGTACAAAATACATATTTACGTTGCAGTCTGTCTAATGCATTTGCATGAGTGTCAAATGTCCAGCGCAAAAATAATTTCAATGCCATTGGATGTTATGTATATTGCGGTCAAGTTGACTTTAAATGTTTACTACGCAATGTTAGTCGTAGTGATAGTTAGAATACGCTACAATATCCATGTTGATGCGGGGAAAGTAGTTTACCATTGATGGTTTTGCGGATATAATGATCAACCATCCATTCTAATGCTTTCAGAAGAAAGGATGATAGACTTATAGGTCTGAAGTCCTTCGGTGTGGTATGAGAGCTCTTACCAGCCATCGGTATAAAGACCACTCTCGCTTCCCTCCACTTGTCAGGAACATAACTCAGTCTTAAACAACTGGTTTAAATTCTCAGTAGCCTTGGGTCTATGAGATTCGATACTTTTCATATATCGGCCGGTATGATACCGTCGCACAGTGCCTTGTCCCCATATAGTGAATCGGCAAAATTAGAGAAGTTGTCGCAGAAAAATGAAATTTGGTGTGCTGGTTCAAAATATGTTAATTAAGAAAAATTCGAAGTTTCGGACAAATCGGTGCAAGGACATGACTACCTCCCATATATAATTTTTCTCAAAAATTAAATTGTAACTACATTAGTGATCAGAATGCACTGAAAACTTATAACAACTTATAAAACTATATTTTTGGACTCTGGGAAATTTCGCTCCATTCGATACAAGGACTTGACCATCTCCCATATATCCTTTTTCTCATAAACAAAATTTTTGCTACATTAGTGATCAGAATGCACTGAAAACTTATAACAACTTATAAAACTATATTTTTGGGCTCTCTGGGAAATTTCGCTTCATTCGATACAAGGACATGACCATCTCCCGTATATCCTTTTTCTCATAAACTAAATTTTTGCTACATTTGTGATCAAAATGCAAATAATTTAATATTCTCTTTAAAAAGGGTCATAAATAAATTTGTTTCTAAATTTGCTCAACAAATAAAACAATTAATTTTAATTGTAATTTATGATGTTTTCTTTCAAAATGTATTTCTCAATTTCTTTGAATTCATCATTTTTTTAAATGTGTTTTGTAGACCTAAGTGACGATAGTTCCGGATTCGACATTCATAACAAATGAGCCATTAAATATCTATTTGTATTTTCTCTCGTCGTTTTTCTTGTATGGGATAATCGCAAATTCCTTATATTTTTATGACTGGCTTCTAGGCTTCTTCGGACAAACACCCTAGAATAAAAATAGTTTTAAAAAATGTGTAAAACGTTTTTTTAATATTTTATTACCTATTGGCAAGTTGAAGTATTCCAGAAAATCGCACCCATGCACTAAAACCTTATGAACAGTACTTGGCATATAATACCGCCATGCTGTATTAAATATGAGTTTCTAGTAATATTTAGAAGCTCCTTAAACGTTGTCACATTAACCAGGATTCCGCAAGATAAAACTCTTAATATTATGCCAAAATTATCAATAAGACTTCTGTTGCGGCCCACAACGGGTTAATAACAAATCATTTATTTGTATATTTATTTAGGTCAATTCATAAGTCCCAAGTTGCATTTTATTTTAATTATTTAGTTCACTTACACTATTTAGTTAAGCACAATTCAAAACGTTGCATTTTTCATTTAATTAGGTCATTTAAACTCAAGCTATTTTTTGTTCTTGCATTTATTAAATGTTCCAATTAATTGTAACATTTTAGTTCCGCATATTATGCATTTCTTTTATAGCTTATTATTATTGTATGATTATGTTATTTAGTATATAAGACCAGCATTTCAATAAAGAAATGATCAGTTACAGCATAACAGATCGCAACTCAATCATTTAGATACTTTTTCTGGTTCAAGTGCTAGAAGAAGGAAAAACTTTAATTACAATTTAGTGCCAGCCCAAATTAATGTGTTTGGACTGATTATCACTAAAGACCAAGAAACCTTCGTCCTGAAAGAGCGGAGCTAGCCTGTGAATAGGTCTTTTTGTTACACCTGAAGACGTTTTTATGTCTGCCACCCGAACCTTGCCATCATCTCCCTTGTAAGTTTTGAGAATTCTGCCGAGAGGCCATTTCATAATAGGTATATTGTCTTCCTTTATGATGACCATTTGACCCTCATGCACATTTTCGCATGTTGTTTTCCACTTCCGATTCTCCTGCAAGTTATGTAAATATTCTGTGGACCAACGCGTCCAGAACTCATGCTTCAGTTGGGAAACAAGTCTCCATCGTGTTGCGAGGAAACCAGATTTCAGTCGTTGGAGGCAATGGGGCAGAAAAACAAACAACTTGCCACAAAGACGTATTCGTCCGCAGCTGCAAGTTCAATCACAAGGGACAAGAAATGCGGCTGTTGCAACGAACATCTGCATCCATTATATAGATGTCAAAGATTCCTACGGCAGTCTTTTGTCTATAGACTGCCCTAGGAATCTTTGACATCTATATAATGGATGCAGATGTTCGTTGCAACAGCCGCATTTCTTGTCCCTTGTAATTGAACTTGCAGCTGCGGACGAATACGTCTTTGTGGCAAGTTGTTTGTTTTTCTGCCCCATTGCCTCCAACGACTGAAATCTGGTTTCAAGAAATTTGAGAAATTCTGTTAGTGCTGGAATTTCCTTTGGGCATGACAATGATTGTTCATACAGCATGTACGTTCCTTTATCTAGCTTATTCATGACTATGTGAAGGACTATAGAGCCCCATGAGTTTGTGGCTACCCCTAAATTGTTGAGTGCTGCTAGAGTTTCTTGTATATTGTCGTGCAAGGTTTTCATTGCGGAAGCAGATGGATTTTCCGATAATTTGCTTTGCCCTGTGAGTTTATCTAGTAACGTGAATGTCAAAACTCTCATGTTATTATACCTTTCTTGAAGCAAATTCCATGCTGTTGTATAATTTGCTTCAGTTAACGATAGGTGTTGAATAAGCTTCTGAGCCTCACCCTTCACATTAGTTTTCAAGAACCACATTTTCTTTATTGTCGGCATCGGGTTCTTATGAATGATTTCATTGAATAGCTCATAGAATCCACGCCATTGCAAGTAGTCTCCATAAAAGTGTGGTATTGTTACGTTTGGTAGGTGGACCGAAGATTCTTGTTGAGTTGGTGATACGGGTACCTCTTGTCTTTCTTGGACCTTGATGTACTTCTCCTCAATGACGGTTTCTTCTAACATGTACTGGTTGAGGTCATATTTTAAGTTATCGGCACAAATTTTTCCATGTAGCTGTTGCATGGTGTTGATGTGACTATCTATATTCCTTAGTTTTGACTTGATGTATAAGTGGGAAATTCCGGAATGTTCTTCCAGCAATTCATCCAACTTATTGTTGATGATGGTAATAAGCGTTTGTAGCTTCATTACTAATCCGTGCTTTTCTGCTGGCACCTTTGGTTGTTTGTGTTCTGACGTGTTGCTTGAAGTGCCTGCTAATGACCTTAGTGTTGCCATGGAAGCTTCAATCTCTTCTATGGCCTCGCTGTTCCTTTGGCCAATTTTTTCATATAGGCCGCTTTGTAGATATGGGTGATCCTGTGTAACAGATGCTGTTCTCCGAATCGTATTGTCGTTTTGCTCAAATGTTTGCCATAAGATTGCCAACTCCTGGGTCTTCCGTTTGTAGTACTCCAGAGTTCTTCTCTCCTTGGGCGTCTTTTTTGCGTTAGCAATTAACTTATTAATTTCTACCGCCGTGTCGTCTTGTCGCTTTACCAGCTCTTCTATGGTAGTCATGGTGGGTTTATGATTGATGTTAAAAACTTATCCTTGACAGGAGCACGTCTTTTTCAACTTTAGTTGTCCTGAGTATTTTTATACACGCTGTGTTTTTTTAAGTTTCAGGATCCTTACCACTGGTGGGGGGAATCTTGAAATCACGTCGGGATCACCAATGTTTCTTGGTCTTTAGTGATAATCAGTCCAAACACATTAATTTGGGCTGGCACTAAATTGTAATTAAAGTTTTTCCTTCTTCTAGCACTTGAACCAGAAAAAGTATCTAAATGATTGAGTTGCGATCTGTTATGCTGTAACTGATCATTTCTTTATTGAAATGCTGGTCTTATATACTAAATAACATAATCATACAATAATAATAAGCTATAAAAGAAATGCATAATATGCGGAACTAAAATGTTACAATTAATTGGAACATTTAATAAATGCAAGAACAAAAAATAGCTTGAGTTTAAATGACCTAATTAAATGAAAAATGCAACGTTTTGAATTGTGCTTAACTAAATAGTGTAAGTGAACTAAATAATTAAAATAAAATGCAACTTGGGACTTATGAATTGACCTAAATAAATATACAAATAAATGATTTGTTATTAACCCGTTGTGGGCCGCAACATTCTCCCCGCCTTGACCACCGGTCAATTAGGTATCTATGATGTCGATAGTGACAGGCCGTGATCGCGGGACTGGCTGAGGTGTGGATTGGTCATCATGGTTGATGTTGTTGGTGTGGCGATTTATTCGACATTTAACAGTAATGAGCGCTAATAGGAGCATTGTGGACAGAATCAATGCTGTATAACTTATTGCCTGGTGGTGTTGAATGTTGAATTCCGGGAGCGAAGCAAGACTTGACTCATTTAGTTGTTTCTGGAGTGCGTTAAATTGATCCGAATGAGTCTCAAGTTCCTTGTCAGTGGTGTTGAATATTTTCTTTATCTCCTGAGGTGTGCTTATGGAATCCATGTGCTTAAGTTTAGCATATGATGTGTGTATGTTGTTGGTTGTGCCAAAATGTCCTTGAATCGTAATCAGGCTGGACTTTACTGTGCAGCTGGCTTCGACTTCGAGTAGTCCACTTTCCCTCAATGTGCACTGGGTGATTTCGGTGCCGCATACTGATGATACTTCGATGTCTCCGATAGTCGCGAAGATCCAGTTATTTTGATTTTTCAATTGCGATCATGTAGAGTTGCCTGGAAGGTGGGTTAGCTTGCAATCGGTTGTATTAAAGTTTAAGTTGTGGATTTCACATGAATTGTGATTCGAACCCTTTCCGACTAAAACATCATTTCTGATGGTTGGTACTGGCACAATGTTAAATAATTCTAAAAATTGTTGATCAACTAACGGTAGCATGATTTCGAAAATGACTTCATCCTTAGTTACAGCTCCCTTGGCACTCATTAGCTTATATAGTTGTATAAGGTTCTCATTTTCGACTGGAGTGTACGAGATGTTGGAAGATGTGCCTTGATTGTGGTAAGTTCACTCCTCAGTTGATGGGGAGATAATAAGAGTGGACTGATTCTTCCATTGTGGGCGTCGGTGAGCACATTTATGATTTCCGTTTCTCTTCCTTGGAGATTTATTGCCGTCAGCGTCATTTGATTTGCTAGTAGCCCTATTAATTGTGTTTGGCTGATTTGTTCGGACTCTTTGTCTATCTCATTTGCTTCTTTATTTATTCTTTCGATGATTGCACTTAGTTGACCTTGAGCATTGAGTTCGTCCTGTTTTATAATATTGATAGTTGAGTCGATAATGGACGTCTGATTTTTTAATAGTTGAAACAAGTAATGAGTCTGGCCCTTAGCTTGCTTGATTGTGTTTGACGTCTCCTCTGCATAATCTGAATCGAGAACACCAAATAATGATCGTGCAATGTTTCCTGCAATATTGAACGCAGCTCTTTTTGTTCTACTGGTTGCAAACAACTCCTCCTCGGTTAATTCATTCATAATTTGCTCGAAGTTATTAACCAAAATCCTACACGTTGCCTGTTGTTGAATTTCTGAACAGAGTTGTTGTAACTTGTTTAGTCCTGACTGGAAAGATCTTAGCTCAGAATAAAATGGAGCTAGATCATAAAATACCATTAATTTCCATTCAGCGGTGACCAATTTAGCTGTTCCGATCCCTTCAAAATATAAACCGGGATCTGTACGATCCTAATACTGTTGCCTATCACGACAGGGATGAGTAGAATCGTTATTATCATGGCGAGTAATATTGGGCTGGTGATATGTTTAACCCTCTTTGATGGGGTACTATATACTTCTTCGGTAGACTTCGGGCGGAAGCGCGTAGATGCCCTTTTAACATAAGTTGATGGCTCAATCTCCACTGGACCTTTGTCCTGAAAGAGCGGAGCTAGCCTGTGAATAGGTCTTTTTGTTACACCTGATGACGTTTTTATGTCTGCCACCCGAACCTTGCCATCATCTCCCTTGTAAGTTTTGAGAATTCTGCCGTGAGACCATTTCATAATAGGTATATTGTCTTCCTTTATGATGACCATTTGACCCTCATGCACATTTTCGCATGTTGTTTTCCACTTCCGATTCTCCTGCAAGTTATGTATATATTCTGTGGACCAACGCGTCCAGAACTCATGCTTCAGTTGGGAAACAAGTCTCCATCGTGTTGCGAGGGAACTGGATGAAGTTGTTTCCCTGGAGTCCACTTGAGCTGTGAGTGGTTCTCCAATTAGAAAATGTCCTGGTGTAAATGCCGTTAAAGCATTAGGGTCCGTTGATAGTGGGGTCAATGGTCGCGAGTTTAAAATTGCTTCGATTTCAATTATAACTGTTTCGAATTCCTCTTGCGTGAGGGACGCTGTTGATACACTTCTTAACAAAAGATGCTTTGCAGATTTGACTGCTGCCTCCCATAGTCCGCCAAAGTGAGGTGCTCTCGGTGGTATGAATTTGAACTCAATACCATCCTTACCACATGCTCGAACAATCATCTCTTGCGAAGTGTCAGCAAATATGGCCATGTTTAGCTCGTCTAGCTGATTTTTGGCTCCAACAAAATTTGTTGCGTTATCTGAGTATATTGTTTGACAACGTCCTCGACGTGCTATAAACCTTTTGAGGGCCCCAATGAATGCTTCAGTGGTAAGGTCAGTCACTACCTCTAAGTGAACAGCCTTTGTTGCGAAACAAATGAATACCGCTACATACACCTTGTGCGGTCCTTTACTTCTTATCTTGTAGTGGACCCAGAATGGTCCACAGTAATCTACTCCTGATTTTATGAATGGGCGAGCTGGAGTTACTCTTCTTGCCGGTAGCTCACCCATAACTTGATTTAGTAACCTTGGCTTCGATCTTGTGCATCGCACACAGTTCTGAACGATGTTTCTGGCCACTGATTTGCCCTTGACAATCCAAAATTGCTGTCTGGATATTGCCAACATTGCTTGAGGACCACAGTGATAGTTGTCAAGATGGACCATTTTCATTATTAGTTTTGTGATCGGATCGTTATGTGGAAGCAGTATTGGATGTTTCGCGTTGTATGAAATATTTGACGCTTCTAGCCTTCCTCCGACTCGTAACACACCATGTTCATCAAGAAAAGGGGACAATGTACATATAGGACTCGAATTATTTATTTCCTTGTTGTTCTGTAGTCTCATGATTTCTTGCTTGAAATCAGCTATTTGTATGGCTTTAACTATCAGATGCATTGCAGAGGTTAGCTCATGAGGACTGAGTAGCTTAGTTGATGGCCGACTATTATTTGATATTTTGGTATTTATAATAAAGCGCTGCATGTAGGCTACTATTCTTTGAAGGCACATGAAAGAGTCATGATGATTTATCTTGTATATTATGTCTTCCAGTCCAGTCGATATAGTAGACAGAACAGTAACAGGGTTAGATCTGAATTCTTCAGTGCTTGGTGGTTGTCGTTTTTTATTGAATTCTTTAGGCCAATTGGTCTCGTTGCCATGAAGGAAAATTGGTCCGTAGAACCATGTGGTGCATTTGCCTAATGCCTTGGGACTCAATCCTCTTGAAATGTGGTCTGCAGGTTTGAGCTGACGTGTCGCCATTGGGTGCTTATAGTTAATTCTTGTATTTTGGTGATGCGATTTGCTACAAACGTGTGGAGTGATGATGGTTGTGAATTAATCCAGTGAAGTACTATATCTGAGTCGGACCAGAAATATGTTTTATGACCTTCAAAGTGAAGTTTCTTACTCTTGTGGCTAGCATTGCTCCTAGAACAGCAGCACATAGTTCTAGTCTCGGCAGCGTCAACCTTTTCAATGGAGCAACTCGAGATTTTGCACACAACAGCCTAACAATAATTCTTCCATCTTGTAATCTTGAACGTAGGTAGATGGCAGCTCCATACGCTCTTTCAGATGCATCAACGAATGTATGTAATTGTGTTTTTAGTCGTTATCTGACCGTTAAATATGTGTCTTTCAGTATGTACGAGGTTTAGCTCTTTCAAGTTTTCGCGGAATGTTTTCCATTCTGAAGCTAATTTTTCCGGCAGTGGATCGTCCCATGCAATTTGTAACTCCCACAGTTTCTGTATAAAGCATTTTGCAGCCACTACTACTGGCCCTGCAATGCCCAGTGGATCGAAAAGTTTTGCCACATCGGATACGATGGAACGCTTAGTTATTTTTTGGTTGTCTTGGATGTTTGTCTTCAGAAAAAACTGATCTGACTTTGGATTCCATGTTAATCCCAGCACCTTAGTTGATTGATTGTCGAAGTCTAAGTTAACTTCCAGATCTTCCAGAGGAATGCCCTTTAGTAGTTGAGAGTGATTCGCACACCATTTTCTTGGGTTGAATCCGGCTTCGTGGAGCAATTGTGTGAGTTCCTGCTGTATCTGAATTGCTGTGCTTAGACTGTCTACTCCACTCATGCCGTCATCCACATAGAAATTATGTTTTAATGTGTACGCCCCTAGTGGGTATCTTTCCATGTTCTCTTCGGCCAATTGTTGTAAGCACTTTGTTGCAAGGTACGGTGCTGAGGATGTTCCATATGTTATTGTATTCAGCATGTACGTTGAAATAACTTCTGCTGGATTCCTTCTCCAAAGGATTAATTGCATGTTACGGTCCGCTGGATGGAGTAAAACTTGACGGTACATTTTCTCAATGTCCGTGCAAAATACAAATCTCGGCATCCGAAAGAGTAGTAACATACCGAAAAGGTCGCCTTGAGTGGCAGGACCGATGTGTAAAATGTCGTTCAACGATAGTCCTGAGGCGGATTTTGCCGAGGCATCGAATACCACACGAAGCTTAGTAGTGCTATTTTCTGGTTTTAGCACGCAATGATGAGGAATATAAAAGTGCGGTGATTGGACCTTGTCGTCATTGATGCGAGTCATGTGGCCCAGTGCCTCGTATTGATCCATGAATTCAATGTATTGGGATCTCAGATCTTTATCTCTGAATAGTCGTCGCTCTAACGCATGAAATCTTGAGATTGCTATGCTCTTTGTTTCACCTAGAGCGCTTGGATTATTTGAAAATGGCAGTCTGACAATAAAACGTCCGTCTTGACTTCTTGTTGTATTTTGTGCGAAATGTGTTTCACAAAGTTGCTCCTCATTTGTAAATTCACTGCTTGATTCAAAGTTGTCTACTTTCCAAAACTGTTGTATCAATTCGCTTGTGTCACTTGTTTCATTTTCACCATAAACTGCACATACTGCAGTTTCGTTGGCTTTCTTGTTTAATTTTCCACTGACAACCCAACCTAATTTTGTGTTTTGTAATGTTGGTAAATCATTAGCTAACTGAATTTTGCCGGAAGTTAGCAGTTCAAAATAATATTCGGCTCCCAGAAGTACATCGATGTTACCACCCTTGCTAAACTCAGGGTCAGCGAGCTGAATGTTCTCCGGAATCGGCCATAATGAGTGATTAAAGTCCCTTGATGGCTGAACAGGGATGATACTCGGAAGAACGAAGGCCTCGAGCCGAGTGTTGTACTCACTTGTTGTTGACTGGAGACTCACATTAACACGTTGATTAGACTTCTTTGATTGACTTCCAATGCCTTCTATCCGTATGATAGCTTCTGCAGGCTTAATGTTTAAGCGTTTCACCAGTCTGGTGGTTACAATGTTGATCTGAGACCCGGAGTCCAATAGTGCTTTAAACTCACCGATTTGTCCATTGTTACCCTGTATTCTGACTCGAGCAGTTGCCAATAATACATAACCCTGTTGGATACCAGATTGCTGTAGAGATGCCACTGTTGATGGAGCGGGAGACTTCTTGAAGCTCTGCTGTGAGTTGTCCGATATGACTTGATCGATGTGAACTAATGTATTGTGTTTTTGTTCGCATTTGGTGCAATGTTGTGATGGGCACACCCTAGCAATACGACCTGGTTTGAGACAATTTACACATAGTTTGTTAGATTTTATATACTGCAGTCAATCCCCGTAATGAGTAAATGAGTTGAAACATAGGGAAAACAATGAATCGAAAAGCAAAAAGGAAAACATGAATCAGGTGTTTACAAACAAATGTTGATTACTTGATACTTTTTACTGGATGTCGTTCGTTTACTTTTTGTGATATTTTTTGCTGAGAGAGTAAAATCATTCTTACTCTCCCAGTAAAAGTTACTTGATATTTTTTACTCGAAAAGTTCTCAAACAGACCTACAGTCAATAAAATTGCACAGCTTGCAAAAATTGAATTGAACATTGAACGTCGCTGGAGCCCTTTACTTGGAAAAAAATATATAATCATATTTTTGGTCTTTGTAAAACTAAAAAATATAGATGTTTTAAAAAAGTACAAAATTTCAAATTTCCGGTTAAAAATCTTAACTTTTTTTTACTAGTGGTTAGATTTGTTAACAAAGTATATAAATCAATAATAAAAAATCGCCTACTTTTTCCTATGGGACAAAGCACTGTGCGTCGGGTCCTGGTGTCTTTTAAGGCTAGAAACTTCTCAGAGCCCAATTTAATGTCTGCATATTGACGATGTCAGATATATTTTCCGCAGGCATGGGGTAAGGATCAGATGTCTGAATCTCAGACACTGAGTTACCCGGAAAGTGAGTGTCCAGCAGGGTTCTTAACGACTCCTCGCTGCATGTAGTTCACGTCCCATTGAGATTCTTCAAATACCCCAGGGTGCAGGGAGTAGCGGACAAAATTTTTCTCATGCGAGAGGCTTCTGAAATATTTTCAATATTTTCACAAAACTTCTTCCATGTTGTATTTTTAGCAATTCTTATCTGCTTTTTATACTCTTTTAATTTACCCTTATAAGCTATCCAGTCCAGTTCATTTCTGGATAATTTAGCCTTATTGAAGAGTTTTCTACATGTACACCTACACAATTGTAACTCTTTATTCCACCAAGGCGGTTTATTTTTCCCCCTTGACTTATACAAAGGACAAGACGACTTCCTTGCATTTTTAAAGATTGTAGTAATTTTATCAACCTCACAATCTAAATCAGAAGTTTCTAGAAGTGACGAGTCTCCAATCGCTCCTAATTGTCTAGAAAAAATAGACCTATACAGACGCCAGTTTGTCTGCCTAATATTTCGGGAGATTTCTGCCTCTGGTGCCCGCTCCCTAATACTAAACTCAATAAACCTATGGTCAGAAAAGGAATGCTCCTGGAGTACACGCCAATTCATGATCCTATCGGCTACCGAATCAGAAGAAAAGTTAACATCCAGGATTTCCTGTCTGTTCCTTGTTATAAAAGTATGTTCTTGACGTCTATTACAAATGTTAAGGTTAGTACTAACTACAAATTCTGAAAGTTCCTCACCTCTTTCATTAGTGTCAGTACTTCCCCAGATAGTATGATGTGCGTTGGCATCACAGCACAGGATGATATGGTGTCCAGCGTTTACCGCCGCATCCATAAAGTTTCTCACCACTACCGACGGTAGAGAGCCTTGATCGTCGTGAGCGCAGTACACCGACGCTGTACCGACGCCAGTAGCATGTATCTCCGACTTCCACGCTAACCGCCGTTATGTCTCTGCCGCTGAAGTTAGATAATAAAAATGTATTAAGGTGGTTCCTTGTGAAGATGCAGGTTCTATTGTTACCTTCATTCTTGACGGCTAGCATCTTAAAATCTTTGGTCCTTAGTAATCAAACCCTGCCACCACTAATCCAGGGTTCTTGGATCAGGACTATGTCAACTTCGCATGTCGTCATGCGAAGCTGAAGAGCAGCTGAGGCTGCTTTAGAGTGGTGGAGATTTATCTGCAGCAGGTTCAACATCCGCTACGAAATCCATATCCACGACCGTTTTATCGGACTCGTCGTCAGTCTCAAGAATGTCACTATATTCGCCGTAATCAGCGTTGAACAGGCCTGAGGCGCCTCCGAGAATTTCAGAGTCGGATGTAATGTAGCCATCCTTTTCCGAAGATTCTCGCAAGTTGGCCTTCTTCTCCTCTTCAGATTCTTCCTCCACAGCGTTTCCACACATTGTCTTGGAATTATCCGTCACTGGAGGCTGATCTCCTTTGTACACCTTCAGCGTAACCTGTCCAAAGGCGTACGATATAATATTATTGGACTTGGCCAAGTGAGGGAGGGTTTCAGCGTTTAGTATAATAATTACACCACGTCTGTCCCCCTCAGCCTCACCGAACCTCCCCATCTTCCAATTGCCGGTTGGAAGTGAGGGCTTACAGTCCTTTAACAACTTTATCGCTGCTTCAGCCGTGTCTGGGAATGCCGGAATCCACGCATGCGCACGTGGTCGGGATGGAGAGTCGCTCTTGTCGACAAGATCGGTTTTCACACCCGGCCACGGCTCTCCCATCCTGCTAATAGCTGCCTTGTACAGGTCCGCCGATCTCTGGTCTCCAAACGCCATCAGCTTGATACCAGCCTGCATCGCGACAGACGGGAGGTATGCCTGGATTCTCCGCAAGGACCTGGTAGTACGTGGTTGCAAGCTTAGCTTCCACAGTACTCCATTTGCCCCCCGGGGATGGTTCCATCCATATCTCCCCTGTCGACAACGGCCATTATGAGGTTGTCTTTCGCAACATCACTAAACGACCTAACGCCAATATTGCTATTAGCCTTAGTCCGCTTAAGCAATGGTTTGTGGTCCGGCGATCGCAGTCTTTTACCAGACGGTTGTTGACGGCGTGCTAGCACCGCTACTACTAGAGGCGGGAGTGTCCATGTTTTCAAGGACACCTTTTGCCCATCCAAGGGATGATTTCTGTTCCTCGGACAGTTTGGATGGGTCTTGAGTGCCCAACGTCTTTACAATGCGTAGACATAACCTTTATTGGTTATGCCTCATTTTTTATGGTCGGACATGCTTGGTCGAAGCCGGCGTGGCCGAGCTCGCACTGCTGCATGCACCGACTATCTGGCCAGTGTTCTCGGCAGCCTTCGTCTGAACGAGTGTTCTCGCACCAGACGGTTGCGTGAAACCGGTCCCCTGTCCTGCCGCTCTAGAAAGCACCCCCAGTTCACCGGTCCCGGTCTTGTTTTTTGTTTTTGTTTAAGATATGTTTATTCATTTTGGTCCCACGAGTATGGGGGATTTGAAAGCCACCACGTCATAGCCCCCGATAACGTGGTGAGGGCGTCGTCTACTTGCTGAGGTGCCCATTTATCAGCAAGGCTCCGTTCTAATACAGTCTTTTGACCCTGACTGCAAAAATCCGATGGGCACGGGTCGCATCACACCCCGGTTTAGGGTTGGATAACCTTTGGTTCACAGACCTTTAGAGTCAGTTGTCTTCACCCAGTACCATAGGGGACCATTAAAGGTCAGCTATGGTATTGGGTTGAAGACATAGACCACAGTATGTAGTTAAGCCACAACACCACGACAAGGTAGTTATCCCTATGGGGTTTTCGCATGTATAATCCCATACATTTCCATACATGAATTCATATATATTCATACATATATATAAATATATTTATATACATACATTCATGGACCATACATATTTTTTTTAGTTGGGTTAATAAGAATTTGGATTAAAAACTAATGCAATTAATCATTAAAAAAAATTATCCGTTTTTATACCAACACTAGTTTTCAATAAAATTTTTTGCAGTAATATGAACTTTGTTTCTATAAAATTAATGACTGAAATATCCTTTAGATTATTTCGTTTATTTAATACGGCCGCAATGTATAAAATCGTACAAGAATTGGGTTTATTTTTTAAACGCTGAGGCTGTACGATTACAAACTTTGCAAACCGTTTGTATTTTCTAATAGATTTGCAATTCACCAGTGATAAAAAAACAGATATTCGATGTTTGATGCAAATGTTCTTGCGTTAGTGCAAATGAAAAATATCGTAGATTTTCTTTAAAATCCAACACAAAATGTACTTACATAATCCAAAGAAAAGCTACGATATTTTGAATTTGCACTACCGCAAAGCATTTGCATCAAACATGGGATATCGCCAGAGAAAAAGTTCGAGTTAATAAAATGCAAGCTGCCCAGCTAATAAAATAATGTATGGTCCATATATGTATGTTTCATATATAAATGTATATAAATATATATGAATATGTATGAATTCATGTATGGAAATGTATAGGATTATACATTGCAAAAGTATTATATATGAATTGATATATGGACTAATATATGAAATATATTATAATATATGAGTTCATATATGGAAGTTTAATTATGAAGCTCTTCAGATGAGGATCCATATATAGAACTAAGATGTAATATATGGAGCCATATAAAAATTTACGCATACATGATAGCACATAAGATCGTTTTTTTTAATAAAAAAAAAACTTGCATTTTATTACCTGGATTTTTTTCTCTCTTTTTTTATCAATGGTGAATTGCAAATCTAGGCTTAAATTAAGTTTAGTGACATTATTCCAAAATTAATAAGAATTTGGTATCCGATAGAAAATTAAAAAATAAAAAGAAAAACTTAAATAAAAAAATTGGCGGCGAGCCTTAGTTTCCGAGTTATGTACCTTTGAAGTTCTATTATGAAATTGTGATTATACGTAATATTTTCCCCAACGAATGTCTTCAATAGTAGTATCATTTAAAAGCTTTGGATAATATCTTTCAGAAGAAAATCTTTATTAGGCTGCGCCGTGTCGGGAAACATCATGGTAGAAAAAATCCTTAAGCCCGGCCGAAGGCTGCCATTGCAAAAAATCGTCATTAAACAGGAAAACATTGCCATGGAGAAAATCATTATTATGTTGCGCGCCGTGTAGGGAAACACCATGGTGGAGAAAATCCTTAAGCCCGGCCGAACGCCGGCAGTGCAGAAAATCGTTATTAAACAGGAAAACATTGCCATGCAGAAAATCTTTATTATGTTCCGCGCCGTGTAGGGAAACACCATGGTGGAGAAAATCCTTAAGCCCGGCCGAACGCCGGCAGTGCACAAAATCGTTATTAAACAGGAAAACATTGCCATCTAGAAAATCTTTATTAGGCTGCGCCATATAGGGAAACACCATGGTGGAGAAAATCGTTAAGCCCGGCCGAAGGCCGGCAGTGCAAAAAATCGTTATTAGACAGGAAAACTTTGCCAGGCAGAAAATCTTTATTAGGCTGCGGCGCGTAGGGAAAATGTATTGTAATGTATGAGGTAATATATAAAAATTTAAAGGGACCTAAGGGTAAAAAAAAACAATTTTCACTTTTTTTTGTGGACAACATCTGAGCATCGAATGAGACCGATCCCATGCCCCAAAGTGTTCCCTCCCAGAGATATGCGCGTTTTATGAAATTAATGGTACACCAAAGATACACGTATTTAAATCTTTAAAATGACTCTCCTGAACAAAACCGGGTTTTACCCTTAGGTCCCATTCTATTTTGCGCGTCACATATACAAATAAGATGTAATTTATGGAGCCAGAGCCATATAAAAATTTATGCATAAATGATATCTCACATAAGATTTTGCAATCAAAAAAGCTGGCATTTTATTAACTCGGTATTTTTCTCTCTTTTTTTTATCACTGGTGAATTGCAAATCTACTAGAAAATACAAACGGTTTGCAAAGTTTATATTTGTACAGCCTCAGCGTTTTTAAAATTAACTCAATTCTTGTACGATTTCTTACATTGCGGCCCTATTAAATAAATGAAATAATCAAAAAGATATTTCAGTCATTAATTTTATAGAAAATACTACAGATATTTTTAAGAAACAAAGTTCATATTACTGCAAAAAAATTTATTGAAAACTATGTAGTGTTGGTATAAAACCGGATAATTTTTTTAATGATTAATTGCATTAGTTGTTAATCTAAATTCTTATTAAATAAAATTTTGTGTGCAAAGATGAGTTTTGTGTTTTTTAAATAATCGATGTACATGTTCTGTTAAAATGATGAATTAAATGTATCTTAGTTCGTTTTTAATTATTAATGCAACAAATGTTTCATCAAATGCAACTTCGATGTTGAAAATCTTAAAAAGAGTAATTTTAATAAATATGAATATGAATTTACAAATATCTACATGTATGAAAATGTATGAATATATATTATCATATATGGTCATATACCCTCATTTTTCGGATCCGAACCATATATGGGACATCATATATGCTCCATACATATTTTTTTAGCTGGGATCTTTAATAATATATTTTTGATATCAATGAAACGGTCTTTATTGGATAGAAAATTTTATGACATTAATGTTTAAATATGATTTCGACCATGTGGTTGCCACGGCTGGCGCAATCTGGAACACCAATTTTTACAAACTTTTCGCAGCATTTGCGGCCGTATCTCGCCGATAAGTCTTCGAATGTTGATTTCCAGGTGTTCAATTATTTGTGGTTTATCGACGTACACAAGTGACTTACCATAACCCCAAAGAAAATAATCCAATGGGGTTAAATCACACGATCTTGGGGGCCAATTAATTGGGCCATTTCGTGAAATTATTTTTTCGTCAAAAGTTTCCTTGATTAAATCAATTATAGCGCCGCTGTGTGGCATGTGGCTCCGTCCTGTTGGAACCGCAATTTTCTGTGGATGTAATGGTGTTTCGAAAAAAGCTTGTGGATTCTCCTCACTCCAAATGCGACAATTCTGTTTATTTACGTACCCATTCAACCAAAAATGGGCTTTATCGGAAAATGGAAGAAGTGCACGATGAGTTTGACGAATAGAACTATTAATTTGATTAAAAATTTCAACAATTTGCTCGCGTTGCTTTGGTATAAGTCGATCCATAATTAAATGTCAAAACCAACTAAACAAAAGCAACTATCAGCTGCTAAATGGGTGGTCAAATAAAGCAGTGATGCCAACTCAAAGTTGTATCACTCTATAAAAAACACCCTTTACAAACATACATACATACATACAAGAATTTCACAATACTCGTTGATCCGAATTAATGATTGCATGTCCCGATTCGGATTATCGAAATATTCGGATTATTGGATAGGCTGTTATACAGGCATGTTCTGAAAATCACATTTTTCAAATCACTAGTGATTTTGAAAGTAATGATGGTCATGCAGATATTTGTTCGCTCTTTTCTTTTAATTTTTCTATTATATAGAACATCAAATATTATTTCTGAAAGAAATTTATCGTATATGATTTTAAAAACGTCTACAGGACCATTATTACTTTTAAAATCACTAGTGATTTGAAAAATGTGATTTTCAGAACATGCCGGATAATAAATAAAAATAAAATAAACTCCTGATATAATTTAAAACAAGTTTATTTCAATCAAAAAAGGAAAAAACAACGATTTTGTAAAAAAAAAAACGATTTTGTAAAAAAAAACAAAAACGAATATTTCATTTAAACGCGAACAATGCTATCTAATAACTATAACATTCATCAAAATGCACATTCCAATGATGTCCCGTCAGTTTTCACATACGATACGATAACAAACCACACAAGAACAAGAAAAAAAAAACAAATTCGGTTTAGCGAGCTGCAATCAATGCATATCTTATATGCTATAAGATAACGATAACAGACAACACAAGAATCAATTCAATCAATGCGGACTATAAGATATGCAATGCTGAATATTTTCAATTCGGATTAACGAGCTTACACTGTATTATGAAATATATATTTATTAAACAAATTAACAAAATTTAAGCTTATCAGCGACAAACGAACTTGACCCTCCCCCCAACACACAAGCCTTAGGGGCGTTCACATATATGAGAATATTTTATACAGAAATAAAAAAATTAAATAAATTGTTTATTAATTTATTTAATTAATTATTTATTTATAAACAATTAATTATTAATTAATTAATTATTTATTTATAAACAATTAATTAACGTGAGAAAATCATTCACACACACATTTTCTTGATTCTTATGAGAATAGAGTGTAGTCATCAAATCTAATTTCTCTGATGATATTACGATAACATATTTCCACAGCCTGGCAACACTCACAATTTTCCCGTCGGCATCACGAAAAATCATTTTGCCGTCAGCATTTGAAAAAAAAATAATCATGTTTTGCCGTCGGTATTAGGAAAAATTAATTTTCACAATTTTCCTGTTTCCATTAGGAAAAATCATTTTCACGATTTTCCTGTGGGCATTAGAAAAAATAATTTTAATGATTTTCCTGTGGGCATATAAACGCATAAAAAACCTCCAAAAAATCACCCGTTATCACACAATGTAAATAAAAAAATCACCCGTTCACACAAAGTTAATGTAAACAAAAAACTCCTAATGTAAACAAAAAAACATCAAAGCGCACCGAAAACACAATTTCTCAAATTTCAGACAAATTTTAATTGCCCCAGGGTTGGCATATCCCTATGACTTCTGACTTTTTTAGACTTCTAATCTCGTATGGAATAATACAGTACTTTTCGTTTATAGTCACAACCCATATTTGCACGCAATGTTGCGACTATATCGCTTATGTGATTATAAGCCTAATTTTTCTATATGCTACAATATGACATATAAACAAAATCGGATATAAACATCTTGTGTGATTATAAAAAAGAAAACAGGGGTGTTACTCTCTATTACGATGCGAAAGAAAAATAGTACGAAATCGAATGATTGGTACTCTCTAATAGGGATGGGCAAATGAAAAAAATGTATCGATATATATCGTATCGATGTTTTTGAACAGTATCGATATATATTTTTGAAAACATCGATATTTCGATATATCGATATTTTTTGCAGCATTAATTTCGAATGCACAATTAGTCACTTTAAGAAATTTAATACAAAAGAACTATTTATGTTAAGTTATACGTAACCTACTGTTGCTCCTTAAGACTTCGGCTGTGTTCGTAAATGCATCACTGCGCTGCAAATGGAATTTTAAATGTCCAAACTGGTTCACTGAAATAAATAACGAACAAATAAATGTCAAATATGGTGCACAGACATGATTACTACTAAAACAGATTATCAGCGAACTTATACTGCATTTTAAATAAAAGTTTGCATGTATGATGCAGCGCAGTGATGCATTTACGAACACAGCTTTCATTAGTCTTTACTTTCTGTTGCCGATCTGTGATGTGCCGTTCTATTTCTAAATTTTAATATTTACTTTTTCTGTAATAAATTATCAGCTGTTTCGGACCAGAATGGTCACAGTTTTCCACTTCAGTGATAAGTTTTGCATCGTCCATTTCTGTTAGAGTTTTTCTTTTCCAGGACTTTTTCATTACCCGGGAAAGTGGGAACAACTTTTCGGTCAAAAAAATAATACAATTTCAGTTCCCGGCCGTAATTGTTGTACAGTTTTAGATATAGTTCTACCATCGCATTCATAAAGTGAATAACGACATTCATCGAGGAGTGTGTACATTTGTACAAACTAAAGTTGCCAGCACAAATTCCCCGTCATTTCTTTCCCGGAAAATCCCGTATGCTATGTACAAATCAACAAGTCACCTGCCTTAGTCGGTTCACCTTGTAAATTCGCCTGGGATGTTATTATGAAATTTCTCTTTATTTTCTTCGCATCACTAGTAGTGATGTCAATATCGTACAGTTAAAAAACGGCTATAGATCTTAAAAGTATCGAAACACGATATTCGAAAATAAGAATCGATGTATCGATATATGGGTTTTTGAAATATCGGCGATATATATCGATATTTATTTTCTCAAATATCGATATTTCGATATATCGATATTTTTTGCCCATCCCTACTCTCTAATGCGTTTGCGCATTTACCTATCGCATATTTAATTTTACCTTTCGCATCTTTTATTTTCCCTTTCGCATCTTTTATTTCGTTTTCGCAAGCCTGGTATCACCATATTCTGTAATGCGAAAGCGTCTGTTAAAATCACGCGATAAACGCAAATATCTTGGATAGCTAAATACCAAACGCAAAGTGAGAAAAACATGTAAGTACGTTGAAAAATATTTATATTTACTGCCTTATTCATAAAAAATATTTCTGTTTAATAAGAATTTTATGAAACAAATTTTCTATGGAAATTTGATTAATAAACCTTTTATAAAATCAAAATATTTTTTTATGAATTGGGCCCTTAATATTTAAATCGTAATTTTTAGGCAAAAATCCAAAAAATTACAATAAAAACAACGGCAGTTTCAAATTTTAGTGGATTTTATGGTGCAACATAACGAATTGGCAGTCAGCAAACGGCAAACAAGCTGCAAATAATTTGTGTACAAATTGACAGAGGACCTAAATTCTAATTTTAAGGCAGCGGGTAGTTTTAATAGTTGGAATTACTGCGGATCTCCTTGAAAAGCGTGTTGAGTAGCGTTTATAACATACAGAAACGCTTCCTTACTCATACGCAAATTTTGTACAAAGCTAAAATAAAGCAATATGTATTTAACAACATATTCCTCTATAGATTTTTCTTACCTGCGGTCATTTAAGGAACGTATATCGTACCTATCTCTTAAGACTCGTCTTGCAACTCGTTCTACATGGTCGTTTTCTTCATAAAGCAGCTACGTCCAATCCATATGCACAATGTGCAAACTTTTATGAAGAGCTTTTTGTGCTTTCACACCGACGATAGTACAACATCCACAAAAACAACACAGCAGACTCCAATGCTTGCTCTTACTTTGCAAAGAAACAAGAACAAATTTAAAAGCTTTCAAAGCTGTTTGCCTCAAATACAAATATCATTGTATTTGTGCTTGGACGTAGCTGTCATAAAGCCATAACGCTACAGAATCCATCACTTTATTTTCAATTAAAAATTGTTACTATTCACTTTTTCTAAAATTTTATATTTTTAAATATCGTTGTTTTACATATTTTGACATTTCTGTACTGCCAACCTTTGCCATATTTTCTTTTGCAATGCCCGTGTTGCCACTTTTTCAAACAATTTTGCGAAAGGATTTGCGAAAGCAATAGAGAGTACCAAATTGACATATCACCGCACTTAGCTATCGCAAATACATAAATACTTTGTACGTTAAAAGGTTAAATTATAAAAACTTTAATAAAATAAAGTAAAAGAAAACATAATATTCTGATAAAAAACCAAAAGAATTATTAATTACCTTCAAAACTCAATTAAATATTTTCTGATTGAAATAACGAAACTTCAAAAGGTTAAATATTTAGGTCCATTTTCACAACTTGCTTTTAGGTAAAGGTAGGGTTTTGTCTGCCCGATAAATATTTATATTACAACTTAAATTTTTTATTGTTATTATTATCAATAATAATATTTAATGGGTAAAAGAATAAAAAATGAAGGTTTTATAATGCAAATCCAATTATCGGGCAGATAAAATCCTGCCTTTAGATAAAGGCAAATTGTGAAAATGGCCCTTAATATAATAAAAATTATTCACAAAAAATAAAGTGTTTAACGTAAAACAATCTGTAATTTTAGTTGGGTTCAAAGAATTTTTTAGAGTCTTTTCTTCTATTTTGTCAAACAAAAATAGAGCTTAAACAAACAAAAATGTCAAAATAAACAACACGTTTGTTTTTTACCATTTGATTTTTAGTACATTTTATTTGGTTGTGGGTTTAGAAGCTAATTTTATCTAGTGGTATTTTCTTTTCTGGAAAAATATGTTACACTCAATACACTTTTCAATGAAACTTCGAAATAAAATGATTTTCTTATATATTAATTTTATTAGAAACTATTGAACCACGCTTTGCGAGCTTACGTTTTTTCTTTAAACGAACGCTAAATTGTATTTTTTTTAATAAAAAGTTAAAACATTTTACACCTTTTCCAGAAAAGAAAACGTCATAAATGTATGTGACAATATCCTAAATAATTTGCATGTAAGTACGCTTTATATAACCACAAATGTGATATCGCTAATCGGCTATATCCCGAGTTGGGCAAAATACATGGCTTGCGGTATCTGAAATACAAAATACAAAATACTTGCTGGTCATGTATTTAAAATACAAAATACTTTCAGTCTATGTATTTAAAATACAAAATACAAAATAAAAAATACTTGCTGGTCATGCATGTACAGTCAAATCCCGATAATTCGTAATCGCAAGGGACCGGCCATTTCTTACGAATTATAGGGGTTTTCGATTTAGCGGGATTTCGATTTAACGGGGTTAAAATAAAATAAATACGAATAAACGGAGTTTTTCAATTTATTTACTAAAACGATAAAAAAAACATAAAAAACAATTGTCAAAAATAAAATACAAAATTAATACATAAAATAATAATAGCAAATTCATTTACTTAGCGTAAAATACGTGTAATTTTAATAGCAAACAAAAAACAATAAAATAAAACTGACAAATTCATTTCATCATTCTTTCCATGTTTCTGTTGTTTTTATTACGAATTATAAGTGGTAGTTAGCAAACAATTACGATTTATAGGAGGTAAAGAAGATTTTATATGAAAAAAAAAATTACGAATTAGCGTGGGACCAAAATGTATGGAAATTTTACGAATTAACGAGATTTTTTCAAGGGACCGACAGTTTATTACGAATTATCGGGATTTACGATTTATCGGGATTTGACTGTATTTAAAATACTTTAATTTTTTGTACCCCATCTATCATTTTTTATCATAATCGAATCTTTTCCGAATCAGCTTGACGGGAAAAATAATCGAATATGAGCTCATTTCTCTATAATAAATGATACTCCCGTTGCACAGTGGCGTGAATTAAAAAAAAGTGGTAAAAAGTCCGCAACTTTTGAACTAGTTAACCGATTTCGATGAAACCAACTGTTTTGGAAAGCAGAAGTTTTGAAATTTTTAGAAAGCATATTTTGAGGCACCCTATTGTAAGACAGGGTAGCTCCAAACAGCCTCAAAGTGGGAAAGTGCGGGTATCGAAATTCTTTCGGAGCTTGTAACTTTTGTAATTAGGGACCGATTTCAATAATTTTTTCAGCGGGACAATCTACGTTAAGAAATAAAAATAAAACATAATACCATTTTATCTCTTTCAGTTTCCAAGTTATTTGACTTGAAATATTTATTTTTTAATTTTTGGCCCTGACTTTTTTTATTCGTTAGTACATAACTTCTTTATTACTTGGCAAAAAGCAGTATGTTTTAATGTTTTTGAAAGAAAACTTCATTACAATAAAAAAAATTTTTTTTTGATATCTCAAAAATTGTAAGAAGGAATAATTTTGCAATTTGGATTTTTAAAAATTATGAAAAAATTTTGTACATTTTGTGAAAAAAGTATTCTTAATTTTTTTGGAATATTTTAAAAAATTATTAAGTATTTGATAAAAACTTTGATTGTTTCTGAGAAAGGAGACATTGAGAAAGGCTGTGAAATAAATTTTGGAGATTGTTGTTGATGCACCCTACATTCAGCATTGGTCGAAAACTAGCAATTTTTTTTCAAAAAATCCGATTTTCGGATGTGGCCAAAAAATTGCACGGTCGTTTTTGTAAATTTTTTGGTTTTTTTTTATAAATAAATTTGTTGTTAGTAACCTGTAAGAAACTCCTGACATCCTACACATAAATGTAGGCAGGAGAGGAGATTTTCTAAAAATTCTAAAATTTTTCTAACACAATTTTTCCCAATAAGAAAAAAGTATTATAAAATTATAAATTGGGAATCATTTTAATTTTTATCAATAGTATACATTTAGCTTTGCAAACTGAAAAAAAATTATTCTTCTACCTTCAATACTTTTTGAAATATTCGAAATCCATTTTTGATTAAAAATTTTAATTTTCTACATTTTTTATTTTTGTCTAAATTATTGATCTTATTTTCCTTACTGCAAATATTTCTTAATTTTTTCTATGTTATTACAATAGTAGATATAATTGTCTATTCAACGGTATATAATATGTATTCCTTCGCCATTATATCAGTCTTAAAATGTATACACAAATATAGCACCTCAGGTAACAGTTTACGTGTTTTATCTGATACTCAAACAAACCCACATTTTTTATGAACTCTTGAAGCTGTTATTAAATACTTTCTTTACTTAAATACAATAAAATATAAGAATTTATATACATATATATAAGTATATTTATATACCTACAAGGACAAATAGATTGAGTTATTTATTTATTTAAAAAAAATTAGTAGTTAATTTAACATTAGAACATTGAATTACGATTTTTTTTTATGTAGCTCTTTTTTAAACGCATATAAATTGCCTAAGTTTTGAATATAATTTGGCAGAGAATTCAAGAGACTTTTTGCCATGATATCAGATATTTGTTTGTATGAATATAAATACTTATGTATCATGAGATATATGTACAATGTACATATGTATGTATGAGTATGAAAACTTACAACTACATTTCTCGTTTTGATTCTGATAATTCTATTAAAAATATATTTAATAAGTTCAGTTTCATTTCAGTATCAGTTTCGTATCTAAGTGCATGGATACATACATATGTTGTTTTTAATTAATATTTGGGTTTTAGTTCAAGAATTTGCTTTAAAATAATCTGAGACATCATGGCCTAGCAAGCTATTAATTTCATCTGCTTCGGGATCGTCCTTCTCGATTTCAATACTTATTTTTGGCAACCATTTCATTCTTATGCCTTGTAGGACTGGATCTGAACACAATAGCAAATGATGCATTAAATCATTATTTTGAGCAACTCTAGAGCATTTACGTGTATTGAAAAGTCGATATTGCTTAACATCTCTATTTCTAGCTTCCTGTGCTTCTTCGGTTAGTTCCCCCAGAGGAAGAATGTTGTTTTCTATTATTTCTTTTGTATGTGCTAGCACTTTATGTACGGTTGGAGTTATTGATTTCCATGGATATAATTCATTTATTAGAATCAGAGTGTCTTTTGCATATTTTTCAAATTTGTCCTTATTAATTAACTTTTTGCTATTTATGACGGCCAGTATTATTTTGAAACCTCTTATGAGATTAAAGCTAATACCAGTTATAGAAGATGTGGTTTCAGGGTCATCAAAAAATCGCCTGGCAGTTTTTTTTTTTTTTTTTTTAATAGTATATTTATTTATTATATCTTCAAAAATGAAGTAACAATAAGTAATCAAATCTTAAATCTAAAGATAATTATTAGGCCCGACCAATATCGGACATAAGCTTAGTGATAGTTATAAATAATACATAAGTAGTGATAATCAAAAAGAAGTATTTTTAAGCAGTCCCATCTGGGGGGTTACTCTCTATTGCGATGCGAAAGCAATTACGATGCGAAAGCTAAATGCGTTGATATGCAAATTTGGTACTCTCTATTACTTTCGCAAAACCTTTCGCAAAATTGTTTGAAAAAGTGGCACCACGGACATTGCAAAAGAAAATATGGCAAAGGTTGGCAGTACTGAAATGTCAAAATATGTATAAAAAAACGACATTTAAAATCAAAATTTAAGAAAAAGTGAAGTGTAACAGCTTTTAATTGAAAATAAAGTGATGGATTCTGTAGCGTTATGGTTTTATGAAGAAAACGTCCATGTATAACGAGTTGCAAGACGAGTCATAAAGGCTCAATTAGACGTGACATAACCATAGCCATAGAAAACAACCTTAAAGCCATAACTGTCACCATAGAAACCAATTAAATTTTGGTTTGGTTATGGCTATGTCATTATGGGTATGTCACTTCTAATTTAAGCTTAAGAGATAGTTCCGATATACTTTCCTTAAATGGCCGCAGGTAAGAAAAAATCTAGCGGAATATGTACAAATTTTTCGTTTCTGTATGTTCTAAAAGCTGTTCAACACCAGCTAAAAGTTTATAAAACTAGCCGCTGCCTTAAAATTACTTGGCCAAGCTGGATACCAACATCAAATTGGCCAGGACCATACCTTAGGAATATAGCAGCAGTCAATGTCTCGTCGCTTAAAAGAGCGATTGAGAAAATACAAAACTGAGAGGGACCATCACCTGTGCTTAAAATGCTAAATTTATTTTTACGCATTTTCACTTGGTGTGATTTTTAAAATCAAATATGAATACATACATACAAACATACATGTGTAATATTATAAGTACTATTAGTGTCACATTTCATTATAAACAACCAGCTATATCCCTTACAGGATGTCCATTAGAATTTCGGCCGTCTGTAAATTTTGTCCACAAATTATTTGCGGCTTATTTGCCATTTGCTCACATGCAATCCACTAAAATTTCAAACTGCCGTTGTTTTGTTTTTAATTTTTTTGGCATTTTCCCTAAAAACTACGATTTAAATATAAATATTTTGGTTTTATAAAAGGTTTATTAATCAAATTTCCATAGAAAATTTGTTTAATAAACCTTTTATAAAACAAAAATATTTTTTATGAACGTATTTACATGTTTTTCTCACTTTGCGTTTGGTATTTAGCTAACGCAAGATATTTGCGCTTATCGAGCGATTTTGACAGGCGCTTTCGCATTGTAGAGTACGGTGATACCAGACTTGCGAAACGGAAAATAAAAGATGCGAAAGGTAAATGCGCAAACGCATTAGAGAGTACCAATCGTGCGATTTCGTACCATTTTTCTTTCGCATCGTAATAGAGAGTAACCCCCCTGGAGTGTTAGGTATAAGAGCCCTTGTGTCCCTTTTTTTTAAGCGGATGTGTCCAGTAAAGCTCAAAATATTACGGGCAAGCGGATTAGGATGTGACTCGAGTTTAGTTAAATATTTGCCTGCGTATTTTGCAATTTCTTCACTCACTAGTGGCATATTTAAATCACGATGAATATTTGAATTTTTAACGTACCATGGAGCAGATGTTATCAAACGTAAAATTTTGTTTTGCCTTCGTTGGATTCTCTCGACATTTGAAGCTGAAGCAGTGCCCCACAGCTGAATTCCATAGCACCATATTGGCTTCAATAGCGACTTGTATATCAAAAGTTTGCAGTCTAGGCTGAGTGTTGAATTTCTGCCAATTAACCAATATATTTGAGTCAATTTAAGTTTCATTTGGGTTAACTTAGAGTCAATATGATATTTCCATGTAAGCCTTCGATCAAGGTGTATGCCAAGGTATTTGACTTGAGAATGTTGAGGAATATTTTGATTGTTGATTCGAATGGGGGAACAGGTATCTTTTCTTAGGGTAAACGTTATATGAACACACTTTTGTTCATTGACTTTAATTCTCCATAAGTTCAACCATATTTCAAGCTGGGTAATGTGTGCTTGGAGATTGCGGGATGCCTCATCAGGGTTTTTGTGAATACTCAAACAGGCTGTATCATCGGCAAATGTAGAAGTGTGGATGTTATTGCTCACAGGCATATCACAAGTATATATTAGATACAAGACTGGCCCCAGAATACTACCCTGTGGCACACCAGAAGATATAGATTCGGGTACACTCATTAAGTCTCCTTCCACAACGGTAAATGTCCTATCAACAATATAACTTTCCAAAAGCTTTTGTATATTTATTGGTAGGTATGTCTTCAATTTTAAAACTAGGCCTTTGTGCCATACTTTGTCAAATGTCTGAGAAACATCAATAAAAAGGGCAGAACAATACTTCTTTTCTTCAAAAGTCCTCCTTATAATTTGAACCAATCTATGCGTTTGCTCAATAGTGCTATGCTGACTTCTAAAGCCAAATTGATGGTCCGGGATGCACCCAGTATCAGCTAAAATTGTGGACAATTTAGTCATGAGCAGCTTTTCGAAAAGCTTTGAAATTGTTGAAAGTAAGCTTATAGGCCTATATGACTCAGCCTTGGTAAGATCTTTGCCTGGCTTTGGAATCATTTTAATCTTGGCAAGTTTCCAGTTATGTGGAAAATACTGCATTCGTAAAATGGCATTAAAAATAAATAGCAAAATTCTTATTGCAATATGAGGCAAGTTCATCAGCATCTTGTTACTAATGCCATCAATACCTGGAGCTTTCTTAGGGTCGAGTTCAGCAACTATTTTTTGTAGTTCACGCATCTTAAACCTTAAGGGACGAGGGGGTAGAGAGACTACACTCGGTAAATCGGCAGCACCCGTACATGAATTGGGAGTGAATACAGATTTTAAATGCTCAGAAAATAAGTTACCTTTCTCACTATCGCTTCTTGCCCAGCCTCCAGTCGAAATACGCAATGGTGATTTGAGATCAACGGGTCTTTTAAGATTTCTAGTAGCGCGCCATAAAGAGTAATTAGATGTTGACGTTACATCAATACCTTCTAAATACTTTTCCAGTAATGCAGTCTTTTCCGACGATATCAGCTCTTTGAGTCGTTTAGTACATTCTTTAAGTCTGATTTTATTTAGGGGTGATCGGTGTTGTTGCCATTCTCTTCTAGCTCTCCTTTTTTCACATACAAGACGTTCAATTTCCGTAGAATAAATTCTATTAAAGCCAGTCTGCGGATAGGAAGTAGTGGCATGTTCAGCAGCCTGTTTAATATATTCGTTAAGATTGGCAATATTAAATTCAATATCATCAGGTGATCTTAGCTGAATGTTTTCTACGCAGTGACTACTAATATATTTTTTGAATCCTAGCCAGTTGACCCTGTTAATCGTTTTCGCATATGAGTTAGTTAAATCACTCCTTAGTGGGTTGAAAATTGTAACTATTGTGGGAGAGTGATCGGAGGACAGATCTACAGAGCCCTCTACGTGAATTAAGTCCCTATGGATATTTTTCGTGACGCCAAAATCTATAACATCTGGAATTTTTCTTACGTCAGTAGGCCAGTAAGTAGGCTCCCCACTCGAAATGACATCTAAGCCCATTTTTGAAATTGTATTAAACAACGCTCTACCTCTAGGTGTAACAAGACGCGAGCCCCAGTACGTATGTTTTGCATTGTAGTCACCAGGTGCCACGAAACAAAATCCAAGCGATTTGTAGAACTTCTCATACTGATCTTCGGTAACTGAAAATCTGGGAGGTGAGTAAATTGATGATATCACGAAGTTCCCACAAAAATTTTCTACGAAAATATTCGTAGCTTGCATATATTCTTCACTAACGTTCTCAAGGATATAGTGCTTGAGTTTTGACTTAATTAGAATTGCTGATCCACCGCATGCTCTCCCCCTCGGGTCCTTTGAATCATATAGAGTGTAACCATTTATTTTAAAGCAGCTTCTCGAAGTCAAGTGAGTCTCAGAGACCATCATTATATCAATATTTTTTTCCGTGAGGAAGTGCTCAAGTTCATTTTTATGTTGGCGAATGCCGTTTGCGTTCCAGAAACATAGTTTTAACGTGTTCATGGTTTGTTGACTAATGCTTGAAGCAGAGTATTCTGCATTCTCAGCATTTCTTGCATCATGCTAGTCATATTTGTTGTAAAGTTGTTTATAGTTAGCACCAGATTCTCAATAGTAGCTTCAAGACGACTAAAGTTAAAGCTAGAGTTTGCATTCGTTGAATTACTTGGCGGTGGAACATTTTGTGTGGGAATAGAGCTAGTCTTAGCAGCATCGGCATACGATACACGTGAATTAACTAGTTGGCTAGTTTGAGGCAGAGTGGCGGAGTAAGCATTTGCTGATTGAACTGGACCTAATTTAGATTTTTGACCCATAGCCTGTTTAACGAAAGAATATACACGGCATCCTCTGTAATTAGCGGTGTGATTTTCTCCACAATTACTGCATTTTTTTTCAGCTTGTACTTTTGGCTTGGTACAGTTAGCAGTACCATGCAATTCACCGCAGATAACACAAACTGTAGGTAATTTGCAGTAGGTTTTTGTGTGGCCATATTCTTGGCAATTATGGCACTGTACGGGACCTGAACGCTTACGTGGCTCTTCAACTGTGATTTTTCGGTGTAAAAGGTATTTTAGACTATAAATTGGGTGCGTCTCATTTTTCTTTAACTGTATATCATTCGGCTCCAGTTCAACACGAAATAGAGGCTGGGGAATCTTCTCTCTATTGATTATATTGGTAACATTTTTTACCTTAAATCCTTGTTCGATAAGTGCACATTTTACTTCTTCAGGCTCAACATATGAATCTACGCCCTTTAATACTATTTGTAGGCCTTTAGCACTCTTAAGTTGATATGTATAAAAATTTGTTTTATTTTTTTCAAACTCACTAACAATTTTTCGGAAATCTTTTTCATCATATATTTGGATTTTAGTTTCATCAATATTACCTCGTTTAATTGGAATGATGTGAAAAGTATTTTCACCAATGGTCGACAGTAGATTTTTTAGAATCGCGTTTGAATTTTTTTCTCTCAGATAAATAGGTGGTGGCTTAAAAGACTTTTGTGATGATGCAGCGGGCTTGTCGTTTTTGTCTTGCAATAATGGAAAACGATTTTGACGATTGATAGAAGATGTGCTGTTATCCCTAGACATCTTTGGGGCGGATCCAATTTTAGTAGAATTTGGGCTTCGCCCGCGCTTTAAAATGGTTATATATCTGTCCATTCCTACTTGTACCTTTGGTTTTGTACTACTGTTGTCTTCAGTAACAACTTGTTTAATTGTTGACCACGAGCCCGAAGCGGATGATATCGCTGAGTTAAATGTAGAAGTACTAGGCAATAATGTCAACGATTCACTAGTTGGCATTGGACAAAGCGAAGTTGATCGCTGACGAAACTGTGGTTTTGCCGTTAGTAAAAGTCTATTATCAGATTTTTGATTTTTATTAAGAGCTTCAGAACTCACAGCAAGTCTATTATCAGATTTTTTATTTTTATTGTTATCGTTATGAGCATCAAAACTCACAGTAAAATAGGCATTTCTGCCGTTAGAACTCACTTCACTATTTTTTTCCTAGCAGTGTTGCCATTATTGGAGTTTCCATAGCCATATAAAGGTTTGTCAATGATTAAGCCACGTTTCATAAACTCATCTTGAATTCTTTTCTTTTCTTCCAACCGTATCTGTTTTAAAGCAGAATTATTCGCAACTGGAACGTTCTGAAGTTATGGTACACTGCGATATTTATTGTCGTAAGATAGATGTAAAATGTACTCCATGAATCGAATCCGAGCATGAAGTGGTGATATTCCAAGCTTAAGGGCATCTTCATTAGTTAGAGTATAATTCTCAATGTCCTTAAAATCGGAATTTTTCTTTCCGCATATATTACAAATCAAATAAGATTTTGTATCGGTTATTGCATTTGCAACTTTCCATCTATCATTGTTAAAGGTACCAATACACTATATGTTTTTGCTTGTGTTTTTTTAAGTTTACAATTCACATGTTTTTTGTTGTGTTTGTCAAACTTGAGTAATTTATATAAGGTTTTTAATTTTTGGTCACCAACTGTATGTACAATTACACGTGACATCGGCCATGATTGTTTTTATTTTAATATTAAAGCCGCTGGAAATTTCTTTGGTAGCGTTGCTGAAGCGCCGGCGCCACTGATGTGCCGGCGTCACAAATGTTTATTTAAGTTTTCTTTTTAATCTGCAAAATATGGAGCTTGTATCAACACTTGTTATATACTTTATATCATTGTTATTAAAATTTTAAAATGAGATAAAAAATAATTAATTTATCACTAATGCAAATACTTTAAACGGACGGCTAATGTATCGGAGACATTCAACCGTCGATAAATGTTTTCACATGGCATAGACATTTGAAAACACATGTGTGAACATAAGAAAATAGAACATGCTCTAATTGAAAATTTGTCTTATGTTTTTGCTTGTGTATTTTACACAAGCAAAGTTTTTGAGGTCACCAACTACATGTTTTCACCGAATTATCTAAAATTTGACAGGAGCAATGTAAAAAACATGTAGTGTATAGGCACCTTAAATAAGGTCTAAAAATACTGTTATTACTCGTCCTAATATATGAACGTCAATGGGTTCCATATTAGAAATTTCATGTTTTATACCATCAACCAGATTTTGAGTTGTTTCTTTGTTTTCCTTGATGTATTCAAAACGTATTGGTCGGCATAAAAACTTTGAGCCTGGAGTAGTATTTACCATAGTACCGAAATATTCATGTGTGCTCTAAAAAAATCAAATATTTATGAGTTTCTTCATAAATGAAAACTCGCAAATTTTTTCGTTGTGTTTATTTTCATAAATGCAGCAACAAAAAAAATCTGCTAATCAACGCACATGAGTGCTTAAATCTTTTTCTGTTTTTCTACGCATGTTCATGCTGTAATTGGAAACAAAACAAAATTGAACACTCGTGTGTGTGCAAATATTTTTTTTTAATTTTGCGCACATGATGTGCACATTTATGAGTTGCTCATGTATGAGTTTTATTCATTTATGCATTATTCATATATGAGTAAAATTTTTTGAACATAAATGTTGGATATTCTTGTGGTATTCAAGCAAATGGTTTTTTATGTATTGTGCCTCTAAAGGTTTTTTATTGATCATGAGCGTTGCCGATTTGGATATTTTAAACATGTGTATATTAATCTTCATATGCAAACAAATTAACATGTGCTTCAAGTCTACGTTAAAACCGGAAATTTTGTTTTAACGTACACTTCAAGCACACGTTAATTTTTTGCATATGGGGATAAGTCTTTATAAAAGTTTTCAGCGAATAAATTGTAAATGTTTAAATTAATAAATAAATATCTACATACATACATACATACATATATATGTACATATGTGTATATACATATATGTAGGTATATGTACATATCGATGGCTTAATATAAAAAGGGCGTATACCAATTTTTTCCGAAATCGCGTTTTAAGATCTTAGTACGTTACAGTTCAAAATGAAGAAGTTATAATATCTTAAAAAATTATTTCTGTTTGTAAATGCTTTAGTTTCTCCTCAGTTTTTTGCTTCTCCTATAAAATATCGAAAATTCGACTTCCGCGTTTCTTATATTAAGCCATCTATGTACATAGAAATTTACCTTTAAATAAATATCAAGTTTTGATTATTGAAACACATTGATCACTTATTCACAAATGTGTGTTGAAAGTTTTTTCTTTTGATTTCAAACACACAAATTGCGGGAAAATCCATCGTGTCATATTCGCTAACCCTTTTGTATAACAAGTGTGCATGTTTTATTTGATTTGTGTAAATGTATTTTTTTAATTGCTTATGCAAAAAAGGTAAAACAGTCAAAATTGCACAACAACAAAAACACGGAATGCAGGCCCTACCTGCTTAAAGGGGTGATTTTTAGTAAATGTATTTTTTTAATTGCTTATGCAAAAAAGGTAAAACAGTCAAAATTGCACAACAACAAAAACACGGAATGCAGGCCCTACCTGCTTAAAGGGGTGATTTTTAGTAAAATATGCACAAGCAATTGTAAAAGTATTATAATTGCCCAGGTATTTTTTTGAGTTTCGCTATTAGAAGGATGCATGTTTTGTTGTTTGTTTTTTATGGTAACCATTTTTGGTAAAAATTAGGTCATTGGGAATTTCCTTTTTTCCAAATCGCATATGAAGTGCGAAATGCAAAATGTGCTCCTTTATGTATTTTGTTGCTAAGTTCTTTGTTTTTGCTTCTTTTCTTTTCTCTTCCCTCCGGCATCATTAAACGTTTGTAAAAAATATTTTAGTTGTCCTTGAGATGCGCATTCTATTATGATTTATATTCTATGCTTCAGTATAAATGGCTGCAACTTGCTATTTAGGTAACAGTTGTTATTTAAGCCTGTGCGCGTGCGTTGCAGTTAAAAAAAATTAAATATGCCAAAAAAAAAACAGTTTAACCTGGACAAATTTGTGTCGTACGACGAATCACATTTATTCAGGGACCGTAACTGTTATGACTTTTATCGAAAAAGTCAAGAAAAAAAGTTATTTTTAACTTTTATTTTTTTAAGGCAGACATAAAAGTTATTTCTTAACTTTTATTTTTTAAGGCAAAAATTAAAAGTTATTTTTGACTTTTATTATTTTAGTCAAAAAATAAAAGTTATTTTTTAACTTTTAATATTTTAAGGCAAAAATAAAAGTCATGAATTAAGTATTGCATAGTAATACTCTAGTTTTATTGCCTGCTATTTATAGGTAATAATAATTGATGTATATTACAGAAGTCTATACGGAAGTTTTATCATTTATAGCATTGAAAGCAATAATAATTGCGTATTACTATGCAATATTTAATTCATGACTTTTATTTTTGCCTTAAAATATTAAAAGTTAAAAAATAACTTTTATTTTTTGACTAAAATCAAAAATAACTTTTAATTTTTGCCTTAAAAAATAAAAGTTAAGAAATAACAGTTATTTTTTGACTTTTATCAAAAAAGGCACAAATTTAAAGGTCATACAAAAATTTGCATGTACATCACCTATGTATCATAATGATTAGAACCAAAATTTTCTACGATAATTTTTTATGTGTGCTTTTTTGATGTAAATTTTCAAAAATAACAGTTATTTTCTGTCCCTGCATTTATTAAAGGTAAATTTCTATGTTTATACATATGTATTTATATAAATACATAAATATACACTAAATTTGAGTTAAGAATTTGCAAATCGGCAGCGCTGACACTGTGTAAAAATTTACAATTTATTTGCAGTAAATTTATATAAAGAACTAATTTCGGCTAAAAATATCCAAATCGGCAACTCTCCCAGTCATATGAACAATAGAATCAAAAGCCAAACACACATACATAAAAAACCATTTGCTTGCATACCACAAGAAAATCCAACATTTATGCTCAAAAAAGTTTACTCATATATGAATAATGCATAACAGGGAAGGAAAATTACTTCTTGAATTTTGTACCAACTGTGAAAACAAAATGTACTTTTTAGACCATGACGGTACCATTTTTTTAATATTTATTAATAAGAACGGAAACGTAAAAAAATGTGTAAAAATTCAGAAGTAAACAATAAAAAACAGAAACTTAATAAAAATGTGTATAAAAATTCAGTATAAAAAATAAAAAATTACATAAAAAACATTAAATATTACATTCATAAGAGTACAGTCGTAGATCAGACTTGTTAGAGATCGGTTATTTTACAAATTTTGCTTGTTAACAGGCCTGTTATTTTCATGCACTATAAAATCTAAGTTATGCGCATAAAAAATGCTTGATAAAACCTAAAACACACTACTGAAGTAAGGGAGCGATATGTAGTTAACAAAAATAAATACAACCACAGCCAAGGCGAGTTCATGTACGAGGTGCTGTCAAGTTAACAGGTACAGTTAAAGTAATAGCCAGATTTTTTGTAGCAGATTTGACACCACCTGGTACATAAATTTGCCTTGCCAACAGAATTGCAACAAAAACAGAGAAGCTGACTGCCTAAAATAAAACGCTCACAAAAAATTTAAAGACAACATAGGCAAAATTAATTTTACCATATAGTGAAACATTGACAATTTTAAATTGTACTAAGTAACTGGCGGTAGTACCACGGTACCAACGAGGTCAAAAATGTACCATAAAAAGTACAATTGTACCATGATTTCCATCCGTGATGCATAAATGAATAAAACTCATAAATGTGCGTTTGAAATTGCACACTGCATGTGCGCTCTTATATGAAAACTTAGTTTTGCCTTCATTTTCATGTGTGTGTAACACAAAATAAAACAAATTAGTGCACACATGAAAATGTAAAAAGCAGTGTTGCCGAATCGCGGGTAATTACCCGAATCGAGTGTAATTTTTATGTGCAAGTGTAGCGCGTGGGTAATTGCTCTCAGGTGTAATTTACGGGTAATTTGGAATTCGTTTGTTTTATATAATAAATCGTGTGTGTTCTGGCTTTCACATCGTTTTCTTGTGAGTTCGGATGTTAAAACACATGGTACGCCTGTTTAAGTTGAAATTTAGAAAATACAAATTAATAGTATGTGTTCTAGCATCCGAATTTAGAAGAACGCTATTTGGAAATTGACGATTTCAAACTTTTAGATTTTTTCGTTTCCCATTTCGTTTTCGATTTGCTTTTCACTTGTTAACAGTCTTGTGAAAAAAAAATACGAATTTCGCTTGTTAACAGTGAAAAAATATGAGTTTTTTGCTCAAAATCGAAAACGAGAAAATCTAAAAGTTTGAAATCGTCAATTTGCAAATTGTGTTCTCCTAAATTCGAATGCTAGAACACATACTATTAATCTGTATTTTCTAAATTTCAACTTAAACAGGCGTAGCATATGTTTTAACATCCGAACTCAAAAGAAAATATGTGAAAACGATGTGAAACCCAGAACACACACGAATACATACATATATAATATAATAAATAAATAAAATAAAATATCATAAATTATCGTCTGATACCGTTGATGCTATTTTATTATTTAAAGGAGGTATACAAAAAAAAAAACAATAATAATAATAAGCAATAAGATATGAGGTAGATTTATAATGAAATACTTATTTTCACATGAAAGTTAGCATTTATTTTCACCAAAAAAATTATACTTTTAGATAGAGAATAAAAAAAAATTTATACAAAACAAGAAAAAATAATTTTTTTGATTCGAAATTTATATTACAGATGAATATTCTATAGGAGATTTTTTGCTATCGGAAGCTCATTTTGAGAAAATTTGAGTTGACGTATTTTGAATACACGCTCTCAATATGTTGCATTTCACTGGGGCTGATACCAAATCATAAGTAGACCTTAAACAAGATTTTTGAAATTTGTCAAATATTTATTTTAATATTGGGTGTAATTCCTTTGAAATCGAGTAATTTTGGCTCCTACGAGGTGTAATTTTGAATATATATTTTGGTAACACTGGTAAAAAGCAAAATGTTTTTTACTGCTCTCACTCTGTTCAAGGAGAAAGATAAAATTTTTGAAACGCTCTCGCACATTTCATGTATGAAGGTGAGTGAGCATTTCGGTACTATGGTATTTACCCACACATCTTTAAATGCATTTTTACTTGTTGAAGGCATTTCATTATGTAGTCGAAGCCTTAATGGTACTAACGATGCCATTAAAACTTTGGACAATTCATTATCGTATGCACTGGGCTGTCTATATTCTGAAAATCCAGATGATCCATCACATCCTCGTTTGTATATTAGTGTTAGTTCAGAATTATTACATGTATATAAGTCTCTTTCGTCAAAAGTAGCGATCTGTCTTGATGCTGTATTATGAAGAAGGTCTGACAAACAAATGACTGCACTTCGGTTATCCACTGTTATCGGATGTGGCAAATTTTCCGATTTTCTTTTTAACAACAATGTACTTGATGGCAAAGCACCTTCCTTAAGATATCGTGTTTATTTCTTGAAAGGTCCAAATTAAGAATGAGTGCTAGTGCATCTTCCACCGTAAAATGTTTACTATATTTTGACGTTGGAATGCTTTCCACCATCCGTCTTAATCTTTTTGGAGACGCAACTGGTAGCACATCTACGAGTTTGCCTGCTTCTTTAAGTTGAGTCTTCGCTAAAATCAATTTGAATGAATCTTTGATTTCATTTTCCGAATACGTATTTATCAAGTCTTCTTGTTTAATCCTTTTGCTCCTGCGTCGAAAGTTATCGTAATCTTTATTTGGCCGACCAAACTTCTTTGGGTATATTTTCGTAGATAGTCCCATATCTAACCAATCCTGATTTTTATTCTGAAATTTAGAAATTGATTTATTGCATTCACGTATCTTCTTTTCATACAATTAAAAAAAATTTCAAGTTTTTTCGATAAATCGGTGTTTATAGATAAACCATATGTAGTAGATATTATGTACATCATTTGGTCTACCTTGTCCAACCGAGTACTACCATCAGTGAGCTTTTCCCACATTAATTGGCAGAGCGATTTATTGTTAATTGTTATCTCCATGATAGCTATAACTGAAATAATGACATTAAATGCATCGCAGCTTAAATATATAGCTATTTTACAAGCTAGGAATACAAAACCGATACAAATACCAGGTAAAACTATACCCATATTGGAGATGTGCGCGCAGGTACCTTTGTGCTTGTGGGTATATAAAAATATACTTATATATATGTATATAAATTCTTGTATTTTATTGTATTTAAGTAAAGAAAGTATTTAATAACAGCTTCAAGAGTTCATAAAAAATGTGGGTTTGTTTGAGTATCAGATAAAACACGTAAACTGTTACCTGAGGTGCTATATTTGTGTATACATTTTAAGACTGATATAATGGCGAAGGAATACATATTATATACCGTTGAATAGACAATTATATCTACTATTGTAATAACATAGAAAAAATTAAGAAATATTTTCAGTAAAGAAAATAAGATCAATAATTTAGACAAAAATAAAAAATGTAGAAAACTAAAATTTTTAATCAAAAATGGATTTCGAATATTTCAAAAAGTATTGAAGGTAGAAGAATAATTTTTTTTCAGTTTGCAAAGCTAAATGTATACTATTGATAAAAATTAAAATGATTCCCAATTTATAATTTTATAATACTTTTTTCTTATTGGGAAAAATTGTGTTAGAAAAATTTTAGAATTTTTAGAAAATCTCCTCTCATGCCTACATTTATGTGTAGGATGTTAGGAGTTTCTTACAGGTTACTAACAACAAATTTATTTATAAAAAAAAAACCAAAAAATTTACAAAAACGACCGTGCAATTTTTTTGCCACATCCGAAAATCGGATTTTTTGAAAAAAATTGCTAGTTTTCGACCAATGCTGAATGTAGGGTGCATCAACAACAATCTCCAAAATTTATTTAACAGCCTTTCTCAATGTCTCCTTTCTCAGAAACAATCAAAGTTTTTATCAAATACTTAATAATTTTTTAAAATATTCCAAAAAAATTAATAATACTTTTTTCAAAAATGTACAAAATTTTTTCATAATTTTTAAAAATCCAAATTGCAAAATTATTCCTTGTTACAATTTTTGAGATATCAAAAAAATTTTTTTTATATGAATTATAATGAAGTTTTCTTTCAAAAACATTAAAACATACTGCTTTTTGCCAAGTAATAAAGAAGTTATGTACTAACGAATAAAAAAAGTCAGGGCCAAAAATTAAAAAATAAATTTTTCAAGTCAAATAACTTGGAAACTGAAAGAGATAAAATGGTACTCTAAGCATGTTTTATTTTTATTTCTTAACGTAGATTGTCCCGCTGAAAAAATTATTGAAATCGGTCCCTAATTACAAAAGTTACAAGCTCCGAAAGAATTTCGATACCCGCACTTTCCCACTTTGAGGCTGTTTGGAGCTACCCTGTCTTACAACAGGGTGCCTCAAAATATGATTTCTAAAAACACTTCAACACTTCTACTTTCCAAAACAGTTGGTTTCATCGAAATCGGTTAACTAGTTCAAAAGTTGCGGACTTTTTACCACTTTTTTTTAAATTCACGCCACTGTGCGTTGTGAGAAAATGGTACCCTACAGATGAATCATACCAAGAAATCATTTATGATACGATTTGATGATTAATTGTTGAGTAGTTAAATCTCTAAATCACCTTTTTGCGGTTTTTTTTGCATTTTGTTCCTCTATTTTCAAGAAATCAAAATTTGATCATACATTTGATTCATAAGTGAATACTTTTTCAATCACCCAAGTGATAAATCAGTCTTTAATCATCAAACGTGATCTGAGAAGAATCATATAAGAGATTTCTGCACAAAATTATCACTCAAATGCTAGCTGGGACGTATTTAAACTACAAAATCCTTCCACATCATTAATGTATATATGTATGTATGTATTTACAGGTGGTTTTACTAGTTCAGGCTCACTATATTCTTGCTAGTTAAAAGCACGTACATACGTGCTTATGTTGGTCCTCGCCCAACTTGCAATTTTTATTGCAGCAATTCTTGAGTGTATTGGTGATAGGGATGAGAAGATTGGGGGGGGGGGGGGGTACAGAGTTTTATGTGCTCGCAACTCTCTTTTGTTTTGAAATTCGCAGTTGTTAATTTGGATTTTGTAGGTGTATTTGAGGTTTTATTTTATTTTATTTGTTCAGTTGTATGAAAAACATAAAGAGGGCAATTACGAATAAAATTCCGTGAGAAATTTTTCCTGGGGAACAATTCCAACTAATGGCAAGTTATAGGGAAAACAAAAAATTCTAATTAGAAAAGGGAGAAATTTCCCTCGGAATTTTATTCATAATTGCTCTGAAAATGTAACAAAAAGTAAAAATAATTGTTAATTTTTCAGGCAAAATTTGTTGTGAAATAAAATTTTTTAATACTTAACTGCAAAACTAGAATTTCCTAATGTGGACACTTATGCAATTTCAAAGCAGAAAAAATTGCAAGTCTGGACAAGGACTTGACAACACAATCTCCCAAGGCAAAAGCAAACATGTTGTTTTTGTATTGTTATAATTGTTGTAATAGTACCACCTGCAAATAAAACGCCTTGTGACAAGATGCTTCAGAATTGACAACTGAATTGTGGTGATGCCAACTCTAAGAGTTGTTTTTTTTAATACATGATTTTTATTTAGTGTATCTTCATGTTCATATAGAACTAGCAATAAGTATTCAAATCTTAAATCCAAAAATATAATTAGGCCCGACCAGTGTGACTCGAGTGACTCAGGTATTCGATAACGTATGGCACGAAGGCCTAGTTTTAAAATTGAATACATACCTACCAATAAACCTACAAAAGCTTTTGGAAAATTATATTATTGATAGGAAGTTCACTGTTGTGGAAGGAGATTTCACGAGTGTGCCCGAATCTATATCTTCCGGTGTGCCACAGGGTAGTATTATGGGTCCAGTCTTGTATCTAATATATACTTGTTATATGCCTGTGAGCAATAACATGCACACTTCTACATTTCCCGATGATACAGCTTGTATGAGTATGCACAAAAACCCTGATGAGGCATCCCGCAATCTCCAACCACACATTACCCAGCTTGAAATATGGTTGAACTTATGGAGAATTAAAGTAAATGAACAAAAGTGTGTTCATATAACGTTTACCCCATTCGGATCAACAATCAAAATATTACTCAACATTCTCAAGTGAAATAACTTGATCGAGGGCTTACATGGAAACATCATATTGACTCTAATTCTAAAATGAAACTTAAATTAACAAAAAAATTTATTGGTTAATTGGCAGAAATTCAACACTCAGCCTAGACTGCAAACTTTTGATATAGAAGTCACTTTTGAAGCCAATATGTTGCTATGGAATTCAGCTATGGGGCACTGCTTCAGCTTCAAATGTTGAGAAAATCCAACGAAGGCAAAACAAAATTTTACGTCTGATAACATCGGCTCCATGGTACACCAAAAATTCAAATATACATCGTGATTTAAATATGCCACTAATGACTGAAGACATTGCAAAGTACGCAGGCAAATATTTAAGAAAACTCGAGTCACATGCTAATCCGCTTGATCGTAATATCTTGAACTTTACTGGACATCCGCCTAAGAAAGAGGGACACAAGGGCTCTTATACTCAACACTCCAGATGGGATTGCTTGAAAATACTTCCTTTTATTTCCTTTTTGATTATCACTACTTATGTGTTATTTATAACTATCACTAAGCTTATGTCCGATACTGGTCGGGCCTAATAATTATATTTAGATTTAAGATTGATTACTTATTGTTAGTTCATTTTTGAAGATACAATAAATATATATAAAAAAAAAATTTATTTATATTACTGGCAATAACGTCCATTGAATAGTGTCCACTT